>CM039607.1:6408706-6449666 GCA_022457205.1 Saccharum spontaneum
ATGAAGCCTTGAATGCAATGGGCTTCTCTTGCTTGACCATGGTCTCCTTCTTCTCTTCTACCTCATCTTCATCATCATTGTATTGGGCATCGGTCATTATATCTCCAAGCACCATCGGTTGGTTTGACCTTGTCCAATCCCTCTCTAAAGATCATTCTTCTTAAGGTGGCAAACTTCTTGGGTAAGCACATCAAAAACTTGTGTGAGAAGTCCTTGTCCTCAACCTTCTCTCCAAGCCCCTTGAGATCATTGACAATGACTTGGAGCCTATAGAACATCTCCGGGATGGATTCATCATCCTTCATCTTGAAGTGGAGAACTTGTCCTTGAGCATATATAGCTTGGCACTTTTTTACCGTTGAAGTGCCTTCATATGTTTCTTCAAGCCTTATCCAAATCTCATTTGCCTTTTCAAGATCTTGATTTGCTCAAATACTTTGTCATCAATGGCACGGTAGATTGTGTCAAGTGTCGTCGTGTTGCATTGTTTGTTGATGCGGTCATTTGGAGTAAGATTTTCTTCATCAAGAATGATGTATCCTTCTTTGGTCACATCCAAACCTTCTCATGTATATTGCCTAGATATTGCTTCATCTTCCTTTTCCAATGATCAAAGGAAGAGACGCCATCAAAGAATGGAGGCTTGCCATTAACATGATTGAACATAACTTGAGCCATCTTGCACCGAGGTTGTTAGCCTTGCAAACGGTGACCACAGCTCTTGATACCACTTGAAAGGTCTTGATGGCTAGAGGGGGGTGAATAGCCTTTTAAAATTTTCTACAAAGACAAGCTAAACAAGTTTATCAATACAACAAATAGCGAGATGCGAGTTTTGCTTAGCCTACGGGGTATTTGCAAGCCACCTATCCATTCACAATTCTAGTATAATGGCACTCAACCGTACAAGTCAAATCGAGAAGGTAACTACAACTACAACTAGCAAGCTACACAAAAGAGCTACTCTAGCAAAGCTAACTAGCTAGCAAAGATAACTAAGAAAGTAATGTGGAGTTGAGTTAGGAGAGTTTCACCGATGGGTGAAGTATTGAGCCAACCAATATGATCAACAATGAATACCAGACAACCAAACACTGGGATCAATCAATCACAATATGAAAGTGATGACACAAAGATTTATCTCGAGGTTCACGTGCTTGCCGGCACGCTAGTCCCCGTTGTGTCCCTCTTCACCACGTGGTTCGGTGGCTAATCGGTCTCACACCGAGCCTCTCAAAGGTGCCACAAGAACCTACCAAATGGCAAAAGGTTGCAATGACACGAGCAATTTACTAATGTTGCCTTTGGCGCTTCGCCGAGGTAGGCACAAACCCCTCACAATCACTAGAGGTGGCCAAGAACAATCACCAACTCTTCCAACGCCTCCAAGCTGCTCCAAGCCGTCTAGGTGGCGGCAACCACCAAGAGAAACAAGAATCTCGCAGCAAATCAACCACCAAGTTCCAACTAGATGCTATCTCACAATGCAAATGCAAATGTCACTAATTACCAACACCAAACATAGAGCTTTCACCCATTGCCCCCGTCCCTGTGCCTCTTCCTCGCTCGTCTGGTGCGGCAGGGACCGCCATGCCCACTTGGCTGGCGCGGCAAGGCCTAGCGCACGTCCCGCAGGAGCCCCCGCTACCTTAGAGGCCGACCATGGCCGCTCTAGGCCTAGTCCATGGCCCCGCAGCGATCTCCATGCCACCATGGCTACTTCGTCGCTCCAGCTCTAGCTCCATGCCACGTGGAGGCCCTAGCCATGGCCACGCCGGATGCCTCACCATGGCCGGCGTGTGATGCACAGTCGTGGCTGCACCTCTGGCCTGCAGTCGGTGCCCTTCTGGCCGGCGGCCCCTCCCCAGCCTATCCCGACCGCTGTCGTGGCCCCTCCCAATGTCGCATGGGATGCCTGCCATGGCCGCATTGGAGACAGAGGAAGAATATGCGCGTTTTTTATTTTAGTCCCTGATTAGGATTCAATAATTACATATAAGTCCATCTTAGAGTTGGAGCTCTACCAAACGGTTTGGTGGGAGATTAGCTCCACCGTAGAGCTGCTCCATGGTGGAGAACCTGCTCTAGAGTTGTATTTTTAGGTCAACTACGGGAGGGATCAAACTGATCCCCCACTGATTTCATTCCACAGATCCTGGTAAGGCCGGTGGGTGGAAAGGTGCAATGCACCTATTACAGAGACGACCCTTGGAGGTCACAGAAGTACATGACAGGAGAAGAGAGAAGGATACAACACCAGCAAAAACAAAACAAACAGCAATAACATGGTACAACTACATGCTCAGCCTACATCCAGAGCTAGTGCAAGCACCATGTTCCCAACATGTGCCACCACCAAAGACAGACTCGGAAGAACTCTAACCACAAGTAGTTGTAAGCGAGTCAGGTCCGACAGACGACAGCTAGGAAGCTGTAAGGCACTGAGTCAGAACAAATCGGCGGCAACCATGAGTAGCATCGCCTATGAGAGCATCTGGGTTCCAGCCAATGCCCACCAATGCCATTTGGGGAAAGAAGCCTCAAAGGAGGATGAACGTAAGGAGGAAACGAGGAGATCCAGAGAGAAGATCAAGGTCCCTGTAGCCCAGCATATGATGAGATGAAGCACTCAAGTGAACTAGAGGACGAAGAGCAAGCCATTGACGGGCGAGCACCTGCCGGCAAGCAGTGTGCGCAAAAGTCAAGGGGTAGGGGTTAGTATAGACCAATAACAAGAAGGGGAGAGAGAACCAGAGAGAACACAAGGACATGCCGAGGGTGAACGGTAGTAGGCGTAGAGCAACGAGTGAGAGCACAGACGGGGAGCAGGTGTGCTTGTATCGATGCTTTCAAGAAGGAAAATGATGTCCATGGACGCCACCATCGACGATCGGGAGCACCAAGCTCGAAAGGGCTTTCGCCCCGAGACCTACCTAGCGGATGCATTGAGTACGTAATTGGCTTCAAGATAGCAAGAACTAAAATCTACAGCGACACCTCAAGGATGGAAATGACGCAATTGCGCCATCGTCGCTGGCCTGGAGCAACAGCTAGGCAAGGTCTTTCACCTAGATTTCATATGGCAGGCTGGAAGCAAACCCAGAGGGTAACATGGCAAGCCGATGTTGACGACGACGAGCAGTATCCAAAGGGGAGCAGTGGCGCCGGAGCCTTGTCCACTGCCACAATGCCGCGCCCCGACGCACCCGCATCAACGCCACAGATTCGGCAAGGGGAGTGCGGATCCGGCCCTCCAGAGCTGTATTAGAGCTAGGGCCCAACCAAACAGGCCCTTAGATACGTATATGTGACATATACGCACCAAGTAAGTTCAGCGGACCCACTGATAGGTTAAGTTGTCATAGATCTCAAATATATTTAATTAGACAACTTTAGAATAAAAACATGCCGTGAATATGCACAGGATGATTGAGACCTACTCAGTCGATCATCTAGTGTTCGCTATGCTCTATATAAGGACGAAATAGCCCCAAGAGGGGGTGAATGGGCTCTGTATGATCCGGTGGGACTATGTAACACAGGACGTATCATCCGCTGAAGCCTGACTCTGTGGGTCAACTGTCAACTAGCCAAGGTCTATATAAGGACCAAATAGCCCCAAGAGGGGGTGAATTGGGCTCTCAAGAAATTAAAGAAACAAACCTATAGCCCATATAATTTTACTTCACGCAACTTAGCTTCATTTCTAAATCTAAAAAAATCACACTAAAATTCAATTCCTTGGGATTGTCACACTACTTTACGTTTCTAACGTTTTGATTTTCTCTCTCTTCCATAGTGGTTGAAATATATGGATGTGTTTATATCAAATCTTTGAAGTTGCTAGGGTAAATTTAGTAGGAGAATAAGATTATACCTTTATTTAGAGCCTTAGAGGTAATGTCTTGATTTTAGGGTATATTTATTAGTTTTTAGGGAGAGATTGGTTTGCATCTAGATCTCTAGATCTAGAACTAGGGTTTGGGACTATTGTTGTTTTTATTGTAAAAAAACAACATATATATAATATTTATATGTGTATTTTATGAAAACAACATGAATAAACAAGTTGAACAATATTAATATTCATTTTTAAATAAGAATGATCCCCCTTCCCTTTCCCCCCCCCCTTCCCCCCCCTTCCCCCCTCCCCCCCCCCCAGTCTTTCTTTCCCTCCCCCCCCCATCCCCCCTTCCCAGAATTATGTTATTGTTATATACTAATTATATTCTTTGGGTTATTAATGATTTTTATATCTAACTTAGTCCTTTTGTTTTTTCTTTCGTTGATCGTTGTAGGAAAATTAAAAATGGAGTACAGGAACCCATGGATGTATGATTGATTAAGATGGAAGTCTAGTTTCCTACAAGAAGTCGATAAATTTCTTGTAGTTGCATAGAAGCATTCCGTGGTGACAAATAACATAATCGAAGTTCTTTGTATGTGTAGTGATTGCAAGAACCATCTCGCCTGGAGTGATGTGATTGTCATTAGCTCACACTTGATTGTGCGAGGTTGTGAAGGACTACATCGTTTGGATCCATCATGGTGAAACACTTGTTAATGGCGTTGGGCCACGAAAAGAAAATATGGAAGAAGATGACCAAACTTACATTGACACATCTATAGCTGAGCTTGTTGTAGAAGTGCTGAGCGCCCGTGAACAAGGAGGTGGTGGCGGTGGTGGTCAGGCTGCTGAGGATGAAGCTGGTGTTAATGATGGTCTAGAATGTGTTGGGGTACGACAAAGCTAGTGGCAATGATGGGGAGGACGTGAGGGGACGAAGCTGATGGGATTATTTGTAGGAATGCTTAGGGTCATTGGACCAGAGGTGATACTCAAGAGCGCGAAACGTCTAGAAATTTTGGAAAGTGTAAAAAAGCAGCGAAAGAGAGTTCGTATGGTGTTAAAAAGGCTTTGTCCGACACACTAGACGGTGCTACGTTTTGTGCTTGAGTTTCCCATCCATCCTTAAGGCTAAGTACAATTGGTCGGACTACAGTTTCAACGATCTATTGCTTCTCTTGTCATGGTTGCTGCTGCAGGCAAACTCAGTTCCAATCAACAACACATACAAGGCGAAGAAGGTCATAAGTCGATTGACAATGGGCATTGAAAAAATCCATGCATTTCGAACCACTGCTTCCTTTAACATGTGAATTATTCAAGTCATCAGATAAATAAATGCCCCAGATGTGTGGCGCCAATAGGTAGAAGAACAATGACCTTTACGCCCGAGATGAACCCGACGGTCGTTCCTCCACCAGGAATAAGGAAGAAAGGTGGGCGAAAGGTGGTTCACGATTATCAACCCCAAGTCCTCTTTTGAATATGTGTGTATATATATATGTATATTAAGTTTGAAGACATATTTACAATTATATATATAGTTTATTTTGTATATATATGGCACAGTAGTGAAATCACAATTTGAATTTTGGCAGTATAACTTATTTGTAGAGGTGGCTCGAGATCCCACCCACCTCTAGAAATTCATTTATAGAGGCGGCTCTGATTCCCAGCCGCCTCTGCAAATCTAATTCTAGGGGCAGTTGGAAAGCCGCCTGCATAAGAGGAGCCAGCCGCCTCTTTAGAGGCATCCCAACCGCCTCTATATAGAGGTATTCCAGTTGTCATTTAGTTTGATTCCTTTAGATGTATTATGTTTCTTTACAACACATACGGATAAGTTTTCTAGTTGTCTAAAAACAAATCAAGAGCATTCCCAGAGAAAATTAGCCTAGTACCTATTTGAAATCATATGGACGAGAGTCCTCGAATTATGCTTGGACAAAAAAGAAGTCATCTCTGAGACACGATCATCTATCAGAAAAGACTTGAGTCTGAGTTATGGATTAACAAACAACCATTGCGGTGCCTGCCTACCCTAATTGAGTTATTGATTGGCAAACAACCACCTCCATGGATGCCTAACCTAGACGGCACAGAACTGTATTAGTTACATGGCAATTGGCACAGGTAGCACGGCTGGGCACACTACTAGCAAGGCACAACAAGCCCGTCGGTACACCACCACAACTTGATCCATATGTTCCTGACGAAAAGGTACTTCTTTAATCATTGAAGAGCAAGGCACAACAAGCCCGTCGGTACAACACCACCGTCGCGTAGCTTCACGTGTATCGTTAGGCGTTCTGTTGCTGTCGCACTCCACAGCAACCACCACACCCTCCAGATCCCATCAATACAAAACCGCCCCCAACACTCCTGCCGCATGCACTGCCGCACAAGCTAGGAGAACACTTGCAACCAACCACACAATAATGGAGCGGCAAACTCGACTCGTCGTCCTGCTCGTCTTCGCCTTCTTTGCCGCCGTGGCGCTCCTCGCCAGCTCCGCCGCAGCGCCGACTTGTCGGCTGGTGCTCAGGCCACCATGCCGTCGTCTCTGCACGCGCTGCGGCGCGTCGAGGACGACGACGCAAGCAGCTTCTTCGTGGACGTGGAAGAGGCAGCGTACCCGCGGAGGAGGGCGCTCTACGGGGGCGGGTCCATCAGCTACGCGGCGCTCGCCGCGAACAAGGCCGCCTGCTACGGGCCGTGCCCCGCTCGTGGGCAGGCCTATAGCCGCGGCTGCCTGGCCATCTACCAGTGCCGAGGTTAGAATCAAACAGCGCTGTAGCATGCAGTTGATTTCAGCTCCCGGCCTGTGAGGAAACGCGGTCGTCGTAATATACATGTCTGTTTCTTTTGCTAGTTCTCGTTTTTTTTCTTTTGCATGTAATTCATTATGGAGTGGTTCCATATGTTGATGTGTACAGTCTTCGCTCTCAGGTTCTGCTTTGTTTTCCCCCCATAATAAATGTCAATTTATATAGAGAGCTCATGCCTTAATTGGTTAGCATCTCACGTACGGAGGTTTAAATTGACTTGATTCCTCACTGGAAGTTCATCCCCTATCTTGATATACAAGTCATCCATGTCATCTCCCACTAAATTATCCACGTCATCGTCCACTAAAAATCAAATCATCGTACCACTAACATTGAACCTCTCAATGTAGGCAATCCACATTTTCTCCACTAAGCGTAATTACTACTTTCAATATATAAGAAATACAAAAGACATTCGTATATTACTGATTTGAAAAATACTTGGTCCGACAAATTAAAATGACCATATAATCTCTTTTTTTTGAGGAAAATGACCATGTTTTTTTCGAGATCGCGCTATAACATGTTTTTCATTAAGCAGAATAAAGGAGTTTTATCATAGTGAGTGTCAAGTTACGGTAATCCAAAGATTACCAAAACTCACACCCTTCACCCTCACAAACTCGCATGTGGTTGTGATTACATAATAAATATAACTACTAAGCGACAGGGATGCTGGTGGCAAAGGGGCTAGTTGGCCACCTCGTCCATCCCGATCATATCCAAGTTCATGGCCACTGGGTCGAACTCCCCACTAAAAAGAAGCTGCAGCGCCTCCTGGGTGGAGTCTGACAGCGGCGCCCTAAAGGTAGCCTTGTACTTGCGCACCGTCTCGGAGTCGACATTGGGCGATGGTGCTACCATTCCTAGTTTCTGCACGAGAACACACTGGGCCTGCTTGGTGGAGTTTGCTTCGCGCAGCTTGGCAGCAATGCGGTCACTGCACCGCAGCAACGTAACGGGGGCCGGCGTTCGAGGCCTGCGCAACCTCGGCGCCCCGCGGATGAGGGGCGTCTGAAAAGGGAGGCAGAGCCGCTCCTCCAAACTCTCCTAAATCGACATCGTGGCCGTTGCGTGAGGCACTCTGCCATCAACAGCCAACATGTCTGAACCACCTCATCTGCATCTTCCTGGTTGCTAGGGAGGCCGACTTGGATCAGGAGTGGGGATCCCCCAGCCTGCTCCGTCTCCAGGAGTGATGGCCTTGGTGAGGTTTGGCCCGAGCCGCACTCGTTCGGGCCTGAAAGGCACAGGTCCACCGCCAGGGCTTACCTCCGACACGGCCTGGCACATGAGACCTGCCTCCACCTCAACCAGCATGGGGTCAAAGTCCCAACGCTAAACCCCTGAGCAATGGTCCACTGTGAGCTCAGGCTCCCGGTGCACCATTTGTATCTGCATTTCACCTCCCTGCATGTCAACGCAAGAGTGATCGTCCTGCTGACACTGACGTGCAACAGGGCCTCCGAGCCAAGCACAGATCCTGGCCGCTCCCACAGACACATGGAACATCGAGGAAAGGTGCGCCAGGAACTCCTCCGGCGTGGCGGCTGGCTGGTTTTCGCCAACAAGTGCGACAAGAACAAGAGGGAGGTCCGCACCAGAACGGTGAGGTCCACGTTCCTCTAGATGACGAAGACCTCGACCTTGGGATGGTTATTAACGTCACCCAGAGGTGGGGATACGAGCAGGCTGCTGTTGTGGTACTGTTGCGGTGACGATGATGATGCGGGCGGCTGCTGCTCACAACAATGCGAAGAATTTGTCGTCGTCTGGCCTTGCGCGGCGTGACATTCTGGCGACAAGCTGGGACACCTCGGGCCAGCGGTGCGATGTCCCCTAGACGCACTACGGCTGGGGTAGCGTGCCAGCAAGGATGAAGGCTTGCACACCGACGACTGTGCCTGCTTGCACGCCAGTGAACGACCACGCGTGCACGTCCTGGCCCGATGGCTGGTGCCTCGGCAGCGGAAGCAGCGGGACGAAGAGCGACATTGAGCAGTGATGTGCTCGTGCATGAGGCGGTTGAAGCAGAGACCCACAAAGCTCCAATGGGACGGGGCGGTGGCGTTTGGATGCCGCTTTCCTCGGACAACACCGGTGGCGATGACTCTTGACAGTCTGGAAACCATCGGTGTGGACGTTGGGCCCTCAACAGGGCAGCCAAGACGCGCTAGGCACCGACGCCCTACGCCATGGGCCAAGGCGCTGGCGCACCGGGACCCTTGCCGCCTGCTGCGGGCCAAGTCAACGCTGCGCGGGCACACGCGCGGCATTCGGCGGCGGTGTCCCACGGCCGTCAGGCGCACTGGTCCTATGCTGATGACGCCGCCTCCGCCCTGCAGGCACCGGGTGAGTTCCCTCCACGGTGGCCACAAGCAGTGCCGCGTTCAGAGCCCCCGCTAGCGGCAGGGGCGTGGCCCAAAGAGCCTTGCAAGCGGTGTCCAGGTACGACGGGAGTGTGGTAGCGGAAGTGGGCTCGTCGTTGAAGCTGCCCGTGCCAAGGTCAGCGTCTGCCCAGCGACTGGCCTTGGAGCGCCCCACCGAGCTGCGTCTAGGATGGAAGGGGGCAGCGTGGGGGGAGAGGGATTTTGATGGCCTCGGAGATGGGCCGCTTGTCGGCCGCAGTGACGATGGCGACGCGGCCGACGGTGACAGTGCCCACACCGTGTGCATGCCATGGAGGAGATTGGCAGTGGACGCGGGGTAGGAGCCGCATCGTCGTCATCGTCTTCATCTTCGTCCTCGCCCTCCAAGACGTCCTCGACGACGACCTAGTCCTCCAACAGCTGCGTCCTTGTCATGGGCGCGGTGGACTCGGCGAGGAGCGCCGGAACTCCTCCACCAACCCCATGGTCAGGTTGAGGGGAGCTCAGATCTGTGGCGGTGCCGGCATTTGGCCTCGCCCGAGCATGAGCCTGCACGGAGGGCCCGCCATCTGGGTCACTGGTGTCTACACCGGGACCAACCGCTGGTGCGGGGCGAACCTGAGGGCCACACGCCAGCATGTTAACGAATTAGGCAATTTCCAGATTAAAAGCATGATTAAATCTAGAATATAAATCATGATAAATATAAGAACTAGATTAAACATGTATGGCATACTAGTATAGCAGATCAGCATATTCCACGGCATCAACATGACAAGCATTGATAATCCAGCAGATAGATTAGATTGTACGAACGTCAAAATTAGATCAAGAGAATTATACCTTTCAGTTGTAGTAGTAGTAGATGGTGTTGAAGATGTAGCTGGCGGTGGTGATGGAGCGAGATCGCTGATGTCGATGTCGTCGATGTTGAAGTCGTCGTCAAAGTCGTCGATGAGAGACGGAGGAGTATTCTTGATGACGACCCCGCGAGCTTTAGCACGACGAAGCCGACGCGCCGATGCACCCTTCGGAAGACGAGCCGTTGTGGAAGCTTTGGGAGCAGTCGCGCGAAGAACACTTCCCAAAAACCTTATTCGTCTTCTCCCGGTGCAGGATCGCAAAGACGAGGGTTCTGGAGACCTGCTCACCCGGTCGCTGGTGCACGCAAGCGATCGGACAGGAGTAGCTACAGCAGCGGCGCAATAGCGAGTAGAGGCAAAAACCCTAGGATTGACTGGATGCGTTTTGGCGTGGCCGACAGGTTGCTAATATAGTCCTGTCCAACCAATCTCGTGTCGCGATCACAATCTAAATTGATTTAGGACTCTTAGTTTGTAACCGATTAGGACTCATGCAACTTGAAGGCCAAGAAACCAAAAAAACGAAAATAGCAAAAGGAGACCGCGCTCCTGCAAGACGAGGAGCCGAATTTCGGCGGACCATTCACGCAGGTGCCGTGCACCCGCGCCCTTCGCCCCGCCCGGCCCGGCGAGGCGAGGCGAGGCGAGGCGAGCGAGCGCGCGCGTGTGGACTTCTCTTACTCCTCCTCACACTAGACTTGAGGAAGTGGGGAAGACTTCCATATTTAAGTATGACTACCTCCACTTCCACAAGCAAGGTGGTACTAAAGAGTTCCCACATCCCCTCTTGCTCACATGAATGGGCCTTTGAGATTTATTAGAAATTTCATAATTGGTTATTGGGCCAAGCCCATATAAATTCCAACAATCCCCCACCAGATCTCAAATGCCCATTTAGAGATTTGCCTGTTCTCACTACTGTTTGATATACCAGTGTTTCGGCAGAGACTGTGAAGTTGAACTTCCACCTAGAATCTCAAGCTACACTCATCCACAACTTGAACAATGGACTATGCCTTGAATTGCAAGTTTTGTGTGAATAAGCTTTGCTCAAAATCAAACTAGTACTTGGCTACTAATAGCCTTACTCCGTGGGTGGAGCATATACGTCGTACTCCCTGGTCTCTTCATGATCTTACTAGAGACCACCCAAGTCTCATAGACTGCGACGTTCTACAGTCAAAATCATATAGGCATGTTCTTTCAAGAATGCTCTGTAGGACAGCATCTTCGCTTGTTAAAACCAATAAAACATGTTAAGGCATTAGCCAACCTACCATACAGTGCCTCAACGCTTTGAGAGTATTGCATCTTCACATAGAGAGGGTTATAATTATACTCTCCTCAGTTTACCAATAGTTTGTTCTTCCCAGATCCTAAGTCACGGGATCTCCGATCAAAAAAGGTTGGGTTACTACTACTGTAAACTCATATGGGTCTCAAACCCATCTCCCTTGATGCTATTTCTATCACATTCTGTGATAGTCCTTTGGTAAAAGGATCTGCCAGGTTCTTGTCTGTTTGCACACAAGCCACAGTGATTACTCCGGAGTTTCTCAACTTCCTGACAGACTTCAAACGTCTTTTAACGTGTCTTGTTGACTTCGCATTATCCTTAGCACTATTTACTTTAGTGATCACTGTTTGGTTATCACAGTTCATAAGGATAGCCGGTATTGGTTTTTCAACCACCGGCAAGTCTGACAAGAGCTCACGCAGCCACTCTGCCTCTGCAGAAGCTGTATCCAAAGCAGTAAGTTCTGCTTCCATGGTAGATTTAGTCAAAATAGTCTGTTTACTAGACCTCCATGACACTACGCCACCTCCAAGAGTAAACACATACCCACTAGTAGCATAGATTTGATCAATATCAGAAATCTAGTTCGCATCACTATATCCCTCTAGCACAGCTGGGTGCCCAGAATAGTGAATCACAAAACTCATTGTACCTTTGAGATAACGTAAGACCCTCTCAAGTGCATGCCAATGATTTTCATCCGGATTGGACATGTACCTACTCAACTTGCACACGGCAAAAGAGATATCTGGTCTGGTTGCACTAGCTAGATACATGAGTGAACCAATTATCTGAGAATATCTCAATTGATCTCTAGCAATCTTCTTATTCTTTTTCAATGTCACACTAGGATCATAAGGTGTTGAAGTAGGCTTGCTATCCATAAAGCCAAAACGGCTCAAGACCTTCTCAACATAGTGAGATTGTGACAAAGTAATCCCACTATCTTCCTTAATCAGCTTAATGTTTAGAATTACATCAACTTCTCCTAGATCTTTCATGTCAAAA
Source organism: Saccharum spontaneum (assembly GCA_022457205.1). Lineage (NCBI taxonomy): Eukaryota > Viridiplantae > Streptophyta > Magnoliopsida > Poales > Poaceae > Saccharum > Saccharum spontaneum. Next base: position 6,420,919 of record CM039607.1, read on the forward strand.
CTCTTTGACAAAAAAGACTTGACCTCATTAATAATATCAATGTTTGTTCCAAAGATTAGAATATCATCAACATATAAACATAATATAACAGATTGGCCCCCACCATGTCGATAATACACACACCTATCAGCTTCATTAACAGCAAAGCCCGCACCAGTTAAAGTAGTGTCAAACTTCTCATGCCATTGTTTAGGTGCTTGTTTTAAGCCATACAAAGACTTCAGTAATTTACACACCTTCTGCTCTTCACCTTTTACCACAAATCCATCTGGCTGATCCATATAAATCTCCTCATCCAATTCTCCATTAAGGAAAGCTATCTTCACGTCCATTTGATGAACGAGAAGACCATACGAGGCAGCCAGAGAAAGTAGCACTCGAATAGTGGTCATTCTAGCAACAGGTGAATAAGTATCAAAGAAATCCTCGCCTTCCTTCTGGGTATAACCCTTAGCCACAAGCTGAGCCTTGTACTTGTCAATAGTACCATCAGGCCTAAGCTTCTTTTTGAACACCCACTTACATCCAATTGGTTTACAACCAAAAGGTAGCTCAGATAACTCCCAAGTTCTATTAGAAAGAATTGAGTCCATCTCACTACGAACAGCTTCTTTCCAATCATCTGCATCTGGAGATGCATATGCCTCTGTAATAGAAGTAGGAATATCGTCCACAGGATACACAATGAAATCATCACCAAAGGATTTTGCAATCCTTCGTCTCTTGTTCCTCGCAGGAACTTCATTGTCATTCTCCTCAAAGACTTCTTCAGGTGGTTGCTCAAATGATTCAATAGAAGACTCAATAGGTACCGTAAAATCAGGAGCTATCTCAGAGGAAAATCTAGCATTGCTACACATATCTTTCATAGGGAATATATTTTCAAAAAAATGTAGCATCACGAGATTCAAATATTGTATCAACATGCATATCAGGAACTTCAGATTTTACTACTAAAAATCTATAGGCAATGCTATGGTGAGCATATCCTAGAAAGACACAATCCACAGTCTTCGGTCCAAGCTTACGCTTCTTAGAAATTGGAACATTGACTTTCGCCAAACATCCCCACGTGCACAAGTATGAAAGTAATAGTTTCCTTCCAATCCAATTCTCATATGGAGTTGTCTCTTTATTTCTGTTTGGAATTCTATTCAGGACATGACTCGCAGTCAATAGAGCTTCCCCCCACCATGCCTTAGATAGACCAGCAGTGTCTAACATGGCGTTCACCAAGTCAGTCAGCGTGCGGTTTTTCCTCTCGACAATCCCGTTAGATTCGGGCGAATAGGGAGCTGTCCTCTCATGAATAATACCATGTTTCGCACAGAACTCATCAAATAATATAGAAAAATATTCACCACCACGATCTGACCTTAGATGTTTAATTTTTCTCTCTAGTTGATTTTCAACTTCAGCCTTATAGATTTTAAAGTAGTCTAGCGTTTCATCTTTAGTTTTAAGCAAGTAAACATAGCAAAATCTAGTTGCATCATCAATTAAAGTCATGAAATATTTCTTTCCACCTTTTGTCAACACACCATTCATCTCGCAAAGATCAGAATGTATGAGTTTTAGAGGTGCCAAGTTTCTCTCTTCTGCTGCCCTATGAGGCTTTCGAGGTTGCTTAGATTGCACACAGCTATGACACTTAGAACCTTTGATAATAGTGAGATCTGGAATTAAATTCAGACTAGACAAACGTGACATCAATCCAAAGTTAACATGACATAAGCGAGAATGCCAAACACTCGAATTATCATTAATCGTGCCACAAATATGATTCACTGACTTATTACAAAAATCTGCCAAAGATAGGCGGAACAAGCCTCCGCAATCATAGCCTTTACCAATAAATTGTCCATGCTTAGATATGACTACTTTATTAGACTCTAACACTACCTTAAACCCATCTCTCAATAGAAGGGAGACGCTAACAAGGTTCTTGCGAATAGTAGGGACATGCTGTACATTCTTCAGCTGCACGATCTTTCCCAAAGTAAACTTCAGATCTACCGTGCCAACACCACGAACAGAAGCATGTGACCCATTCCCCATCAGGACGGAGGAACCTTGGAGCCCCTGGTAAGAAGAAAACAAAGAGATATCAGCACACACGTGAATATTAGCACCTGTATCAACCCACCAACTTGGAGATTGAAACACTGAAAGTACAGTAGGAAAATTACCATACCCGTCATCAGCACTGCTAGCAGTCACGAGGTGAATTTTCTTTTTCTCTTTCTTATCCGCTCGCTCCAGACAATCTTTAGCAAAATGACCAAGCTCTCCACACGCGAAGCAAGGTAGCTCTGCTTTGTCTTTCTTCTTCTTCTTGAAGGCAGTATTTTGTTTGGTATTGAAAGCAGGTTGGTTAGGCTTTCCCTTATTCTTGCCATGGTTTCTCTAGACAAAGTGGGCGCTAGATTTTTCCTCGTTCCCCTTCTCAATGTTATCTTTAGCCCGAGCTTTTTCCTCGACATCAAGAGATGCTATCAGGTTTTCAACTGATATTTTCTGTCTCTTGTGTTTGAGACTTGTGGCGAAATTCCTCCATGAAGAAGGCAATTTATCAATAATGCACCCAGCCACAAACTCATCGGGTAAGACACATTTAAGGAGTTCAAGTTCCTTAGCCAGGCGCTAGATCTCATGAGCTTGCTCGACTACTGATTTGTTAGCAACCATCTTGTAGTCATTAAAGCTCTCCATGGTATACAACTCTTTGTCTGCATCTGAAGCACCATAAGTAGCATTCAGATGATCCCATAAAGCCTTTGCGTCTCTTAAGTACATCATAGTATCAAATAGATAATCTGAAAGCACATTACGCACAGCTCCCACAAAGATATCATTAGCTTCCTGGAATTTTCTCTGATCTTCATCAGAAATGTTTCCCTCAGGCATGCCATCTTTGACCCAGAAAACTTTCATGGCAGTAAGCCAATCAGTGACCTTGACAGACCACCTTTTAAAATGCGTACCAGAAAACTTTTCCGGCCTCAGCGCGTCAACAAAACTAGCCATAGATAATTCTGGAAACAGCATATAATAAGGTTTTTGGATTGTTAACGAATTAGGCAATTTCCAGATTAAAAGCATGATTAAATCTAGAATATAAATCATGATAAATATAAGAACTAAATTAAACATGTATGGCATACTAGTATAGCAGATCAGCATATTCCACAGCATCAACATGACAAGCATTGATAATCCAGCAGATAGATTAGATTGTACGAACGTCAAAATTAGATCAAGAGAATTATACCTTTCAGTTGTAGTAGTAGTAGATGGTGTTGAAGATGTAGCTGGCGGTGGTGATGGAGCGAGATCGCTGATGTCGATGTCGTCGATGTTGAAGTCGTCGTCAAAGTCGTCGATGAGAGGCGGAGGAGTATTCTTGATGACGACCCCGCGAGCTTTAGCACGACGAAGCCGACGCGCCGATGCACCCTTCGAAAGACGAGCCGTTGTGGAAGCTTTGGGAGCAGTCGCGTAAAGAACGCTTCCCAAAAACCTTATTCGTCTTCTCCCGGTGCAGGATCGCAAAGACGAGGGTTCCGGAGATCTGCTCACCCGGTCCCTGGTGCACGCAAGCGACCGGACTGGAGTAGCTACAGCGGCGGCGCAATAGCGAGTAGAGGCAAAAACCCTAGGATTAACTGGATGCATTTTGGCGTGGCCAGCAGGTTGCTTATATAGTCCTGTCCAACCAATCTCATGTCGCGATCACGATCTAAATTGATTTAGGACTCTTAGTTTGTAACCGATTAGGACTCATACAACTTGAAGGCCAAGAAACCAAAAAAAACGAAAACAGCAAAAGGAGACCGCGCTCCCGCAAGGCGAGGAGCCGGATTTCGGCGGACCATTCACGCAGGTGCCGCGCACCCGCGCCCTTCGCCCCGCCCGGCCCGGCCCGGCGAGGCGAGGCGAGCGAGCGCGTGCGTGTGGACTTCTCTTACTCCTCCTCACACTAGACTTGAGGAGGTGGGGAAGACTTCCATATTTAAGTATGACTACCTCCACTTCCACAAGCAAGGTGGTACTAAAGAGTTCCCACATCCCCTCTTGCTCACATGAATGGGCCTTTGAGATTTATTAGGAATTTCACAATTGGTTATTGGGCCAAGCCTATATAAATTCCAACACAGCAGTGGGGCACGCTCATTAGCCGTGCCCTCGGAGTCGACGGCGGCGCTGGTGGGGTGGTCACCAGGCTAGCCCACCCGGCCCTCATCGGCGTCGTCGGCGGCGGCAGGATCCGTCGTAGGGGAGGCAGCCATCGGAGGAGGTGAGGCTGCCGCAGCTGGTGGCCGGGAGTCCGACACGGGCGACGGTAGCGGCGGCGCACTTGCACCTGTGGGCGTTCAGGGAGGGGATGGTGGATCTGGGACGGGGAGGGAGGTGGGGCGAGGGGGAGCCGGCGGCCGGCGCCGTCGATGTTGGTGGCAGGGAGGAGGAAGCCACGCCCATGCCTGGCTGGGTGGAGGTGGCTTGCGAGGGGGAGGTGGGAGAGGTAGGGGGAGGGGAGGAGAGGGGATGGCAGGGGAGGGGGAGCGAGGCGCCGACGCCAGGGAGGCAGCCGGCGCCGCCGACGGCGGCGGCGAGGGTGAGCCCGCCAGGGGCTAGGGTTGGGGGCTCATGGCCCTCACCTTACACCTCACCGAATTCCTCGAGTCGATCGGAAATGACCATGTAATCATGTGAATATTCGAGTGGTGCACACACTTTGATGTTTTTGTATTTTTCCCATATCTTTCTCCTCCAGACTTTAGTTTTAGTGGTCTTTACTTGTTCAAAAGCTTGTAAAAATATTTACAACTTGAACCTAACATCATACAATTTTTATATACTCTAAATCTAAATTCATAAGACTAGTCCTATTTATTCTTCTTTTATCATGGCTTTAATGTTCGTGATCTAAGAAAAGTCACGAAACGCATCTTAGCATTCATGTTAGTTCGAGTGATTAGGTTACCATTTCAGTCACCGAAACAATTAAGAATTGCAGCAAGGTCCATGTATCTATAGTGATTAAGAGGGATGGTGACTTAAGGTGCCCGCCTATGTATAGTAACATTTTACATAGGTGGGCATTGTGGTACATTATGCTCTACTTCGAGAAAAATTAATCGGCAGTCCCTGAACTTGGCAGCTGGTGTCACTTAGGTCCCCAAACTTTAAACAGTGTATTTCTAGGTCTCTGAACTTGGCTTCAGGTGTCATCTAGGTCCCTGAACTTGGCTTTGAGTGTCACTTAGGTCCCCGAACTTTGAACAGTATATTTCTGAGTCCCTGAACTTGCCTTCGGGTGTCATCTGGGTCCCTGAACTTGACTTCGGGTGTCATCTAGGTCCCAATGCTGACGTGGCGCGGTCCTACATGTGGGCCCACATGTTAGTCGGTTATATTTCTATTTCAGGGTACTGTAGCTATAATTTCTAAAATATTCCAAAAATTGTATCTTTTTCATATGATCTCAGATGAAGATGATTTTTATATGGAAAATGTAGCTCTCGACGAGATCTACAACTTTCTAGTTTTGAGTTTTTTAATTTGAGATCATTAAAATGCTTAAAAAATTAAACAAATTTTCAACAGTATATTAATCGCGTACAAGGGCTTGTCGCCTTGGAAAAATCATATCTTTTCTATATGCTGCCAAATGGAGATGATTTCTATATAAAAGTTGTAGCTCTCGATGAGATCTACGACTTTCTAGTTTTGAGTTTTTTAATTTGAGGTCGTTAAAATACTCAAAAAAATTAAACAAATTTTTAGGAATTAATATACTATTGAAAATTTGTTTAATTTTTTTGAGCCTTTTAGCGACCTCAAATTAAAAAAACTCAAAACTAGAAAGTCGCAGATCTCATCGAGAGCTACAACTTTCATATAGAAATCATCTCTATTTGACAGCATATAAAAAAGATATTATTTTTTCCAAGGCGACAAGCGCTTGTACGCGATTAATATACTGCTGAAAATTTATTTAATTTTTTTATGCATTTTAATGATCTCAAATTAAAAAAAACTCAAAACTAGAAAGTTGTAGATCTCGTCGAGATCTACATTTTTCATATAAAAATCATCTCCATCCGAGATCATATAAAAAATATACAATTTTTGGAATATTTTAGAAATTATAGCTACAGTACCTCCGCAATAGAAATATAACCGACTGACATGTGGGCCCCACATATAGGACCGCGCCACGTCAGCATTGAGACCTAGATGACACCCGAAGCCAAGTTCAGGGACCCAGATGACACCTGAAGCCAAGTTCAGGGACCAAAAATACATTGTTCAAAGTTCGGGGACCTAAGTGACACCCAAAGCCAAGTTCAGGGACCTAGATGACACTTGAAGCTAAGTTCAGGAACCCAGAAATACACTGTTCAAAATTCGGGGACCTAAGTGACACCAGCTGCCAAGTTCAGGGACCGCCGGTGAATTTTTTTCCTCTCCTTATGATGATTTTCACAGGCGGTGACTTGGTCGTTCTTCCTCTATAATTGAAATAGGGTCTATGTCGATTGATCCTTTTTACCGTAGCTTGGTATTATCTCAGATTAAATTAGTTACAATCAGACAAGTATATGAAAGTTAGGAAACAACGAGGAACATGCAACATGGATAAAACAAAACAGAATTCGTTGGCCCTGACAAGCCCTTAGCCAAGATAAAACTATAGTCAAATTTTACTAAAACAAGCATAATTCATGATTCCAAAACATGCCATCTTTATACGGAATATTCTAGGTCCTCTTTTTTGCAGTTTTTTTTTATTTGGCCTGTTTAGAATCCTAGTCACTTCTCGGAACACACCCCTTGACAATGTAACATAGTGACGGTCATATGAGAAGACCGGTTCTTGAAGTTAAATTATGTATTAAAAGGTCACGTGTAAATTCAACTTCCATAGCATTTCTGACATGCTACACATGGTAAACATGCTTTATTGATTCTCACATACATATATGTATTATAAGTTTAGAAAACCAAAGTACACAGCCATCTAGATGAAGGTTGACAATAATATTTTACCATACATAAACAATATTGCAAAGTGTGTACATATATAGCTCCATAGCAACACGCGGGAGAACATAGTATACTTTATTTCGTGGTAGCCTACCACAAAATAACCATAGAAAACGAATTTTTGGCATGCTTGTTCTGTACCCTTGGCCTCTCTGAAAATTTTATTTTAAAGGTTAATATAATCTCTATGCGGCAGAAGAGCACATATGTGTCCATAACTTAGACTTGTTCGCCGGTCTTGTAAACAGCGCCGGCCTTAAAGTCGGCAGGGATGACATCATCGACAACACGGTAGCCACCAGCCTTCGCAGCGAAGCGGAAGGAGATAGGTCCCTTGATCGGCTCCTTGCTGTCAAGGGTAAAGGTCTTGGCTGGCGACTCCTTGAGGTCATCCGAAAAATCCGTGGCGCCCTTTGGCTTGACTGACACCTCGGAGATGGCGACATTGGTGATGAGGGATAGTTTGGTGGAGCTGGAGTCCTTACCGATCGTGAGGGTGAGCTCGGTGCCGCACGACCCGATGGCAAACAGTGCCGCCAACGACACCGCCGCGAGCAGGTAGGAGGAGGACGAGGAGGCCATTGGTGAGCTAGCAAGTAAGTTGGCAGAACCTCGTTTGTTTCTTGATCGATGGAGAGGGATGGATGGATGGATGTGGGTGTGTGTGGCGATCGATGTTGTAGCTGGCCGCTGTGTATTTATGGGTGACGGAGGAAAGCAATTTAGGCATGGACGTACGGTGAGCCCCATAGATCGCTGGCTGGCTTGTTTATCGGCGGACACTTGTTCAATTGCCACAAATAGATCTGGGCTAGGCATTTTCAGTTGTCTTGCTGTCGGTCAAAAGAAGTGCAAGACATGCAGACCTCTCAGAAATAAAGCATGGGCATGCAACCCTCAACGTTTTTAAAGTACTGTTTTTAGAGTAAAATACGGTACAAGTCACTATTCCCCATGACACACTTAAACAAATTTAGTACTCCTTATATCCCAAAATATACAACGCACACCCATTTCAAAATTCAAATCTGTTAACTTAATTTTTTGACCAATACTAATATAATGTATGTGCGCTGCAATCCATATCTACTCTATCTATCTATATCATTATTATTATTATTATTATTATTATTATTATTATTATTATTATTATTATTATTATTATTATTATTATTATTATTATTACTACTACTACTACTATTACTGTTATTATTATTATTACTACTACTGCTATAAAAGAGCGAAAGAATAACACACACCCAACAGGGTCCTACCCACCATTGTCTAGTCTTTTGGATGTGTTTTTAAAATTGAGTATTAGCGCGATAAAAAAATTCCACACCGACCTAACCAACAGGCCTGGATTGAACGTGTATTCTATTCTATTTTTCTCCGGCCGTGCCAAGCACTGCTTTTTTACCCACCCAGATCGACAATTTGGTATAATGTGACTGGAGTGTATCATCCTCAAGTCTAGCTGGTCCCTGTAACTTCTCTACTCCCCAACCCACTTAAAATGTCCGATTGGAAGGGTATAAATAGCCCCAAGCGAGCCAACATGCTGTTCCAGTGGTCATACTTCCTGAGAACATTAGATGATATGGTGAAATAAATGTAAATACTGGATTATACTTTGAATTCAACTAGATGTTGCACCAACGAACAATGGTAACATTTTTCTGAACACCGGAAGGTACGGTGACACAAAAAATAGTAATGATGGATCATCATTTGATCATACAATACTTTGTGCTTTGCTTCTTGTTGTTAGCATATGATACAGTTAGACCTAATCAAATGCCAGATCGAGGCCAAAAAGATTGTCGGGGTAAAATTTTTGGACCATTCTCACCCGTTGGACACATCAGGCCAGTTCGGGCTATTTCTCGGGTTTCCAAGGTTAGTTCAGGTTACAGGTAAAAAACATGGTTGAAGCCCACACAATGCACTTGTTGGGTCAGGTGGCCCATGAGCAATTCGTACGATGACCCTAAAATCCTTCAAACTGGAACATCCTTTGAAACTTTTTTCAGGAAACTGGCTTTTCAATTTTTGGTCATAACTTCTTGCTTTGTACTTTGTTTCAAATGACCTTGTACAGTATAGAAAGCTTGTGGCGTGCTGTGTAAGATTTTGCAAAAATACTTCACTTGACTAATAAAAATTCACATTTGATGATCATGTGAATACCAGAATGTTGCACGCACTTTGATGCTTCGGTATTTGAGCCAGAGATCCTTCTTCCAAACGTTGTTTCTATGGCCATACTGTCCATGCAGGATTTTGCAAAAATACTTGGTCCAGCGAATTAAAATGACCATATAATCATGTGAACATTCGAATGGTGCACACAATTTGATGTTTTGGTATTTTCCCATATCTTTCTCCTCCAAACTTTAGTTTTAGTGGTCTTTTACTTGTTCGAAAGCATGTGAAAATATTTAAAACATGAACCTAACATCATACAATTTTTATTTACTCTAAATCCAAATTCATAAGACAAGTCCTAGTGATTGGGTTTATCATGGCTTTAATATCTTTGTGTGATCTAAGAGAAGTCATGAAACGCATCATAGCATACATGTTAGTCTTAGTGATTGGGTTACCATTTCAATCACCAAAACCATTAAGAGTTGTGGCTAGGTCCACGTATCTATAGTCATTGACAGGGATGGTGACTTAATATGGCTGCCCTATATATAGTAACATTTACATGGATCAGGTGGGCATTATCCTTATGCTCTGCTTACGATGATTTTCACAAGCGGTGACTTGGACGGTCTTCCACTGTAATTAAAAATGGTCTATGTCCATTAATACTTTTTACAATGGAATGGTATTATCTGATATTAAATTAGTTACAGTCGGAGAAGTATATAAATGTATTGCAACATGAATAAAACAAAACAGAATTTGTTGGCCTTGACTAGCCCTTAGCCAAGATAAAACTATAGTCAAATTTTACTAAAACAAACATAATTCATGATTCCAAAAGATGTCATCCTTATATAGAATATTCTTGGTGCTCTTTTTTGTTGGTTCAATTTTTTTGTTTGGCTTGTTTAGAATCCTAGTCGCTTCTCAGAACACACCCTTGACAATGCAACATAGTGACAACCATATGAGAAGACCGGTTCATGAAGTTAAATTATGTATTAATTGGTTTGTGATAATAATTTCATGTCATGGTTGTTGACACTAGATATGGCAAACAGATAAATCCGCAACTGCACGGATGTCAATGTAGCTTTCAACCGGGAGTATTCCAAGGTATTGAATTTCCACGAGGAACGTGAAGTGGACTAGTTAAGAAACAAGAGTGTCCAAGGATAGAACAAGGATAGGTGATAACAGGTAGAGAGGATCTCTGTGGTTTCTAAGATACTATGGTAAGACTAAGGAAGGTTATATGAAGGTTGTTTTCTTTGGGGCATACCTGCCCTAACCTCACCCAAAGGGTTGATTTGGCACAACACACAACGAGCCCTACGATTTAATAACTAGAACCAATGTGGTGGAATACAGAGGATGGACAAGGTTGTCACCACCTGCCACCAACCACAATCTATCCGGGGATCTAGCCATAAACATAGGCAAGCTATAGCTTAAGCACCACGCTTAATCTATAGACTCACTACTCCAATCTAGGCCTCGATGAAATAAGATCAGAGCACTCTAACCAAGCGGTGAAACTTGTAAACAACAGTAATATAAACAACACTTAAGTAATGCAAAAGAACAGAGATACTGCACAAAAGATGCCGGACTTCACTCGAAGAAGAGCTTCATCCACCGAGGCACAATTGGAGAGGATGCTAACAACCCTGGCTTCTCCCCAAACTTCTCCTCACTCTCTCCCTATCTTCTACTTCTAAGTGGAGTGCTACAGAGCTTCGCCTTGCGACTATTCTACTAGATATGAATGAGATGATTACAAATGGAGCTCTACACCACTATTTTTATAGCCTCCCAAGGTCGGTTCTTGGAGGGGGGGTACTTGTAGAGGGCTGAGGAGGTCGGTTGGTAGGTCACTGTCGTCGACCGACCTACTTGGGTGTCGGTCGATGCTTGGATGCACCGACTTGGTGCATCTACGGCTGATGGAGCTCCCTAGAGTCGGTTGGAGTGGTCCTAAGTTGGTTTGAGAGGTCCCACACGTCGGTCGATGTGGGTTACGGTCGCCTGACGCCCCGCTGGCACTTCTGCCGTTGATCTTGAGTCGGTTTGGTGCTCCACAGTCCACATTTGCTTGGGTACAAAGTTTGGTCAGGTTTGGGGTTCGTTTCCTTCTTTGGTTTGTGGGCCCATGGATCCATGGGAGAGGCCACATGGACACCATCTCCACCCTTGATGATGAACCATCATTGAATTGACGTTTAGGATGCCTCCGGAGTGTGTTTCTAGCTGGTGGCACGGATCGGTGATGTGGACGAACCTTGGTTTTGGGTTCCCCATCTTGGGTGGGCATCACCTGACCCTCCATTTGGTCCAATAGCATGAACAAGGCCTCCCTTGGGTTCTCCATTGAGTGTAGAGGCTATGGACCAAGTTTGGGGGCCATTGGACACAAGTCTAGGTCGCCCGACTCCTTAGGGGGTCGCCCGACGTCCATCTCTGCCCAAACTCTGCCTGGCTCGTCTTGCAATCTTTCGGAACACATAACTTTGTCATCAGGACTCTGAATTGGGTGAACCAAAACTCGATTTCATGTTTCTCGATGAGATCTTTGACATGGTGTAGTCAAAATGAGCATTTGATGAAGTGTTTTTGCATGTATATGGCCACCTTGTTCCTACACTTACATTGTCATCACAACTCGTGGAAATGGTTAGAAATAAGCCCCATGACTATGGTTTATATCATTTATATGACCAAATTAGGCATGGTTGATGGTATGAAAAGGTGTGTTAAGTACCATCAACAATGGTTTGGGCCATTGAGCAATTTGTGTTGAAAATGATCACGTGTAAAATCAACTTTCATTGCATTTCTGACATGCTGCACAAGGTCAACATGCTTTATTGATTTTCACATACATATATGTATTAGAAGTTTAGAAAACCAAAGTACATAGCCATATAGATGAAGGTCCACAAATACTATTTTACCATACATAAACAATATTGTAAAGTGTATGCATATATAGCTCCACAGCAACACGCGGGAGGAGAACATAGTATACTTTATTTCGTGGTAGCCTACCACAAAATAAGCATAGATAATGAATTTTTGGCATGCTCGTTTTGTACCATCGGTCTCTCTGAAGAGTTTATTTTAGAGGTCAACATAATCTCTATGCGTCAGAAGAGCACATGCGTCCATTACTCAGACTTGCTCGCCGGTCTTGTAAACTGCACCGGCCTTAAAGTCAGCAGGGATGACGTCATCGACAACACGGTAGCCACCAGCTTTTGCAGCGAAGCGGAAGGAGATAGGTCCCTTGATCGGCTCCTTGCTGTCCAGGGTAAAGGTGTTGGCTGGCGACTCCTTGAGGTCATCCGAAAAGTCCGTGGCACCCTTCGGCTTGACCGACACCTCAGAGATGGCGACATTGGTGATGAGGGATAGTTTCGTGGAGCTGGAGTCCTTACCGATCGTGAGGGTGAGCTCGGTGCCACATGAGCCAACGCCAAACAGTGCTACCAACGCCACCGCCGCAAGAAGGAAGGAGGACAACGAGGAGGCCATTGGTGAGCTAGCAAGTAAGTTGGCAGAACCTTGTTTATTTCTTGATCGATGGAGAGGTATGGATGGATGTGTGTGGCGATGGATGTTGTAGCTGGCTTCCGTGTATTTATGGCCGACGGAGGCAAGCAAACTAGGCATGGACGTACGGTGAGCCCCATAGATCGCTGGCTGGCTTGTTTATCAGCGGACACTTGTTCAATTGCCAGAAATAGCTCTGGGCTCGGTATTCCCGGTTGTCTTGCTATTACTCAAAAGAAGTGCAGGACATGCAGACCTCTCGGAAAGCATGGGCATGCAACCCTTAACGTTTTTATAGTACTGTTTTTAGAGTAAAATATGGTACAAGTCACTATTCCCCATGACACGCTTAAAAAAAATTAGTACTCCTTGTATTCCAAAATATACAACGCACACCCATGTCAAAATTCAAATATTTCAACTTAATTTTCTGACCAACACTAATGTATGTATACTGCAATCCATATCTACTCTATTATTATTATTATTATTATTATTATTATTATTATTATTATTATTATTATTATTATTATTATTATTATTATTATTATTATCGTCATCATCATCATTATCGTCATCATCATCATCATGATCATCATTATCATTACCATTATTATCATTATCATTATCATTATTATACTATATAAGAGCGAAAGAATACCACACTCAACTGGGTCCCACCCACCCATTGTCTAGTCTTTTGGATGTGTTTTCAAAATTCTGTATTAGCGCAATGAAAAATTCCACTCCGCCCTAACGAACAGGCCTGGATTGAACGTGTATTCTATTCTAATTTTCTCCGGCCGTGCCAAGCACTGGTTTTTTTTCTCACCAAGATCGACGATTTGATGTAATCACTAAGCTATTATATGTGATTGGAGTGTATCATCCTCAAGTCTAGCAAGTCCCAGTAACTTCTCTACTCCCCAACCCGCTTAAAATGTCCGATTGGAAGGGTATAAATAGCCCCAAGTGAGCCAACATGCTGCTCCAGTGGTCATACTTCCTGAGAACACTGGATGATATGGTGAAATAAATGTCAATACTGGATTATCCTGTGAATACAATTGGATGTTGCACCAACGAACAATGGTAACATTTTTGTGAACATACGGCGACACAAGAAATGGTAATGATGGATCATCATGTGATCATACAATACTTTGTGCTTTGCTTCATGTTGTTGGCATATGATGCAGTTAGACCAAATCAAATTGCTGATCGAGGCCAAAAAGATTATTGGGGTCAAATTTTTGGACCATTCTCGCCGGTTGGACACGTCGGGCCAGTTAGGGCTATTTCTCAGGTTTCCAATACGGATAAAAAACATGGTTCAAGCCCACACAATGCACTTGTTGGGTCAGGTGGCCCATGAGCAATTCGTATAATGACCAAAAAAATGCTTCAAATCGGAACATCCTTTGAAACTATTTTCAGGAAACTGCCTTTTCAACTTTTGGTCATAACTTCTTGCTTCCAACTTTGTTTCAAATGACCTTGTACAGTATAGAAAGCTTGTGACGTGCTCTGTAAGATTCTGCAAAAATACTTCACTTGACTAATACAAATTCACACTTGATCATCATGTGAATGCCAGAATGTTGCGTGCACTTTGATGCTTCGGTATTTGAGCCACAGCTCCTTCTTCCAAACGTTGTTTCTATGGCCATACTGTCCATGTAAATTTTCTGAACTAATGTACAGGATTTTACAAAAATACTTGGTCCAGCGAAATTAAGGGTATGTTTGGTTAGGCTTTTGGCTGCAGTCTTTGGGTCCCAAAAGCCAAAGCCCACCCAAAGAGGGGGGGGGGGGGGGGGGGGGGGGGGAGGCAAGGCCACAAGGGCTTCCACTAAAAGCAGCTTTCTCCGGCTTCGGCTGCGAGAAGTCTCAGAAAAGTACCCGCCTGCCATCGTTTATACGTACAGGTTCGCTGTTCTTTCCAACCGAGCGACACCTTCCTCTCCGTTCTCGAGCGAGCGCACACCGGTGCTAGGGATTGGGGCGGCCGCGCTTCCTCCTTCTCCCTCCCCGGCAGCGGCACGCATCTTCCTCCCCAGTGGCCGCGCGCATCTCCCTCCCCAGCGGCGGCGTGCATCTCCCCCATCCCCAGCGGCGGCCCGCATCTCCCCCATCCCTGGCAGCGGCGCGCATCTGCCCCATCCCCGGCGGTGGTGCGGGCCCTGCCCGGAGGCCAGAGCGCGCGTAGACAACCGGCGAGGAGGGAGAAGCCGGCGGAGTTCCCTTGGATTTCACTGGCCTGCTCGCTGCGGACGCGGCCCTGCTGGTTGATGCGGGCGAGAGCTCCGCCGCGGGTGGGCTCCGCCGTGGGCGCGAGCTCGGCGGCGCATGGCTCCTGCGCGCACACCATAGGGAGGCGACGCCATGGCCGCGACCGGGCAGTGCCCCTCCTCCCCTGTGCCCAGCTCCCGGATAGGCAACGGCAGTGGGCTTTGTTCTTTTCAGAGGAGATGCAGTGGCTCTGTTCTTTCTCAAATTTCTCTTAAATTTGCATGTAAAAATCTTAATCATCCTTAATCAATTCTGTTCTTTGTATATAACTCTACCAGTTTGTTTCAAGGGCAAAGATCGAATTCTCAACGGTTTGAGAGATCTAGAGCTTCAAAGTTTCGTAAATTTGATACCCAATTGGGATGCATGTCCAAGTTCAGAGCTTCATTTCTATGCAAAACTTACAAAATTAATTTCCCTTGTCTAAAATTGCTATTTATAATGAATCAATGAATAACATAGTATTTTACAGCCAATTTGCATACAAACAGCGTCTAAAGTAGGCCGGGGTATTATAGACCTTTTACACAGCTTACAGTCACAACAGCTTGTGCACAGCTATTTTAGCCAAACGACTTTCAGATTTCTCACAGCTGACATCCCACAACAGCTTTTCCACAACCCACAGCCCATAGCAGCTTTTCTCACAGCCATAGCTCAACCAAACGGACCCTAAAATGACCATATAATCATGTGAACATTCGAATGGTACGCACAATTTGATGTTTTGGTATTTTCCCAAATCTGTCTCCTCTAGACTTTAGTTTAGTGGTCTTTTACTTGTTTGAAAGCATGTGAAAATATTTACAACTTGAACCTAACATCATATAATTTTTTATTTACTCTAAATCCAAATTCATAAGACAAGTCCTATTTATTCTTGTTTTTATCATGGCTTTAATATCTTTGTGTGATCTAAGAAAAGTCATGAAACGCATCTTAGCATACATGTTAGTCTGAGTGATTAGGTTACCATTTCAATCACCAAAACCATTAAGAGTTGTGGCTAGGTCCATATATCTATAGTCATGTATCTATAGTTATTGAGAGGGATGGTGACTTAATATGGCCGCCCTATATAAAGTAACATTTACATAGGTCAGGTGGGCATTATCATTATGCTCTGCTTATGATGATTTTCACAAGCAGTGACTTGGCCGGTCTTCTTCTGTAATTAAAAAGGGTCTATATCCATTAATCCTTTTTACAGTAGCATGGTATTTTCCGAAATTAAATTAGTTACAATAGGAGAAGTATATAAGTGTTAGAAAACAACGAGGAACTTGCAACATGAATAAAACAAAACAGAATTTGTTGGCCCTGACTAGCCTTTAGCCAAGATAAAACTATAGTCAAATTTTACTAAAATAAACATAATTCATGATTCCAAAAGATGCCATCCTTATACGGAATATTCTAGGTGCTCTTTTTTGTGGGTTCAATTTTTTGTTTGGCTTGTTTAGAATCCTAGTCGCTTCTCAGAACACACCCCTTGACAATGCAACATAGTGACGGCCATATGAGAAGACCGGTTCACGAAGTTAAATTATGTATTAATTGGTTTGTGATAATAGTTTCATGTCATGGTTTGGTCCATTGAGAAATTTCTGTTGAAAATGATCACGTGTAAATTCAACTTTCATTGCATTTCTGACATGCAACACAAGGTAAACATGCTTTATTGATTCTCACATACATATATGTATTAGAAGTTTAGAAAACCAAAGTACATAGCCATCTAGATGAAAGTCCACAAATACTATTTTCCCACACATAATAAACAATATTGTAAAGTGTGTGCATATATAGCTGCACAGCAACATGCGGGAGGAGAACATAGTATACTTTATTTCGTGGTAGCCTACCACAAAATAAGCATAGAAAATGAATTTTTGGCATGCTCGTTCTGTACCCTTTAGAGGTCAATATAATCTCTATGAGTCAGAAGAGCACATGTGTCCATTACTCAGACTTGTTCGCCGGTGTTGTAAACTGCGCCGGCCTTAAAGTCGGCAGGGATGACGTCATCGACAACACGGTAGCCACCAGCCTTGGCAGCGAAGCGGAAGGAGATAGGTCCCTTGATCGGCTCCTTGCTGTCGAGGGTAAAGGTGTTGGCTGGCGACTCCTTGAGGTCATCCGAAAAATCCGTGGCGCCCTTCGGCTTGACCGACACCTCGGAGATGGCGACGTTGGTGATGAGGGATAGTTTGGTGGAGCTAGAGTCCTTACCAATCGTGAGGGTGAGCTCGGTGCCGCACGACCCGATGGCAAACAGTGCCACCAACGCCACCGCCGCGAGCAGGAAGGAGGGCGACGAGGAGGCCATTGGTGAGCTAGCAAGTAAGTTGGCAGAACCTTGTTTATTTCTTGATCGATGGAGAGGGATGGATGGATGTGTGTGGCGATCAATGTTGTAGCTGGCTTCCGTGTATTTATGGCCGGCGGAGGCAAGCAAACTAGGCATGGACGTACGGTGAGCCCCATAGTTCGCTGGCTAGCTTGTTTATCAGCGAACACTTGTTCAATTGCCAGAAATAGCTCTGGGCTCGGTATTCCCGGTTGTCTTGCTATTACTCAAAAGAAGTGCAGGACATGCAGACCTCTCGGAAAGCATGGGCATGCAACCCTCAACGTTTTTATAGTACTGTTTTTAGAGTAAAATACGGTACAAGTCACTATTCCCCATGACACACTTAGACAAATTTAGTACTCCTTGTATCCCAAAATATACAACGCACACCCATTTCAAAATTCAAATATGTTAACTTAGTTTTTGGACCAACACTAATGTATGTATACTGCAGTCCATATCTACTCTATCTATCTATCTATTATTATTACTATTATTATTATTATTATTATTATTATTATTATTATTATTATTATTATTATTATTATTATTATTATAAAAGAGCGAAAGAATAACACACACCCAACTAGGTCCCATCCACCCATTGTCTAGTCTTGTGGATGTGTTTTCAAAATTCAGTATAAGCGCGATGAAAAATTCCACTCCACTCTAACGAACAGGCCTAGATTGAACGTGTATTCTATTCTAATTTTCTCCGGCTATGCCAAGCACTTGTTTTTTTTCTCACCCAGATTGACGATTTGATATAATCATTAAGCTCCTATATGTGATTGGAGTGTATCATCCTCAAGTCTAGCAAGTCCCTATAACTTCTCTACACTCCAACCCACTTAAACTGTCCGATTGGAAGGATATAAATAGCCCCAAGCGAGCCAATATGCTGCTCTAGTGGTCATACTTCCTGAGAACACTGGATGATATGGTGAAATAAAAGTCAACACTGGATTATCCTTACCAACGAACAATGGTAACATTTTTGTGAATACACCGGATGGTACGGTGACACAAAAAATGGTAATGATGGATCATCATGTGATCCTACAGTTCTTTGTGCTTTGCTTCATGTTGTTGGCATATGATACAGTTAGACCTAATCAAATGCCAGATCGAGACCAAAAAGCTTGTTGGGGTAAAAATTTTGGACCATTCTCGCCAGTTCGACGCGTCGGGCCAGTTCGGGCTATTTCTCGGGTTTCCATGGTTGAGTCAGCTTACATGTAAAAAACATGGTTCAAGCCCACACAATGCACTTGTTGGGTCAGGTGGCCCATGAGCAATTCGTACGATGACCCATATAAGGCTTCGAAGTGGATCATCCTTTGAAACTATTTTCAGGAAACCGCCTTTTCAATTTTGGTCATAACTTCTTGCTTCGAACTTTGTTTCAAATCACCTTGTACAGTATAGAAAGCTTGTGGCGTGCTCTGTAAAATTATGCAAAAATACATCACTTGACTAATAAAAATTCACACTTGATCATCATGTGAATACCAAAATGTTGCGCGCACTTTGATGCTTCGGTATTTGAGCCAGAGCTCCTTCCAAACGTTGTTTCTATGGCCATACTGTCCATGAAAATTTTCTGAAGTAATGTACAGGATTTTGCAAAAATACATGGTCTGGTGAATTAAAATGACCATATAATCATGTGAACATTCGAATAGTGCTCACACTTTGATGTTTTGGTATTTTCCCATATCTTTCTCCTCCAGACTTTAGTTCTAGTGGTCTTTTACGTGTTCGAAAGCATGTGAAAAATTTTACAACTTCAACCTAACATCATACAATTTTTATTTACTCTAAATCCAAATTCATAAGACAAGTCCTATTTATTCTTGTTTTTATCATGGCTTTAATATCTTTGTGTGATCTAAGAAAAGTCATGAAACGCATCTTAGCATACATGTTGTCTGAGTGATTGGGTTACCATTTCAATCACCAAAACCATTAAGAGTTGTGGCTAGGTCCATGTATCTGTAGTCACTGACAGGGATGGTGACTTAATATGGCTGCCCTATATATAGTAACATTTACATAGGTCAGGTGGGCATTATCATTATGCTCTGCTTATGATGATTTTCACAAGCGGTATGGTCACTGTAATTAAAAATGGTCTATGCCCATTAATCCTTTTTACAGTAGCATGGTATTATACGATATTAAATTAGTTACAATCGGAGAAGTATATACATGTTAGAAAACAATGAGCAACTTGCAACATGAATAAAACAAAACATAATTTGTTGGCCTTGACTAGCCCTTAGCCAAGATAAAACTATAGTCAAATTTTACTGAAACAAACATAATTCATGATTCCAAAAGATGCCATCCTTATACAGAATATTCTTGGTGCTCTTTTTTGTTGGTTCAATTTTTTTGTTTGGCTTGTTTAGAATCCTAGTCACTTCTCAGAACACACCCCTTGACAATGCAACATAGTGACGGCCATATGAGAAGACCGGTTCATGAAGTTAAATTATGTATTAATTGGTTTGTGATAATAGTTTCATGTCATGGTTTGGTCCATTGAGCAATTTGTGTTGAAAATGATCACGTGTAAATTCAACTTTCATTGCATTTCTGACATTCTACACAAGGTAAACATGCTTTATTGATTCTCACATACATATATGTATTAGAAGTTTAGAAAAGCAAAGTACATAGCCATCTAGATGAAGATCCACAAATACTATATTACCATAGATAATAAACAATATTGTAAAGTGTGTGCATATATAACTCCACAGCAACACGCGAGGGGAGAACATAGTATACATTATTTCGTGGTAGCCTACCACAAATAAGCATAGAAAATGATTTTTTTGGCATGCTCGTTCTGTACCCTCGGTCTCTCTGAAAAGTTTAGTTTAGAGGTCAATATAATCTCTCTGCGACAGAAGAGCACATGTGTCCATTACTCAGACTTGTTCGCTGATCTCGTAAACTGCGCCGGCCTTAAAGTCGGTAGGGATGACATCATCGACAACACGGTAGCCACCAGCCTTCGCGGGTTGTCTTGCTGTCAGTCAAAAGAAGTGCAGGACAACGTTTTTATAGTACTATTTTTAGAGTAAAATACGGTACAAGTCACTATTCCCCATGACACAATCAAATTTAGTACTCCTTGTATCCCAAAATATACAACGCACACCCATTTTAAAATTCAAATATGTTAACTTAATTTTTTGACCATGTATACTGCAATCTATATCTACTCTATCTATCTATCTATCTATCTATCTATCATCATCATCATTATTATTATATAAAGAGCGAAAGAATTACACCGGCCCACCCAATTGGGTCCCACCCACCCATTGTCTAGTCTCATGGATGTGTTTTAGTTCTAGCGTGACAAAAATTTGCACTACAGCCTAACAAACAGTGAAACAGGCCTGGGTTGAAACAATCCCTTGATGACATGCATTCTATTCTAATTTTCTCCAGCCGTGCCAAGCAACTGGTTTTTTCTCACCCAGATTGACGATGTGATATAATCAGTAAGCTCTCATATGTTATTGGAGTGTATCATCCTTAAGTCTAGCAAGTCCCTCTAATTGTTCTAGTCTCTAGCCCGCTAAAAATGTCTGATTGGAGGGGTATAAATATTCCCAAGCAATCCAACAAAGCTCTCATATGTTATTGGAGTGTATCATCCTTAAGTCTAGCAAGTCCCTCTAATTGTTCTAGTCTCTAGCCCGCTAAAAATGTCTGATTGGAGGGGTATAAATATTCCCAAGCAATCCAACAAGCTGCTCTAGTGGTCATACTTCCTGAGATCAATGGATGATATGGTGAAATAAATGCAACATTGGATTATTCTGTGAATACAACTCGATGTTGCACAAATCAACAAAGGTAATGTTCCCAAAAAAATTGTAACACCCAAATTTTTGAGATAACAAAATTTGAATGAGTTAGATACTAAATAATTACAAAACTAAAATAATAATAAAATAAATTTTGTGTTGCATTCATGCTGTTGCATATATTTTATTGTGTGGTGCTGTATTTGTTTTATTTGATTTTATTTTGGATTAGAATGTATTTTAAATATTGTTGAAAGCAAGTAAATAAAAAAAAAAGAGAGGAAACTTACCTACTGTGGCGGCCTGGAGAGCCAGGGCCGGCCTGCTGTTCTTCCGCGCGGTGGGCCGAAGCAACCGTCGCTTTTCCCCGGGCTCGCGTTGATGGGCCGACCCAGCTGAACGCCCGTGCGCGTGGACCGTCGGCCTCGCAGCGGCCCGAGTCGGCCCAGCCAGTCAAGCCGCGCCTTCCCTTCCCTTAAGTCGCCGACGACTGGACCCCGCCTGTCAGCTGCGGCTACTACCTCTTGCCGTGTTTGAGCCGGACACCGGTGCTTCCTTAACCGAATCCAATCACGAATCCCGGGTGTCCTAACCAAAAACGACGAGGTGAAGCTATAAAAGGGTAGCCGGGGTTCTCCTCTTTCCGTTTTCCATCTAAAACCCTAGTCTATCTACGTGAAACCGAGCGCTAGGGATTAGGGGAAGTTGGCGATTTCGGTGGCTTGTTGGAGGAGCTTGCGGGTGGGTTTGAGGCCGTGTTCTTCACGTTGGTGAGTTCGCGATCTCATTCTCTATCTCCCCGTGCTATTCTTTTGGGTTGAGATGCTTTGGTTTATGATTTAGCGAGCTCGGGTGAACCGGCAATGGAGATCGCCGTCCTCTTCTTGCCGCGTTCTTTCCTCGTGCGATTGTAGTTCTCCAAAACCGCGTAGATGGTTGCGGGTTGCCCTTCTCTCTCGATTGGACCAAGTTTCGGGTGGTTTGGCGGTTGGGAACGGGAGATTTGGTGATCTCCGGCGAGGTGAGATGCGCCGGCCATGGTGGGCACGGCGGCCGGACCTGAGGAAGAGGATCGGAGTTTATACTGTGCACTTGCGGATGAACGAGAGCCGTCTATCTTCAGATCAACGGCCCAAATTAGAAGATACCTCTTCGCAGGTAATCTTTCTAAAGAGACCCTTAGCTTTCAGTGAATCAACCCGCGGTCCTTGGCGCATTTCAGAGATTACGTTTTCGTATTTTAGAAAGCGTATTTTCAATCGGTTAATTCAAAAATACGTTTTCAGCAATTTACAGTTTTGCCACTAGAACTGTTTTAGCCATAAAAACTTCGTTTTAACTCCGATTCGATCCGTTCAAATTGCGTTAGGTTCGTATTTGCGAACTCTACATTTTAGTGTAGTTTTACAGTTAGTTTTGATAATTTATTTTTCGAGTTTATAATTAAGTATTTATTTATCTATAGGAAATCATAGAAAATTCATAACTTCTACGTTTTAACTCCGATTTTGGTGATCTTTGCGTCTGTGTGATCGTAGAAACGTGTAGAAGAGTTTTATAAACTTTTATTACTGTTTTGTTACTGTTGGTGTACTGTTCTAATTATATTTATTTGTTTGCTTCGTGTATGTTTGATTGGATGCATGTATGTTGTTGATTGATGATCGGGTATAGAAGGTGAGCAGTACTTGGACGATTCGGAGTATTACTTTGAGCCAAGTCAGCAGTACTATTTGGAGAGCTTTGATCAAGGCAAGTATAACACAGGATTATCCTTGTTACCTATTCACTATAATCCATATTATATGCATGTGTCTTCCTTGACAACCATAGAGATTATAACTTAGCTATTGATATCTTGTTTCCTTGTCACCTATGGGTTATGCATTTGGGTAGCTTGGCTAGTGCTTGATTTATGAACATTGATCTTGTAATTTGACTAATGAATGGTGCAATCAACCATTAAGATGATTTAATTCCTGTTACAAGGGGACTAGAGCATTATGTTGTTTGTTTGTTGCTCTAGTTACTCTCCATAAGGACTTATCTGTAAGCATTAACCGGGATTGACAGTACAGCTGTGAGGGCTATATGGCTCTGGCTCTAGTTGTTCAAGAGACCTTTTCTAGCTTGTTAGAGGTTACCTTAAATGGCGTAAGAATGGCTTGCCACGTTGGGTGTAGTGCGAGCCCCTGGCCTAGTGTGTATAGGCTGCGGTTGTTGTGCCACAGGGAAGGGGGGTTCTACATCTGCCTGCCGAGTGAATCTAATGGCCCTAACTTGTTAGACGAACTCTTGAGTGGCTTTATATGGTTTTTGGGTGTTTGGGCTTGATCTCCCCACTCATTTGGAAATCATGACTCACAGTGAAAGTGTACACCTCTGCGCAGAGTTAATAAACTGGTATACTAGCCGTGCTCACGGATACGAGCGGCCTTGGGTATTCTTACGGAATAGATGATCACCCTTGTTATATCTTGTTAATTATTGTTGTTATTATTATGCTCATGTTAATGCTATTCCATTTTTCATATTACAATTGATCAAATGTTCATTAACGGGAATTGGTATACCTTGATGCTGCTCAACTGCTAAATTAATGATGACTAAAAGCTAAAAGCAGTCAAAACAGTGTCTAGCCATTTGAGCCTCATGAACCCTGTGTTATATTTGTTGAGTTCGACATGGACTCACTCTTGCTATTTCCACCATAACAGATGAAGATTATGATGAGGATTATCGTAATGAGTACTAGTCTTGGTGTCAACCAGTCAACCGTGTCCCTGTGTGGAGTTTCCGCTGGAGATTATTACTAGATATTATTATTTATTGTTCAAGACTATGTTTTAAACATATATTCGTTATGTAATAAGCACTGTGATGATACTATGTAATTTGTCTGCTTATGTGTGCGATCATGACCTGGGGCGCACATGAGTACTCTATGCATCCTATTTTTGTCCTTAAAAATGGGTGTGACAGATTGGTATCAGAGCCGTGTTGACTGTAGGACGCAAGCCTAGTTAGAATGGTCGTTGATAGCATCCATACTTCACTTAATTCATGCTTCTTCTTTTCACCTTGTTAATTACTAAAGTTTTATGCTTCCTCTACTTTATTCTATTGCGAAAATACATTGATTCTATCTAATCTATGTCTAAATCTTGTAGATGCCTCCTCATCCCCGTCTGTCAGCTGCACAATATGTTGCTCGTTTCAAACCTCAGGAGCCAAAGGAAGAGGGTGATCAAGAGCTATCTGATGCTGAATCAAGAGTTGGTGATACACCTATGGAGGATGTAGTTATGGGGTGGACTACGAAGTTTCATATCATGGTTCCGAAGGCTGATGCTTTCTTCCATGATATGTTGACAAGAACCTTGGACAACTACTACTACGACTGGGAGGCTGCTTTAGAGTATCGCAGTGCAGAGTATAGTCATCCATGGATGGATTCCTATTGGAAGACGGAGTTATGGGTCAAGAAAAGGGATCCTACCACTAAGGAGCCTAAGGTGGAGTCAAAGTTTATTACCCGAGTGAGCCGGGCAACCGTGGAGACAAGTATGGAGGATGTCGCTTTCAATGCATTTGTTTACTATCATGGTCTACGCTCGGACAAGACGCTAAAGGGTGCACTTCGGCATTTTCCTTGTTTCTTGCATGACAAGGGAATTTGGACCGTGCCACTTGCAGATGATTCCTCCTTGATTTTGCAAGCTACGGTGGCATTAGCTCGTGAATTGGCTCTTCATGAGGCGGACTTGAAGGATGAGTTGCTGAAGGAAAAGGAACTTAAGGAGCAAGCTTACAAGGAGATTGACCAATTAAGGGCGGAGTTAGGTCGTCCTAAGATTTATGAGAAGCTTAATTAGGAGATAGGAAAAATCCCTATGTAATAAGAACGATAGTAGTTGCGAGTTAATTTCGAGTTTGGATTGTTTTAAGAGTCAGTTTGTGGTGTGAACAATTGTGTGATTGATGGATTGTTATTATGATAATGCGTGATTTGGATCTTTGTAATGTGTGCTGGAGTTTTGTTGACATGCTTACAAATTCCATAGTTAAGAATATTAAGTTTGATCAAGATATATTAGTGAACATGAGGTTAACTTAGTTCTGTCCTTTGCTGATTTCTGGATCAGTCTGGGATGTTTTAGAAATAACTTAAAATCCGTTCATGGGAAATTTAAGAAATTTTACTGGGAATAATTAGACTTCTATATCTTTCCAATCCCACAAGAATCATCTTAATATCTATTATGAGTTAAGAGATATATCTGTTTCAAGTTGGAGTTACTGCACAGTCTGGAATTCTGGAACAGTTTCTGTTAAGTTCAGTTTTTGACCAATTTATTGACAGAATCAGAAAAAGTATTGTGAATACGAGTTGTAGATAATTTTATAAGCTTTCCAACCATGTAAAGATCATCTGATTTGGACGTCTGTAGCTCGAGATATGACAGTTTTACTGAGTTGCTGAAATTGGAGTTCGCCCAGAAAATCAGATTTTGTTTATCTATTGTATACATCATCTCGGTTTGTACTGAAATCCATCTTCTGTGTTTTGGAAACAGATGTCAGGCAGAGGTCGTGGCAGAGGTCGTGGGGGTGCTAATCCACCCGTTACTATGGAGGAACTCATGCAAACTCAGAATCAGCTGATGCAGATGTTTATGCAGCATATGCAGAACAATCCCCCTGTTGGAGGACCACCACCTGTTCAAGTAAGGGATAAGCGTGGAGAATTTTTGAAGGGACGCCCTCCAGTGTTTTCTCATGCTGCTGATCCTTTAGAAGCAGATGATTGGGTGAGGGCGGTGGAGAAACAGCTGAACATAGCCCAATGCAATGATATGGAGAAGGTGTTGTATGCATCTGGACAGTTACAAGGAACAGCTCAGACTTGGTGGGAGTCGTACCAGGCTGCACGCCCTGACAATGCTCCTCCTATCACTTGGAATGAGTTTGTTAGAGATTTTCGGGCTCGTCATATTCCTGAAGGTATAATTGAGCTGAAGCAGGAAGAATTCAGAAACCTGAGGATGGGACAGATGAGTGTGAGTGAATATCATGACAGGTTTACCCAGTTGGCTCGCTATGCTCCCAATGAAGTTAGGGAAGATGCAGACAGGCAGCGTCTCTTCTTGAAGGGAATATATTATGATCTTCGCTTGCAGCTGAAGGGGAATAACTATGCTAGTTTTCAAGAGCTGGTGAACAAGGCTATTGTGCTGGATAACGAACGTAGGGAGATGGATAGGAAGAGAAAGATGAAGGTGCAAGGCTCAGGAAGCAATAACCGTCAACGCACAAATTCTCAGCATGGCTTTCATCAGAAGTTTCAGGGACCGGTTAGCCAGTGGAATCGCAATTCAAATCAGAGGTGGTCCCAAAATTGGCAAAACAATCAGTCGCAACAGCGTTCATCATATCCACAGCGCCAACAGTATCAGCAGACTGGGCAACAGACTCCTCGCACTGGGAATCCTAATACTACCCCCATGAAGAATAATTCTCCCAGTACTCCTATTAGATGCTTTGTCTGTGGTAAAGAGGGCCATTTGTCTTATAATTGTCCTGAGAAGCAAAACCAACAGACTCCTCAGAGCCAGAAGAGCAACCAGAGGCAATCGGGTACTGGAAGGGTGAATCACGTGTCTTCTGATACAGCTCAAGGTGCACCAGAAGTTATGATTGGTACGTTCAATGTACATTCCACTCCCGCAACTGTTCTTTTTGACTCTGGAGCATCTCATACATTCATATCCAATATTTTTGTTAAAATGCATAGTATACCCATGCTAGCTATGAAAGAACCTCTCTTAGTAAATTCACCTGGAGGTACCATGCAAACCAGTAATCGTTGTCTTCCAATTAGTATGGTATTAAGGGGGGGTAGAGTTTAAGATAACTCCTATAGTGTTGCGAACATCTGGGATTGATGTGATATTGGGTATGGACTGGATGAAGCAAAATCAGGCAGAGATTCAGTGTCAGCAGAAAGTGGTAGTTGTGACTGCGCCTAATGGAGATAAAATCAATGTGGATGTAGCAATGCAGAAGCAACCAACCGCGGTGGTGAATCAGATTGAAGATGCTATTAATGAGAATTCAGTGATTGAGGAATTTCCGGATGTCTTCCCTGATGAATTGCCAGGTATGCCACCTGACCGAGACATTGAATTTCTTATTGAATTATTACCTGGAACTGCACCTATAGCCAAACGACCATATAGGATGGGAGTAGATGAATTAGAAGAACTTAAGAAATAAATTAAAGAATTACAAGAAAACGGTTTTATACGACCTAGTTCATCACCTTGGGGAGCACCAGTTATTTTTGTTGATAAGAAAGATGGTGGTCAGAGGATGTGTGTTGATTATCGGTCATTAAATGAAGTAACTATCAAGAATAAGTATCCTTTGCCCCGGATTGATGACTTGTTTGATCAGTTGAGAGGTGCTTGTGTGTTCTCTAAGATTGATTTACGTTCTGGATATCATCAGTTGAAGATTCGTGCCTCTGATATTCCAAAGACAGCTTTTACTACAAGGTATGGGTTGTATGAGTATACTGTTATGTCGTTTGGATTGACCAATGCACCTGCATACTTTATGTATATGATGAATAAGGTGTTCATGGAATACTTGGATAAGTTTGTGGTAGTGTTTATTGATGATATACTGGTATTTTCCAAGACCGAGGTAGAGCATGCTGAACATTTGAGGTTGGTATTGCAGAAGCTTAGAGAACATAAACTGTATGCGAAGCGAAGTAAATGTGAGTTTTGGTTGAAGGAAGTTTCTTTTCTTGGTCATATTGTTTCTAATGGAGGTATATCGGTGGATCCAGGTAAGGTGAAGGATGTATTGAATTGGAAACCACCTACAGATGTTAGTGAGATTCGCAGTTTCTTGGGTTTAGCTGGATATTATAGACGGTTCATTGAAGGATTTTCTAAACTTGCTAAACCTATGACATCTCTGTTAGAAAAGAATGCTAAATTTGTGTGGTCTGATAAATGTCAAGCTAGTTTTGAGGAGTTGAAGAAGAGGTTGACTACAGCGCCAGTTTTGGTTTTACCAGATTTGAGTAAGAAGTTTTCTATTTATTGTGATGCTTCTCGTCAAGGTTTGGGATGTGTTCTTATGCAAGAAGGCAGAGTTGTGGCCTATGCATCTAGACAGTTGAGAAAGCATGAGTTAAATTATCCTACACATGATTTGGAGTTAGCAGCTGTTGTTCATGCATTAAAGATTTGGAGACATTATTTGATTGGACATAAGAGTGATATATACACTGATCATAAGAGTTTGAAGTATATTTTCACTCAGTCAGATCTGAATTTGAGGCAACGCAGATGGTTAGAGTTGATTAAGGATTATGATATTGAGATACACTATCATCCTGGTAAGGCTAATGTAGTAGCTGATGCTCTTAGTAGGAAGAGTTATGCCAATGAGATAAGAACATTGTCTATGACTAGTGAGTTATGTGCTGAATTTGAATATCT
>CM039607.1:6449766-6834544 GCA_022457205.1 Saccharum spontaneum
ACCATCCTTTCTTTAAAAAAAATGTCGAGTAGCATATAGCACCAATGGTTCTTGGTGGTAAAATATACTACTATGTTGTTAGCATTTTTGTCAACTTCTTGTAAAACAAACAATTCATGTCTTTGATTTATTCAGAATCTGTGCGATTGAGGATAGCTGCGGCATGCAATATACTCTATATACTCTCTCTCTCTCTCTCTCTCTCTCTCTCTCTCTCTATATATATATATATATATATATATATATATATATATATATATATATATATATATATATATATAGACACACACATACTTTCTGTGCTTTCCTAGTTATCTGTGTACCTTGATGTCGTTTAAGCATTCAAACATGATTTCCTTCTCCTCTTTGCTTAGAGTGTAGCTGGCAGGACGTAAGTAATGGCGTCCATCATCTATCTTCTCTGGATGCAGGTTGTCTCTTTCTCTTGAACAATGCAGGTCCTGTCGTGCTTCAAATGTGTCCTTAGGCTTCCATACACACCCATGAAGCCTAGCAGGTTCACACAAAGATTCTTCGTCAGGTGCATCACGTCAATCGAGCTGTGGACCTCTAGGACTTGCCAATAGGGTAGCTCCCAAAATATGGACTTCTTCTACATGGGTGCGTGACCGTTAGCGTCGTTCGGAACAGGTTGGCTCCCATGTCCTTTTCCAAAGACGACTTTCACATCATTCACCATATCGAGTACATCCTCACCGGTTCGGTTGCGAGGCTTGGTCAGGTGGTCTGTCGTCCCTTTAAAATGCTTGCCTTTCTTTCTTACGGGTTGGGACCGATGGCTAACGGATTAACTACCGTATGGAGCTTGCTAGCTAGCCTGGCATCACATCTATATCTCCTATAAAGATAAACCTCATTAGCCTAATTCTCTAGTACCTCCTTGAGCTATGTTATCATCCACTTCTACTGCTGTTGCATACAATTAAGTGATCACTCACAAATGGTTTCAGCAGTGGATGCAGTTACCTATACATGACCATACACGTATACTGTAGCATTATTCTAACGCGATTTCCACTTTTTCTCTTCGAAAACTGACTACTAAAGCATCTCCAACAACTTGGAAAAAATCACTTGGTAAATCTTGAGTTTTAGCAAGTTGCTAATTTATTTGGCAAGTGAAAAAAAAAGATCTCTCTCCAACAACTCCTTAAAACTCACTTGCTAAAATGAAGAAGCCCGCTAACGAACGAAGAGCCCCGCTAAGCGAACGAAGAGCCCCGCTAAGCGAACGAAGAGCCCCGCTAGCGAACGAAGAGCCCCGTCAAAACCAACAGAGCGGCACCCTAGCCCTAGGTACATGAAGAACGAGCAGATGAGAAGTTGAAGAGCAATCGGTACCTGATGGACGGCGGCGGCGCGATCTTCAGACCGGCGGGAAGAGGAGAAGGCGGGGTGCCTGATCTCGTCGCGATGGGAAGACGGGAAAAGGAGAAGGCCGGGCAATGGGAAGAGGAAGAAGACCGAGCGATGGGAAGAGGAGAAGGCCGTCAGGTGATCGTCTTTCACGCGGGAGAGAGTAATTTCGCGCGGCTGGGAGTGCTTCGCGCCGCGGGAGACGAGAGAAAACGCGGGATGGGAGCCGGCGACGCCGAAAACATCGCGATAGCAACCCACACCGCGCACGGATATATCCGCCAGCGACACCGCTGGATACAAACTTGGAATAAATAGCAAGTTGGTTTACCAAGTTGTTGGAGAGGGAATTTTGTGATTTTGCCAAAGTTATAAGAATAGCAACCTATTTTAAGGAGTTGTTGGAGATGCTCTAATCAAGCTATATATAGAGACTCGATAGACTACAGTGAGACTATATTTATATTCCTCTATACCCGCGCGCGACAACGCACGAGGAATCCTCCTAGTTACTGAAGTGCATGTGTCAACTCCCAACAATAATCACGAGATGCGCGCGTGAACCATGCTGTCCATGCATGCATGCATAGATATAATTAGTATCGCGCTTTCTCATGGAATTGCCGACAATAGTGCAGTGATACGTGACCACACCACGAATGGTCGAGTCGAGTAGTAGGTGGAGGCTAGTCGATCACTATAGCTCGGCATGCATGTCGAGCAGCATAATAGGAGAGTTGGTGTTCTTCTAGTAGGCAGGAGGCGGGCTATGTAAATATTTGTAACTCTTGTTTCTTTTCTTTTTTTTTGTCCTTTCATTGTCTAATAAAAAATACGGCAAAGCTTTTGTCATCCTTTCTTTAAAAAAATGTCGAGCAACATATAGCACCAATGGTTCTTGGTGGTAAAATATACTACTATGTTGTTAGCATTTTTTGTCAACTTCTTGTAAAACAAACAATTCATTTCTTTGATTTATTCAGAATCTGTGCGATTGAGGATAGCTGTGGCATGCAATATATATAGATGGCACTGGATAGTGGATACTCAGAGATTTTATAGACAGACCGAAGGTCACATATGCATATTCTTCATACCTTACGCATTTCCTGTGTGATCTTACGCTGCTCTGCCATCAAATGAACTGATCCCATAGATGGATGCAGCGTTTGGTGGATGAATTTATTTTACATTACGCCCATCCTCTGCAAATGCATGCATGCATGCATGCAGTCATTGATTAGGAGGCAGAGGATCCCATAGATGCATGCTCTATCCCAGTATTACTGCATTGATGCATGTGTGTTTAGATAGAGCATACCTTATATTATAGGATATGAATAAAAAGTGGTTAGGCCTGGTATAATAAGACTGAGCGAGTATATATTTTGCAAGGGCATCCTGAATGACTACTTCTAAATAGGTAGCTAGAAGGGATTTAGAAATAATAAAAAAAGGACATTGTAGTGGAAGTTTATGTGATTTGTGAGAGAATTATTTTTGGAAGATCGTGCAAGACTAGCTATTTGAAAATCGCTGGCTATTTAATCTCTCACCTTGATACACAATAAAATTCTCGCTAAACTAACTATTTAGGAGGAGGCCCTTAGCCATCTGGGCTTGCTGCAGTCTGTCAGCACATACAGCAGTAAATAGACTGGGCAGGCGTTGACAACAAAGAGAGGGAGGAGGAGGATATGCATGATCTGCACTCACCTTGATTTTGCATGTTCTTTTTAGTTTTCCATTAAACTCGCCTCAATAACTTGTCTCGCACGATCCACTGTAACTAGATCTTGCGCTCATGTCCTTCCTAGTTTCATCACACCTTGATGGGGGCCAAGAAAGGCAATATATATTTTTACAATGGAATCCTCCATGTCTCACGGCCCATCTACTGAGCCCATCCAATAACCAAATCCCACCTCCAGATGTGATGGCCACACGTCACAACTTGGCTTGATGGGCCAATTGCTTCACGAGCCAGGGCTTTCTATGTTTATTTTTGTTTTCTGGAGCCCATGAAAAAAAAGGAGGCCCACTCTCCATGCCAAAGCAAACAGAGATCACGTTTTTTTCATGGGCGCCCCCATAAGATTTTTTATTTGAGCCCATGAAAAAAGGCCCACTCTCCATTGCAGGTTGTAGCACATGGAACCAGTGATCCGCAACTGCCAACTGGGTCGTGCCCATATGGATCGCCTTCCCGTTGTACACTTGTACGTCGACGCTGACGAAGGTAACGTGCCAGCCGGGGTACAGGCCAGTGCCGCCAGCAGCCCCGTCACATTTGGGTATACGACTCGTATTCAAGCCACTCATGATTATACATCCATGCTAAATGGAATCGACGAGGTTTGCCTCCAATGTATGTTGATGGAAAATCATGTGTATAAGGTTTGCAAGGACCTCTAGTAATATATGCTCTACGGATTGCATCTTGATCATTAATATGATAATCTTTAATGGGCATCCTTTCACCTGGATCATGTGGAAGGCGATTGATGTCATAAACCGGTGGATTTGATGTGGGCGGCGGCGGCGGCAGTGGTGGTGGCGGTGCTGGGGGCGAAGGCACATCATCTTCAACCACCACTCTATCTTGCTCTTGATTCTGCTCTCTAACCGGAGGTGGGGCAATGTTTGAAGCCGCAGCTGCTGCCTTCTTTGCTTCGTGTTTCCGAAAAAGAGATGCAATGTCTCCACTTCTCTTCATAATTGAACAATTCTGGAAAAAAAAATTATGTAATGTAAGTACGACAACTAGCTATGCAATAGCAAACTCACATGCGATGATGGAATAATGTTACTCACATGCTGCCTCCTGCCTGCCGTCCGTCTTTAATAGATTGATGCTAATTAGTGGTTGTCTGCTCTGCTGAATGAAATCACGAACACAAAGTCATGACTCACTATCGAACTACAAACAAATCAGTAAATCACCGCGGAGTATGACAATACCTGCAAGTACGGCCGCCGTCGCCCGACGCCGTTGGAGTCTCTCGTCGCGGCTCGTCGTGGCCGGCGCCGCGCTAACGATCTGTGCATGCGTCTTGCCTAGTCGTTGTCGGCCTATCCCCGCCCCGCGTCGTAAGCCTAGTCGTGGCCACGGAGACGCCGCCGCCGGCCGCCGTGTAGTGTAGATGCACGTAATGACGCAAACGAACACGCACAGATCGCCTGAATGCCTGAAACTCAACTTCTTCTGTTGGACCCCGTGGGCCGTGGCCCATGCAGATGCAGTTCCCTCCGTGATTCGAGATCGGTCAAGATCGAGGCCGCCGCTGTTACTCCGTGTCTCCGCGAGTTCCGCGTCCGCGTGCTGAAGCCAAACGAATGACTGAACGAGATTGGTTCCTTCCTTTTTTTTTACGTAATAAAATTTCTATTATTATGTATGTACGACAGCTGCAGTCCAGGGTATGCCGTGCCATACCCGGCATACCCTCTGGGTCCGCCGCTGTATACGAGAGGGTACACATTTAGGTGCATTTGGGTAGGTCCTCGCCGACCGAATGAAGCACGTACGTCACGTGTCTCACGGGCCACATTTGGGTAGGTCCAACCATCCTACGTTGGCTAAAGTTTACTTGTTTCTTATTTTTGTGATATCACCTATAGGTATACACTATATAATACTATAGAAACGATGTTCAAAGACGTTCTCTGTTTTTTTGTCCATCTGTATAGGGAAAAACAATTGGATACGATGACGCGTGGCAGTAGGGGGGACGGGAAGAGAGAGGCTCGCAACTTAAGATCCACGTGTCATGGGTTTATTGGGCAGCCGCACGGTGCCGCGTACGGGAGTCCCGTACCGAATTTTTTTTCCCTATATAGAGGCCTTAATAGGGGGGCAAGCAGCCAGGCCGTCTTTGTAAATTCTATAGGTATCACCAACCGTCTCTGTCTCTGTACACCAGCAACACCTAGAAATATTGAGCCTTCTTTCAAAGTGGCAAATCTAAGGCCGAATGTTCTGCTCTTGATCTCCTTGGAGGATATCAGTTCATGTCATTCCTAAGATCTTTCAAATTTTAGCGTTACTATCCATTGGGGGGGATGGTTTCTGGTTCTCAGATCTCGAAGCTATGGAAACTATGGATGGTTTTCTGCATTGGGAGTGCTTTTATTAGGAATTTTAAGAAACTTGTTCCAACCATCATTTGTTGTTTTAAGACTCTTGATACAACTGAACTTTTACTAACATCATGCCTCATATGACATATCCATAGCTTGAATCAGTAGCATATTCTATTGGCACATATACATACACACATGCACACACATACTCCGAGTCCGAAGTGTATCTACTCACATCTTCAATATACCACATTGAGTGTGGGTGTATAGTCATCTATAACTTGATGCATTCATCCATGACTTTGTGTCAATGAACCTTTAAGGAAAATTTGAGATACTAATACAGATAAATTATTTTATAAAATTTGATTTTTCATATATGATGATGACTATTATTATTATTATTACTATTACTATTACTATTACTATTATTATTATTATTATTATTATTATTATTATTATTATTATTATTATTATTATTATTATTATTATATTTATCCTTAGGTGTCTCCATTTTAAGTCTTGTTTCAGGCCCTAAAAAATCAGGATCGCGGCGCTGGCAACTGGGTTGTTTCTTGAGGAGCGGAGGAAGGATGTCCAGGAGCATCTATGATTGGGCCTCTGTTGACTGTGGGCTTTTGATTGCTCTGCACAAGATCGAAGACGAGGAACAGAGAAGGAACATCCTACAATTTGAGAAAGGTGTCATTTAGGCCCCGGACTCTTAAAATATTTTTTAAGTTCTTAAACATGGTTTCGAGTCACATCTGGATCAAAACATAGCCTCACCAGCTCCCTACACTGAGGTAGCATCCTGACTCAATATAATATTGATGTAGAACCGCCCGCACATGTGAAGTGCACCTCTCCTTATCTTTAACACGTGGAACCCATTCATCGGTAGAATACATATTTCTCTGTGGTTGTCCCCCATTTTCTCTTTGGTCCTCCTGGCATGGAGGAGCTGCACCAAGCTCCATTGTGGCCATCGCCACATCACGACCAGCAAGCGCAATATACGGCCAGTGGCCACCACAACTCAGGGAGAATGTACCTGTTGCAATGCTAGCGCGCAGCCCACACAGTGGAGCAGGCAGGGGCCCTAGCTGCTCTGCTCGTGTGGCTGATTGGCGTGGCCAATCTCGATGCAACCACCACGAGCAAGGCTTCGAGGCAAACAAACACCCGCAGCTTATCGCCCCGGCTAAAGGCTACTGGCATGGCTACTACAGAGGGTCCTAGTCAGATTGGGGAGAAGGCTGAGTGCCATTGATACACATGCCGTTGGTAGCGTGAGGCTGCAAGAATTGGTTTGCCACCACCGCTGGCTCCATTCTCGCGCCTTCGGCCCTGCACACATGCTCTGGTACTGCCTGTGGTTTTCGCCTCCCTCTCCATGTGGCAGCAGCAGGGTCTATATGGCAAGGACTAATTGAATATGGTGGGCAAGCACCGTAGGTGAGGTTTGATATTGGCTGCACGCGCTCTCTCTCTCTCTCTCATGTGGGGACCTCGCATGGTGGTGGCATAGACCCATGCTTGGTTCATGCAGCGCCCACAGGACGGAGGCCGAACTTGTGTTCACCTGCGGTTAGGCACACCCCATCCACATCGTCAATGGCTTCCCCACCAGGCGGTGGCCAAGCTCGATGTCGATACTTATGTCAATTGGATATTTCAACAAATGCACAAAATATATCGATGTAGCACTTCGCTCTAGAGTATACTGAGGTCGAATTTACATTTAACCCATGGAAAGCATATGGCTAAGATGATTGATAAATAGGATTTCTTATGATCTAAGTTCTCAAACAATTGCATGACCTTAGAAGGGGGAAAACGACTATGGCGCACGTTGCCTAAAGGTAGAACGATAATGCAAAGGTAAATGATCACTCTAGAAGATGGATAGGTAAAAGAGTCGATGCTGTAGCTAGTGGGAGAGGGAGAGTGAGTAACAAGTGTCCTATGTAACTTCTACTTATCAAGTACAACTTAGCTATGAACTTAGCTATTTAGCTAAACCAAGAATTGGGCGGATTCACAAGCACATCAGTCTTCTGTTTCACAGGTCAACTAGAACAGGAACACAATGAGCCCTACGCTTTAAGAACTAGTCCTATCATGGTGGAATATAGAGGATGGGCATGGCTATCACGGTCATGAGCCGCCCGGAAAACTCACAGAATAAATGGATACTTGTCATGTTGTTAACTCATGATGATGATGATGATGTTATAATGATGTTCAATGACTCTATTTGATTTTGGTATATGATTATGAGGGTTAGTCAGGGAGCTTAAGCATAACTTAGTACTAATCAATGATAAAATCTTGACTTACTAAAATGCTAAATGCAGTAAACCGTGTCTACCTTTTGAGCCTCGTGAATCCCCATGTTATGCTTTTGGAGTACAAAATGTAATCACGCTAGTTCATTTTCTATTTTTGGATAAAAATCCCGGATGGGTAACAGATGGCAGTTGGTATGAGGATTATCAAGAGGACTTCTAGGTTTGAGTCAACCAGTTGATCGTCCCTGTGTTGGAGCTATCACGTTTGACAGATATCTTTAATTTCCGCTTGTGTTGTATAAGACTAAGTGTTATATTAAACGTGATGTAAGATACACTGTGATGATACTTTCTGTAATTTGTTGACTTATGTGTACAACTGTCCCTGGGGCGCACATAATGTTTATGCACTCTATCTTCTCCTTAAAATAAAGTGTGACAAGGTGGTTTACAAGGCCTACCTCTCTTCTTGGGGTGACCAGGATTTTCCTAGTCCTTACCCTTTGCATTATTAGATGGAGAGAATCTAACACTTTTTTCTTTTCTCTCCTTTTCTTTCTTCATTCAACAAGAATGAAATCCTCAATATCAGAGGATTCATCATGCAACCATTCCAATTGAAGTGGAACATCAGCACTTGGCTGAGTCTCAACTATTTCAGATTTAGAAGTTTCATTTTGTCCACATTGTTTCACATACAGATCATCTATAGCCATTTCTAATGTTTTTAACAAGTCAAAAGTTGCAAAGTTATCATGTTTAACAGCAATTCCCATATCAGAACCAGTATGTACTATTTCTTCAATAGGAAGAATAGAGAAGCTATTAGAAAAGGATGAAAAGCTTGCTAAGAGCCTCATGAACAGATTCACTTGTTCTTTCCTGATTCACTTGTTCTTCAACTGGTACAAGAGCCTCATGAACAGATTCTTGAAGGGTAATATCAGTAGCAATCTTCAGTCTTAACAGATTCGATGATAGTATCTTCCTGAGAACCCAAATCTACCCCAGCACTTTCTTGGCTGTCAACAATATTGTCATCAGAAATGAAGATCTCCGGAGACAATGTTGAGTGAATAACAGTGTCTTCACAGGTAAGCATTTCAGAGAGAGATTTATTAGTGCTGCCCTCAGCAGAAGTCTTGTCAGAGAGAACTTTGGAGAGTGGTAGGATATCAACATTAGGCACAGCATTATCCATAAACCACACTTGCTTTGATGATTCACCTTTTTGCCCTTTGTCAACTTGGGCTGCATCCATACCAGCTAACTGTTGTACTTTGGTGGTAAAATATACTACTATGTTGTTAGCATTTTTTGTCAACGTCTTGTAAAACAAACAATTTGTGTCTTTGATTTATTCAGAATCTGTGCGATTAAGGATAGTTGCATGCAATATACTCTACTGTATATATATGGTTCTAGCTAATAGATGGCACTGGATACTCGAGATTTTATAGACAGACTGAAGGTTACATGCATATATTCATACCTTGACGCATTTGCTCTGTGATCCTACGCTACTATGCCATCAAATGATGTGATCCAATAGATGGATGCAGCGTTTGGTGGATGAATTTATTTACATTACACCATACTCTGCAATTCTGCATGCATGCAGTCATTGATTAGGAGGCAGAGGCAGCCAAGCAAATATTTAATTCACGGTGGTTGTAGGCTCGTATCATGTACTTCAAAATGTAAAGATACTTGGCCTTGTTTAGATTACATCCAAATTCCAAGTTTTTTCACTCTCTCTCCATCACATCAATTTTTAGCTGCTTGCATGGAGTATTAAATATAGGTAAAAAAAATAACTAATTACACAGTTTAGTTGGAAATCACGAGATGAATCTTTTGAGCCTAGTTGGTCCACGATTGGACAATATTTGTCAAATAAGACGAAAGTGGTACTATTCATCGGGTTGAATTTTTTTTCAATCTAAACAGTATATAAGGCATAACTACCACTGATTCAAACATCAAGGAACATATTTAATTCTCCCTCTCAACACTAGTATTACTATATTGATGTATGTGTGTTTAGAGAGAGCATGCCTTATATTATGGGATATGAATAAAAAATAGTTACGCCTTATATATTAGGTGAGCAGTTAGGGTTTCACTACGAGGCCTTTACAAAGAATCATCTAGCAAGCGATAATCACCTAAGCTTCCACTAGAGCTGAAGCAACCAAAGGACCCCCTAGGACCATGCCACATCTTGGGACATCCCTCTTGGAGCAGCCTGATTAACACTGCACTAAAATCCTCTAATTAATTATCCAAGGCTAGAGCCACGTAGCTCTCAAGGTTGGACTATTATCCTAGGTGGTCGCTCCACGAACCAGTCCTTAAGAAGGACCCGGGCATAAAACATAGGCCACCAACCAAACTTACCATAAACATCATTACCTGCATAACCACCAAGACATACCATGTGCCAAGTCCCTAAGTTCCATGTTGCTAAAAAGCCAACATTTTACCATAGCTCCATATCCATTAAGTCATCATTAACATTTCATCATCATGTGACATTGGTATAAAAGTAAAGTTGATAAGCATAACATTGCTACCCATTATACAACCCAGGTAACAAGGAAGATATGGAATTCTAGGATATCCTTAGGGTACTCATATTTAGACGCATGCATGCATAAAATGTGATTAAGGTTGACTAGGTGCCTTCCTCAAGTTGGTGCTGCTCATAGTCTTCAAAATCTAGCTCTTGTAGATTCACGTGCAACTCTTCTCCTATACGCGACAAGCAGCGACACACGAGCACAAACAAGCAAAACATGCACTAGATTGGAAAACAGTACACCAATACATGATACAGAGATAAACAAGCTCACAAAGCTATTCTACTCGCTAAGACGAACTCGTAGGCCTAAGAACCACCTAAATCGGAGCTAAAACGCACAAGATATGACTACAATAAGATTAGAGGCAAAGTCGTGATTAAAAGGAACTAATTTCGCATTTTGATTAATTAAAACCGGGATTTTATAAAGGTTTTGGACTGCGGGTACTAAAACCTAGAAGATCGGGGGCTAAAACGGTAAAAACAGGACTAAAATCTAATTACTTTTGAATTACACTGGAGCGCGGGTGGATATCGAAAACTTACAAGAGCTCTATTGAAACACGTACAAGGTTGATGTGGTCTATCTGGTGTGGCTAGTTGACCCGGTCTCCAGCCAACATGGCACCTATGTGGCAGCCACGTCAGCCTAGCTGACTTCGGTTGACGGGCCGATCTGGGTGCTCAGTTTTGGATTGGACAGCTAGAATCGGCTTGGGTGAGTTGGCTTACCGGCGGTGGCAGCCAGCGCAGCGGCACGGCCATGGGAGGCCGCACAAGCTCGCCGGAGCTCGGTGTTGACGGCACTGCAGGGCACTGCTGCCTATGTGGCTGGCATGGGAGAAAAAGCACGTGCCCGGTACGGGGAGGTTCCTCACCTCCACATGAACTCGGTAGAGGCGCTAGTGTCCGAGAAACGGTGACAACAACGGAGATCAACAGTGGCGACTACCTCGGCGGTGGCGCTTCGATCTAGGGTGCTAGGGTGAGGTGGCGGCTTTGGCTAGGGTTAAAAGGAGCGGCGCGGAGCGCTGGTTCAACCTTTATATAGGGCGGTCACCCTTGGGTTGCATGCGGCGCGCCAAACAGAGCGGAGGTGGCATGGCACCGAGTTGGACTCGAGCCCAACTCGAGGAAGGGGTTGACGTTGTAGCAGGGTGACTGACATGCAGGCCCCACCTGGCGGTGGATGCTGCGGCGTTGGCATGCGGGCCACGTCCATCAGCGGGTGCGGGGGCGGGCCTATGTTGCTGGGCTGAGCGCGGCTGTGGAGCTGGGCCGCTTGCTAGGCCTGCGGACTGCGCGGCACGCGCTGAAGCAGGAAAGGGGAGCGGGCTAGGCTGGGCCACCAGCTGCGCGGGCACTGAAAGAGAGAGGCTTGGGCTGGGCAGCAAAGCAAGGCAGGACAAAAGGCAAAAGGGAAAAAAGAAAAGGAAAAAGGAAAGCTTTTCCAAGTTTCTAAAAGAGATTTTGAATAGGGTTTTCACAAATTTGATTTAAACTCTAGCTAGACACAAACATTAGCGAACATAATAAAACCATGCAGCAGCATGAATGCATCGTAACCTTGTTTCTACCTTATATTTCTTTTTAATCTATTTTCATAAATCTTTATTTCTTCCTATAAAATAAAGACAACCAAGCAAAATTAAATCAAATTAACTCTAATTTCAGAAATTAAAATTTAGGGTGTTACAGGATTTCATAGCTGGTTGATTAAAGGTATAGGGACGAAGCCATATTCAACTCAGTGGATGCGCCCGCACCAAAAAAAAAGAAAACAGTGATAAAACCTAAATTTTCAACATATATGCACCAATACATTACAAAGTCTTGCACCCACAAAGGCAAACACACACCTCAGATTTGCTCTAGCTCCACCACTGGGTATCTGGTTTTGTGTTTGATAGACAAAACAAGACTACAGCGACACTTCAATAGTCCGGATAAGGCTTGTTTTCACACTCGTATGCCTCCCTATCGTGTTGCGTGTGCATATATGCATGTTGATGTTGCGTTGCGTGTGTGCATTCTTTCTAGTGACGTTGCTTTCTGCCGCCTAGCTAATTGTTTGGTTAGTTGTTGTGCAGTGCTGGGCCTTTGCGTTTATGTCGCTGCTTGTTGATGCCTGGTTGCCCCGTATGCTGCAGTTTGATGGCCACACAGAGCTTTTTCTTTTGTCAGATTGCACATCTCCGACGGCTCCACTTGCAGGCTTTGCATCATGATAATTCCTATGCATACACACCGTACCCTTGCATTGCATTGCTACTGAGAAGGAGTCGATATAATATATGTAGCCAGCGGTGTTTTTTCAATATTCTAGTTTTGTCCAATTAATATCATATTTGGGCTAGGGATTTTTCTTGATCAGTTGAATACACTCCTACAAAATTGATTATAGAGCCACCAGATCTCCATCTCCTCCCGTATCCCTAAAACCTTGTGATATACTACCTCCTTTTCAAATTTGAAGTCATTCAGCATTTTCTAATTACATAACTTTTGCTTCACACCCACATATACATCATGTCTAGATACATAGTAAAAATTCCTTGAAAAAAAATAACTTACAATTTGGAATGGAGTAGGAGATTAGATTGCTCTAGCAAATGTCTGATAAGATCTCTTTTCCCAACAATTTTCAACAATATCTCAAAATATACCTCGTCTTCCCTAAAGAATGGAGACATCACGACCTCTATCTATGGGTCCGACACCGAAGTATCGCACAACAGCTGGTGTACAGGCATTGTATGCTCGCGATTGCAACTATGCCCCAGATTGCCGATCGCCTGCGACATGCATCAAATGCTTCCTCGCGCCAGCCGTGCCTCACACTGCCGGTCGCATTGCACCCATGGCCGCACCTCGCCATCGCCCCGCCATGTGCCTACAGCTGAGCCTCACACCACTGGCCATCGTGTGCCTAGAGCCATGCCTCGCACCACCAGCCATCGAGTCCTGAATCGGCGGTGAAAATGATTTTCACAACTGGTTCAAGAAAACGTCAACCGTGAAAAATCAAAGCAGGTTGTGCTGTGTTCACTTCCCTCTCCCACCATGTGTTTTCTCTAGCTTCCATGTGCTTTTCATTGCTAGCTGACATGTGGGGTCCTCCAGCAAACATGTCGCACCGCGAATAGACACGTGGGGAAGCAGGCGGATTGTTGTAGCCACAAACCCCCACTCCTCTATCCTCCATGGCTCAGTGTGATCTCTAACCTATATGTCTCCCTCTCTCTCTTTTCACCTTTCTCCCCCTGCCTAAGAAAGCTCCTCTCCCTCTCCTCAACCTCCTACGGGACGACGAAAACCTGGCGCATATAGCCGGGCATGGCAACTCAGTATGTAAAGAAAAGCAAATAGTATACACCTGTTCCTAGTGACGTGCAAACAGAACACGTCTCTAATATGTAATTACAGGTGCTTCTTACCAAAACACGTCTATAATATGTTGGTAAAATGCGTCTGTGATGTAAATGCTTACTCACAGACGTGTGAAACAAATCCACGTCACTAGGTTCTATAGCGTGAACCCGAAAAAATGGTTAACTCCAGCATACGGCGTGACTCTTCACATCCCCCCAAAAACACGAGACCGAAAGTCCCCAAGCGACCCCCTAATGACCCGAGACCCCAAGTCCCCTCCTCTCCTCTCTCATCCCTTCTCTCTCGATCTGTCTCCCTCTCTCCCTCTCTGGTTGTTATTCACAAGAGGCGGTGGCGGTGGCACACACCCATGGCTTGATAAGCTCCTGCTCCACCGCTGGCACCCGGTGCAATGTCACCACGACGTGGTGGCGGCTGGACCCTAGTCGCCAGTGAGAGCACATCCATTTGGACTCTTGGTATTGGGGTGGTTGCCTAGCAGCCTAGTGTAGTGGCCAAGTGAGGGCGACACCCGTCACAAGTGGCCTAGCGCTATGGTGCCCTGGTGGGAGCACCCGGACGGCCTTTGGGTCTTGACACAATGAATCGTAGCGGTGGCCGCAGCATGGTGATGTCCCTGGCAGCCCCCAGTGTGGTTGCTCTAGATCTCGATGCGGCAGTGGCGGGCACCCAAGCCTTGCCGTGTTGGCATCTCGGTGCAGAGACGGCCCTTGCGCCCGACAGTGGCTTCCACGGTGCTGGCCCTATGTCCCCGTTGTCACGACTAGTTACGGAGGCCAGAGGTGATGTCAACTTATCACTGCACTGGGGTTACTCAAGCCAGTGGTGAGATGAACTTACCATCAGGTTAAGAACTGATGGTGATGAGGCTTCCTGATCTGACGGTGATGAACAATCTGTGTACTAGTGTATTAATACTCCCTCCATCCATTTATCGAAGTCATCTTACCGAAAAAAATTTCTCCAAGAGTCAGAGTCATCTAAGCCAGGGACCATAGTTTTCACATCGTCCCAGGCGCATGCGGCTCCTCTCACTGGCCCAATTAATTCAACGGTCAGCATGCGGTTCCTCTCACTGGTGGAATTAATTCAACCGTCTGCATGCGCCACCCCTTCTTGGTCACTGCACATGACCCTAAGATGACTCCAATAAATGGATGGAGGGAGTACAATAGATAGATTCTGGAAAGCAGGGAGTAGTGGAGGGACTTTTTTCATATGCAAAGTGAAATTCAACTAGCTAAATGGGAACCAGCTAAACCTGTCGAGTAGTAGTCATCTTTGACTTTTCTTTTTTGCGACTGTCGTCATCTTTGACTTGAAAATGAATGGTGGCACTCTAATCTCCTGGAGATGACGAGGAGAACAGCAAAACCCGATTCTCAAGCAAACGTCCATCTAGACCGATTGATCTTTGCATCTAAACTTGACAAGTCCACGTGCATTGCCCTATATATACACCAGATTATTACTACTACTAAAATCAGCAACCGCACCAAACAAGCACGACACTGGCCAAAGCTGCTCAAAACCAAGCGGCAAAAAATGTGGAATCCCAAACCCCTCCTGCTCGTCATCTCACTCTGCATCTCGGCGTTGTCGTCGTCACCATGCACGGCAGCTGGTAGCGGCGGCAAGCCCTTGGTGACCGCCGTAACCAAGGACGCGCCCACCTCCCTCTACACCGCGCCGCTCAAGGACGGCCACCCGCTCGTCCTGGACCTCACCAGCCCAGTCATCTCGCTGACGACCTGCACCTCCAAGAACCGACGGCCAGAACCCGTTGTTCCCGGTCTCCTTCTCTGCCGTCGCCTCCTGCACGCCACAGGCAAAGGTCCCTGCCGGTGCCGTCGGCGTCGCGGGGCTCGCGCCCTCGTCCCAGTCGTTCCCGGCGCAGGTGGCGCGCACGCAGAAGGTCGCCAATAAGATCACGCTCTGCCTCCCGAGCGACGGCAAGTCCACGTCCGGCAACAGCGTCGGCGTGGCCATCTTCGGTGGTGGTCCCCTGTTCTTCATCCCGCCGGACCGCGGCGACTTCACCACGATGCTGGCCGGCACGGCGCCCCTCCACGGATTCAACGGATCCCCCGGGTACTACGTCTCCTCCACCGGCGTCGCCGTGGAGCAGAACCGAGTTAGCACCCCCGGCGGCATGCTCGTCGTCGGGCTGAGCTCGACGATCCCCTACACGGCGGTCCGGCCG
Source organism: Saccharum spontaneum (assembly GCA_022457205.1). NCBI lineage: Eukaryota > Viridiplantae > Streptophyta > Magnoliopsida > Poales > Poaceae > Saccharum > Saccharum spontaneum. Next base: position 6,465,701 of record CM039607.1, read on the forward strand.
GACGTGTACGTCCCCTTGCTGAGGGCTTTCGATGCGGCGGCCTCCGGGCCGAACTTCCCGTGGATGTCGAGGGTCACCGCGGTTGCGCCGTTCGAGCGGTGCTACGATTCGACGAAGCTGCCGCAGTCGCTCCTGGGCTACTCGGTGCCGCAGATCGACGTGATGCTGGAGGGCGGTCAGAACTTCACGGTTCTCGGCGGCAACTCCATGGTTCAGGTGAACGGCAACACGGCCTGCCTCGGGTTTGTCAAGGCGGCGGCGGGGCAGGCGCCGGCGGCGGTCATCGGTGGGTTCCAGCTCGAGAACCACCTGCTGGTGCTCGACGTGGAGAAGAAGCAGCTTGGATTCACCACCTTCCTCAATGCCATCGGGCTTTCATGCAGCAACTTCAATTTCACTCTTGCCGCCTAGTGCAGTGCTGCTGAATGAATATTTATGCTGTGTTGCATACTGTAATAAGAAGTTTTACTACTGTGTCACGTTAAATAAATAATGGATGGGAATAAATTGTACGTAACTCCCAACAGATTGTGCAGGCCAGCTATCAGGTTGGCAGTTTGACCTTCCTATGACACGGATCGGATATGTTCGAATATTTAGGACGCGTAAGGACTGCAGACAAAAGAAAAAGCCACGTTAGTTGACTCCATGGTAAGGTTAGGTTGCATGGGAGTACTAGTATTTTCCATGGAAAGAGTCCGCTGCTGACTCCAGTCAATCCGTCTAAGGCAATGTTTAGCTGCAGTCAGGATCATATCAATTCGTATGTTTTGAGATGGATGGAGGTGTAACCAAGGTGATATATTTTCGATAATGATATGGCTCGGACATCCGTCCCATAACTTTCCATCCGGACGTGGCTCATCCTCGTCCACTCACCAGTGTCGCTCGCATGACTTTCCGTTCGGACCTTGTGGCTCATCTTCATCCACTGGCCCGCGTCGCCTGCACGCACTTGGTGCTATGCGCCTGCTCGCGGTCGCAGAACTGATTCTGCCCGCGCTGCCGCTCACCGGCACCGCCCCCACCCGTACTCGTGCCTCCTGTCGCAGCTGCGCTCCATCCACCTGCCGCGGTCACTGGCGAGGTCCGTGCCACCAACGAGCTCTACACCAGTGACCTTCGCGCACTATGTGGCATCGAGCACCGCGCCGGTGTCGAGTTCCACAACGACGAGCTCCATTCGTCCAAGTAGCAAGGTGACATTGCACTTGAGCTAAAAGCGCATGTTGCAAGCCTATAGTTCAGGTATTTCATATATCTCATAGGTATGTTGCAAGGGCTTCGTCTGGATGTTATAAAAGTAGATCGGGATATTGCATATGTTGCAATGGTTGTACACATATATTGTAAATGTCTGTTTCCAATACTCATCTGTTTTTTAGGCATATGTTGTAAGTGTGTTTATCTGGATGTTGCATATCTTTTATCTAGGTGTTGCGTATGTGTTGCAATTGTAAGTGTTTTTGCAAATATTTTAGAGTTCAAACGCATGTTTTAAATCTTTCAACTGTCTTTAGAATAGTATCATGTTTACACCCTCCATCCTCAAAAAATGTAAATTTTGAAACAATACCATGTTTTAGTACACCAAGTTTGACTAATTATAAATAAAAAATATAAATATTTATAATATCAAATAAATATCATCGGGCGAAATGTATTTTTATAATAAATTGATTTAGAGCCATAAATGTGAATACTAATTACTAGAAATTTGGTCAAACGTAAAACACTTTAACTGGTAGTACATTCATGTTAGTTGGCTCCATTCATGGTACGTTAGGTTGCGTGGAAGTACAGTTCTCCATGGAAAGAATCCACTCCCGCATACTCCAGTCAATTCATCACATGCATGTGCTACCTTAATTGAAAGCGCTTGATCATGACTGCATGAGCCGCCCAAGCCGGACAGATCAACTTTTGTTTTCTTTTTCTGAAAAAAAAGACACCAGCAGGAAGAGATAAATAAACAACCCTTCACGTCGGCAGCCGGCAAGATCACCATCTCCTTGTCGGTGGTCCATTTTTCCTACCGATCGATATCCCCTTGTCGGTGGTCAACAGAAAAGCGATGACTTCTCTCTCATAGGCGTGTGTGGTTAGTTAGCCACGAGTGTCATAGTAGGATGCCTAATTAAATTTTGGCTACTGTGACCAAAATTAGACTTCATATAGGAAAAGCTAAGGTGATTTATGGCATCCAATCCAATAGGTTAAAACGCAAATACATCCATTTGTTTATTCTAATCCCTAATATCTCAACAGTAACTATTGTACTGTCTTACTTATCCTAAAATAAACCTAGTTGCCTCTTATGAAAAGAGGTCTCTCGGTGGGCGGTCAAAAGATTCATATCAGTTCCTAGCTTTCACTAGTGCAGGAACGGCCTTTGATTCTGATGGGAAACCCCCTCTAGTCCTGGTTTTCCACCTGAGAGCAAGCATCCGGGACTAAAGGTCAGGCACCGGGACTAAAGGGGGAGACCTTTAGTCCCAGTGGGTACTACCAACTGGGACTAAAGGTGCCTCCTGACATGCCACGATCCGGCAACCTTTAGTCCCGGTTGGTATATGTTGTTTTTTTTCTTTTTCGTTTTCTTTTCATTATTTCATTGATTTTGGTTTGAAACTAGGTTTTCGAATTCATATTCAACCATTATTGGATGAATTAAATTAATAACAAGAATAAAACTATATATATATTTACATGCATGCATGCACACATATATATGTGTATTTTACATCATATTATTTCATGTGCGTATATTACAAAAGTTTTAATTACAGTCATTGTAAGATAATAAATTCCCTCTATCATCCGGCCTCTACGTCGGCTTCCATGGCTGTGTGGGGTCATAGTATAACTCTCCTTTGGAGTCGATGACCTGGTCATTAAGAAATCCGGCTATGGACTCCTGAATTGCTTTGAGCTGGTCTTGTCATATGACCTTTGCAGCCAACCATTTAGCCTACAGGTTTGAATTAAAGAAAAATGAATTAATATATGTATATATGTATAAAGACATATAGTAAGCACAAGTAATAATAATTAAATGAATACATAGTGTAGTTTAACGTACTTTGAGTCTCTCTTTGTCAGTTCTTTGTGCGCATTCCTTAATAAACTCGTAGACGTAGTAACCACAAAAGTTGTTCCCCGGTTCTTGGCTTAGACCCCACTTTATGAGAAAAAGATTCGTCATCCAATCTGGTGATCCGGTGAAAGCTATATGTTTAATTAATAAAGATCGATGATGCAATGCAGGTGACTTACTTTCAAAGGAATTACGTGTAGTGGAGCTTTGCATTTTCCCATGTGTTGATTCTCAATAAAGGTTTTCCAAACAATGCCCAATAAAATAAAAATTTTGCACGTCGTCAGATATAGTTAATCATCTTGTGTGTGTATATATATAGTTGCTATAGAGATACCGAAATTACCTCAGGATAATATCTATCATATCTTGGTAGTCTTGTTGTGGTTTTCTCATCGAGTCATAGATTATCAATTGACTTCTGACCAAATCGATATCCATCAATATCTAGTGATTGTTGCATATGTTTATAGGCATATAACACATAACACTCATTAATTAACCAGAATCAACATATGAGCCATTAAGGATCGATCATCGATATTATTAACAATCACTTGAAGTTGTAGGGGAAGAGTATATCCTGCTTGTGGTGTTGGTTCACTAAGAACTTATGAGGTTGCTCTCTAAGTCAGGCTTCCAATTAGGCTTGAGAGTAACTGGGTCTTTGAATATAATATTGGGTCAACAAAGCCAACTTCATTGCAGCCTTTCTTTTTGTATATATATATATATATATATATATATATATATATATATATATATATATATATATATATATATATATATATATATATATATATATATATATATATATATATATATATATATATATATATACTCCCTCCATCCCAAATTATAAGACGTTTGACTTTTTTGATTCCAAGTTTGACCATTCGTCTTATTCAAAAAATTTGTGCAAACATAGACGAGTGGTCAAACTTGGTGTCAAAAAAGTCAAACGTCTTATAATTTGGGATGGAGGGAGTATATATATATATATATATATATATATATATATATATATATATATATATACTTGTTTAAATAATTTATATGCATATACTTGTAATAATAGATCTTCGAAATTATTACTTACAGGCAATAGCAGCTAATGATAGCTTTGTCAAGAGAGGTTAGGTGGCATAGTTGATGAAATTCTACTTACTGAATATACATAACGTCATCACCACGGAACCAATGTTCGTCTCTAATTATGACACCAAGATATTCGTCTCCTTTAGCAGACGCCTGCATGTACCAGTTGTTTAGTAGGTACATTTGCATCCCTAGATCACCTAAGGCTTCAGGGTTGTATAAACTCTGGCCTAGTACAAATTTTTTCTTCCAAAGATCAACCTCCTGCGCACTCTCAATGTTTTCATGACCAAACATCTGGTAAAGGTCGAGACTAGTCTCTTCAATAAATTGACCAAGGTGATCCAAATCGATAACCGGAGGTATGTTTGCCTGATGAATCAATCCTAAATTCGAACCATATTCATTACCAACAACTAGCGGGGGGACTAATTGGTGCGATTGTTGTCCGAGTTGTGCAACTCCTTTCCCTGCCCACTTCTTTTTTCTGTGATGTCTCAATTGACTTGGTGAGAGTGCGGTCATAGTCCGTTAACATTGCTTTGGACGGCTTACGAGATTCCCGTTGCTGTTGTTGGTAAGAAGCCACCTTTTTTTGTAAAATATCTGGACCTACGAAGAAGTACGGTTTCTCCGAGTTTCTCCTTGCTTCTTGATCATTTTTTAGTTTGTCATAGAATCTGGACATATCTTTTTTATATGCATCAGTTACTTCTTCTTTCTCTTCAGATATTATTTTGGGAATAGCCCTTGGTTTCACGGTAGCTTTCTTTGCCGGCGGGGGCTGGTTCTTCGTTTGCAGGGTGGGCCTCTTGCTAGTACTTGGCTTCTTGGTAGGTGGTGGGGGGGGAGGCGTTGGAGACCTCCTCGGAGGTGGTGGCAGTGGCGTTGGAGACCTCCTTAGAGATGGTGTGGATGCAGCCTCGCCTTCCAACACATTGTCATCATACAGAGTACTATGATGATCTGGCGATTGAAAAATTGGACTTAGGTTGGGGAGGATCTGCTACAAAAAAGGAATGACATATTATTATGAGCAAATTGTTAATTATTTAAGCCAATATAAATTAATGAGTTAGTGTTTTCATCCGCACCTATGGTGAGGTAGTTTAGAGGAGGTGGAGGCGACATCCCAGGAATGATGATGTAGCGCTTGCACCATAGAATGAATGTCTTCTCTGCTTCTCCTAAAGTCTTATCGCCATCACCTCTAGGAATGTCAAGGGGCAAATCACTAAAACCTTTTTTAGCTTTATCTACCAAGACGGTAGCATATCCTTCTTGGATTATATTCCCATGAATCCTTGGTGTCTTGGTTCGGTCGATAGGATTAACAAGGAAGCGCAGTCCTCTGTCCCCTTGATTTGGTATCTCCGTGGAAGCGCAACTGCTTTTCATCTGAGCAGGGGGGCTAATGTCGATTCCTGGCTCTGATGCCTGCTTGCTTGCACTCACTGCTATTTGCACTTGCCTTCTGATTTCCTCCTGCATTCTCGCTTCAAGGATTTTTTTCCCGCTCCTATGATTTACGCACCGCTTCCTCCAACCTCTAGAGCCGCGGTGCCTCTTCTTCCTTCTTTCTCTGGTGGCTTTTGTAGGAAGGTCTGTCCTTTGGGAATCCATGCTCCCATGAGACACTTCCTTTGCCTCTAGTTCGGCCACCGTGTTTAGTAGTCCTGATTTCGTATGTCAGCTCATCCTTCTCTCTGTTGGGTCTGAACACACCACTAGCAGTAGCTCTCTGAGCATAAAACAATCTTTCTCCTGCTTCTTGCAGTCTTGCACCATAAACGCACTTCCCTGTCTCCTGGTCCAGTGTTCCACCAAGAGCGAAAAACCAATTCTTTGCACGCTCTCTCGACTCGAGTGATTCTGGTGTGATACCCATGGCAAGAAGGTTTGCTTCCATTTTTGTTCCACTTCTTAATGGCAGTCGGGTAGCCACCTGATCCCAAGTAATGGTGGTATGTCTTCTGTTGGGCATTATGTTGGTTCTTTATCACCCGACTCACACCCTCTTCCGATGTCTTGTACTGTACAAACTCATCCTAATAAGGCCTTTGCTTTGAGATCGGGCCTAGGACAGTGAAATCTGGTGCTATGTTCTTCTTGACATACGTCGTGTATAGGTGTTTCTTCCAATTCTAAACTTGGTGGCCATCTTCTTCATTGCCCAATCCCTAACTCGCTCTTTCAATTTATCACCAACTATTATATCATCATAACCATCTGTTTGGAGCGTGAAATGTTCCAAGACATCATTCCAAATTAACGTCTTGTCACAATCGGAGACAAAACTGATATGAGGAGCATTGGTCTTCTTCTTCCATTCGTGGGTACTGATCGGGTGCCGGTCCCTTACAAGGTAACCACAGTGGTGCATGAATTTTGTTTTATTTGCCCCCCCCCCGGTTTGCCTATATCCACATTGAACTCTGAGATGATGAAGCGGCCCTCCAATGGCTTTTTGGGACCTCGAATATTTTTACTCTTCGTTGTAGTTGTTGATGTCAATCCAGAGGGCTACAAAACATAAACATTATTTTTAATGTCATGAGCACACATAAGGCATATGATAATATATATAGCTAATAATAAAAAATATATACTTGGCCAATATCTTCTTGCTCATTTTGTTCAAGAGCTAAGTACTGACTCCCGTCATCTGCATCCTCTTACACGTTATTTTTAGCACCATCATCGCCGGCAACTTGAGTGCCGGTGTTGATCAAATGCATCATCAACTCCTCCTCATCCATGTTTCTCAAGTCGGCCATCTAGCGGTATACAAACACACAAGCTAATTATATGTTGATTACGGTTTAGGGTTAACACACGAGGGTGGCGATGCTCCATGGTACACAAACACACGAGGGCGGTGATGCTCTGCGGTATATGAACGACGGCGATGAATGATGATGACGAACGACAACGTACGGTGATCTAGGACGAACGACAAATAGAATCCACAAAAAACATGGGGCGAATGAGGGCGCGATCGAGGACGAATGATGATCGACGTACAGTGGGTGAACGACGACGTGTAGAGGACAAATGACGGCGGTAGCGGCGTTGTTCGTGCGAGGCGCAGGGCGTCAGGCGAGAGGGCCAGGGTGAGGCGTGCGCGCGCTAGGACTTCGGCGAGGCACGCGCGATGGAGCGCCGGTGTGCTGGTGGAGGCGCGCGAGGACTTCGATTATTGGTGGGGTCGTCGTCGGTGGAGCGGGTGGCGCGGCGCAGTGTCGCCGGTGGGGTCGTCGTCGGTGGGGTTAGCGGCCACGTGCGTGAGGCCGGGTGCCTCTGGCATGGGCGGATCGGAGTGCGGGGGGGGGGGGGGGGGGGCGCAGGCGACTGGCGTCGGCGGCATAGTGTTAGGGGCCGCACACGAGGCGAGGGGCGCAGCGTCAACGGCCACGCGAGGCGCGGGAGGCAGCGGTTACTACGCGTGAGGCGAGGGGCGCAACATCGACGGCCACGCGAGGTGCACGAGGCAGCGGTTACTGCACGTGGGGCTGCCTCTGGCATGGCCGGATTGGCATCGGGGGCGTGCGTGGGCGACCAGCGTCTGCGGTGCAGCGTCGGTGGCCGCGCGCGAGGCGAGAGGAGCAGCGTAGGTGCGGCTACGGCAGCGGCTGGGGATGAGGCAACGGCGGCGGTGGCGCGAGGAAGAAGAAGGGGCCATGGATCTGCACAAGCACTAGCGCATATATACAAGGCACCTTTACTCCCAGTGCGTGTTACCAACCGGGAGTCACACCGGGAGTAAAGGTTTTTTGGTGGGTCTCTAAAATGCAGCCCACCTTTACTCCCAGGTGGGATTCCAACCTGGGAGTAAAGGTGGGCTATTTTTGTTTCCCGCCAGTATGAACGAAAGTTTCTTTTTTTAATATTTATTTTAATAAAAATGCTAAAATCTTGTTAAATGCATAGTACATTAAATAAAAGGCAGAAAATTATTTGTTTGGAAATATGAATTTGCTTTTTTATTTATTGCACATAGGTAAAATCTATAATATAATTTTTTTATGTTTTGTTATAATTATGAAACATAATGTAACTAATATTTATTATTTCGTTAATGCAAAAATGTAGTGTTTAATTAAAATTATTAAAACTATAGGTTTTGGACAGGGAATTTGTTTTGACATCATTTTAACGTTAATATTTCCTAATTTAACTTTTTGAGAGAGAAATCCAACCAAATCAAGCATTAATTTAATTTGAAACACGACATAATAAACATCTGAATTCACAATTATTACATAATATCTCAAACACACACTACATTAAATCACTATATCATCAAGTGGGCACAATAGTGAACTTCTTTACGTATGTCCTTTGGTTATGATCGTGTCGTAACCATAGAGTGTCCTCATCATTTACCAAGATGCTAGGGTCTTTGTTGACTTTGAAGGGCGAAATTCGGTCATCCTTTTCATAATCATCTGACATGTCTGACTTGTCTTCAATTCCCACGATGACTCTTTTCCTTAAAAGAATTATGTAGCGCTTTGGCTCTTTGATTGAGTCATTATCTTTTTTCCCTCTTTTTGGTTTGGTAGACATATCATTGACATAGAGCACCTGATTCACATCCTTGGCAAGGACGAATGGTTTGTCTTTGTACCCAATATTACTAAGCTCTACTGTTGTCAGTCCATACTCGTTGTCTACTGTTACCCCGCTGTTGATATTTGGTAACGCAATTAGGAAATAGGATCCGCAAGCGCACGGATATCGGTGAGCACTTCACCCGAGATGTTATCCTGGGTATCGTATTTATATTTTTACCTTTAGGAGAAAGAGTGCATCTGACTAACCAAATCTATTACTACTAACCTTTAGGCTACAACCACTATGATTCGATGTGAGTGATGTATAGAGAAGACTACAACCGCACTCTTCTTCTAACCTTGGTAAGGATGATCTACTGTTCTATTGGGGAGGTTTACGGAATCTAGACACCACAAAGGATGTTCAACCCGCACCTATAAACCCTATCGATCCTGCTAACGGGATATGGAATACAAAGGTAACTCGGAATTGTCACGTTCCTCGCTACTACCACGGTCCGGCTAGACGAGGGGATATCTATGAGTATCCTAGCTTAAACACCACGTTTACGCTAGAGATGATTACTCTAAACTCTACGCGAAGAGATCAAAGTAAACTCATAAACCAAAGAACAATAAAACAAAGAACTTACTAGAATTTAGAAGTCGAAATACTGAAGAATCCTGAGAACAAGCCTCGGGTTAGAAGAACTTGCTCCCGCAGGTACAACCTCGGAGTAGACACCGACAGGCCGGCTTCCTCCGATCTACACCTCCACTCTATCTCTCTCAATCTAGTAGAACTAATTCTACTTTCACATTGGATGCTAAGCCCTAAGAGGTGGGAACCCTAGAGGGAACCTCTCTCTCTAAACCCTAACTAGAGATATGCAACTGAATAATGAATTGGGGTCTTCTCCACCAGGGGTCAGGGGCCTTGCTTATATAGCCCTTTTGGATGAATCTGGACCGTCGGATCAAACCGACCTTCATCCTACGGTTTTCCTTGATCCTCAAAGGCGGTGGAGCATAATCCGCGAGACTCGACCTGATTGGTCCCGGGGGCAGGGCGGGCGCCCTAGGGCACAGGGCGGGCGCCCTGTGTCCTGGCCTGTTACAGCTCCCGTTCGTTCCCGTGGCTTCTGAAATCTTCTAGATGTAAGATAATTACGTGTTCGGTTAATATCCCGTCATTAATCCGACATGTGGGCCTTTCTTCCGTATTTCCTGATAACCCCCTGCAGAAATAGATAAACAGCAAAACTCGTGGAATTCTGTTAGATCAAACCCTAATTCTAGGTGTTGCTTGCATATAGGTCATTTTCTTTATTTATTTGATGGTTATAATTGATACTTAAGAACCGTCAACAAACACCCCCATACTTAGGCTTTTACTCGTCCTCGAGAAAAGGTTGGTTAATAAAACATCTGGGGTTGAAACATTCTTTCATACCTGCAGGGTGTTGTAAAAATCCACTGTGCACTTATAGTCAGGGAAATATATGGTCAGAGTAAAGAGCCTTTCTTCTTCTTAATCCCTATCACTTGGAGTTTTTACATATTTTTGAAAAGAAAAACTTAGCATACCTTTATCCTCATAGGTGCTCTCAGAGTCACTCATTATCTTTTATATTTCTCTCTGAGGCTGTTTTGATTTTGCAAAAATAATTCTTTAAGCATACGTACCTTACATTTATTGTATGGTCAAAACCGGATCCGAGGAGAAGAATGCCATACTCTTAGATCAAAGATTTTGAAAATTAAAAACTTGTCACTCTTACTGGCATATTGCTTATTAGAGGGACCATGGGCTATCATTTTCTTTTCATCATATTTTTATCATATCTCATTTTTTTCCTTTGGGTGGATACCGAGGTACCCCTAATTCTACTGCCGGACACTTGTCCATTTTTTTGCGAGGTTGTCGAGCACTTGCTCCTTTTTTATTTCCTCGATATATTCATAATTTTGCATAGCCCATGCCTCTAACGCAATAATACTTCGGAAGAGTGAATCTTTCTGAATAAAAATGTCTTGATCTTAGGAGTATGATAAATCTCTCAACAAGGGTCTAACTTGTTTTGAACAAACTCAATACAAAGCAGATAGCTTTAATTAATATTTTCATGTTTAGCAGGCATATAAAACTTGAGGATGGTAGCTATAATTTTGAAATTTAAAACAAATTCTCCAAGCAATAAAGATACTAAGAATAAGGTACTCATACCCTTACCATCTCTTATTCCACAATGACTTTTAACAACACAGGGTTTTGAAATAATTTTAATAATTGCAGGTTTCCAGGAAATATCACAGAGTGAGATTGATCATGATTATAAGCATTTTTATCCTTTTAATTTATCATGTTTAGAGAGATAAAATTCTACACAAACTAAGGTGAGTGTGTAAGTGTGTAATAAAAGTGTGCAGAGTGTGTACCTGGTTCATGGAGTGGTGCGATCGAAGTGTGTGTGACATGTCAGGGAATCTCCTCCATACTTGTTTTCTGCTTTCTTGAATAACGTACCTTCGTCATTTTGAAGTGTGATAGCTCCGTGGGATGATGAATGAATTACCTTGAATGGTCCTTCCCATTTGCTCCGGACCTTTCCATGCCCGAAAAGCTTCACCCTGGAATTAAAAAGTAATACCTTATCTCCGGGTGAGAACTCCTTCTTCTTGATCCTCTTGTCATGCCATCTCTTGACTCTTTCTTTGTAGATCTTTGAATTGTGATATGCTTTCTCCCGCCATTCTTCTAACTCCGATAATTGCATTCTTCTATGTTTTCCGGCGATATCTAGGTCCATATTCCATCTTTTTATGGCCCAGTGTGCCTTGAACTCAAGTTCAACAGGTAGGTGACAAGTCTTTCCGTATACCAATTGGTATGGAGACATTCCAATTGGGGTCTTGTATGCTGTCCGGTAAGCCCAGAGTGCATCGAGTAACTTGTCCTTCCATGCCGTTCCCATCTCGTTCACCGTCTTCTGAAGAATGTTCTTGATTTGCTTGTTAGAAGTCTCTGCTTGGCCACTTGTCTGAGGATGATAGGGAGTAGCGACGTTGTGACGGATTCCATGTCTTGATAGATAGTGCTCGAAGCGCTTGTCAATGAAGTGTGATCCTCCATCACTTATCACTATCCTGGGGACTCCAAATCTTGGAAATATGATTTCCTCAAACATCCTCTTCGAACTGATATTGTCGGCATGTTTGCAAGGTAGTGCCTCTACCCACTTGGAGACGTAATCAACCGCCACCAAGATGAACTCACACTTCTTTGATGGGGGAAATGGACCCATGTAGTCTATTCCCCAGACATCAAAGAGTTCAATCTGAAGGTTGTTGGTGAGTGGCATGGCATCCCTTGTATTTATGTTTCCGTGCCTTTGACATGGCCCACATCTTCTGATATATTGCTTCGTGTCATCGTACATCGTAGGCCAGTAGAATCCACATTGCCAGATCTTTGAATGTGTACGGAATGCTCCATAGTGACCTCCGTATGGTGATAAGTGACATCTGTCGATGATCTTCAATCCTTCCTCAGTGGTCACACATCTTCTAAGTAGGCCATCAGCGCATACTCGGAAGAGATATGGCTCATCCCATATATGTGAACGACTTTCCTGAATAAGCTTCTTCTTGTTTGCTCCGGGTGGTACATAACCTGAAACCATAAAATTAACAATATCTGCATACCAGGGGTCAGATCTGTTAATCCCGTAAAGCATGTCGTCCCGGAGTGAGTCATTAATGGGGGGTTCCTGTGAATTCTTAAAGTACATTCTAGACAAGTGATCAGCAACAGAATTTTCTACTCCCTTTTTATCTTTTATTTCTAAGTCAAATTCTTGGAGTAATAAAATCCATCTGATTAAGCGAGGTTTAGCATCTTTCTTAGTGAGCAAATATTTTAGTGCAGCATGATCAGTGTAAATAATTATCTTAGCTCCAACTAAATAAGATCTAAATTTATCAATGGCAAAAACAACAGCCAGAAGCTCTTTTTCAGTGGTTGCATAATTAAGTTGAGCTTCTGTCAAAGTTTTACTTGCATAAGCAATTGCATGATGCTTTTTATCTTTAGTTTGTCCCAAAACTGCCCCCACAGCATAATCACTAGCATCACACATAATTTCAAAAGGCAACGACCAATCAGGGGGTTGAATGATTGGTGCAGAGATGAGTGCTTGCTTTAATAAATTGAAAGAATTTAGACATGCATCATCAAATTCGAAAGGAGCATCCTTGGCTAGCAAAAGAGTAAATGGTCTCGCAATAAATGAAAAGTCTTTTATAAATCTGCGATAAAAACCAGCATGGCCAAGAAAACTTCGAATTCCTTTTATATTCACAGGTGGAGGTAGTTGTTCAATTACTTCAATTTTAGCTCTATCTACCTCAATACCTCTTTCAGACACTAGGTGTCCTAGCACTATTCCTTCTCTAACCATAAAATGACATTTTTCCCAATTAAGGATTAAGTGCTTTTCTTCACATCTTTGCAAAACCTTATCTAAGTTCTCAAGACAACTATCAAAAGTTTTTCCATAAACTGAGAAATCATCCATGAAAACTTCCATAATCTCTTCAATCATATCAGAAAATATAGACATCATACATCTTTGAAAAGAAGCTAGTGCATTACATAACCCAAAAGACATTCTACGATAAGCATACGTTCCATATGGGCATGTAAAAGTGGTTTTGCTTTGATCATCAGGATGGATAGGGATCTGGTGATACCCTGAATATCCATCTAGAAAACAGAAAAACGAGTGTTTTGCTAACCGCTCAAGCATCTCATCTATAAAAGGCAAAGGAAAATGATCCTTTTTCGTGGCTTTATTAAGTTTTCTATAGTCTATGCACATCCGCCACCCAGTGACGGTGCGTTGCGGAATTAGCTCATTCTTATCATTAGTAACAACAGTCATGCCTCCCTTTTTAGGCACAACTTGAACAGGGCTTACCCACTCACTATGCGGCATAGGATATATAATCCCTGCATGCAGCAACTTTATAACTTCTTTTTTAACTACCTCTCTCATCGCGTTGTTAAGTCTACGTTGAGGCTCTCGAGAGGGTGTAACAGAAGGATCTGTCGGAATACGATGGGTACAAATCATAGGACTGATTCCTGTGAGATCTTGAAGTGAGTAGCCGAAAACAGAGTGGTGTTTTTCAAGAATGGTCATTAATCGCAGAGTTTGCTCCTGAGTGAGTTTAATACTAACGATCACAGGAAACTCTGGATTATTGTTTAGGAAAGCATAGGTAAGACCGGGTGGTAAAGTTTTGAGTTCTATGGGGGGTCTAGGTGTTTCTGCAAACTCATCTAAGGGTTCAGGTTCAGAAGGTTCGGCCTCTTCTTCAGTGAAGAAGGGGGCTTCCTCTTCTAAGTCTGGATCATCTAAAAGTTCTAGAGATGCAGCCTTTACCTCCTCCATAGGATCAGGCAAAAGATATGGCTCGGTCTTATTATTCAAGGAGTGAGTTATTGTAATTGGAAGTTTAAAATCCCTTCCCAAGGAAATGTGGAGCTTTCCAGTTTGACCTTCATAAAGGAGTCTTCTAAAAGGTTGTCCAATCAATAGGTCGAAACCCCATATATCAAAGATATAAAAGTTCAAATGAACCATGGAGCCTTCTACCATAAAGGGTAGGACATTAATAATTCCAAGACTGGGGACTAATCGTCCTGAAGATTCCTTTATGACCTTTGTTGTGGGGGTTAAAACAAGTTTCCCAAATAAATTAAGTGCAAAAGCTTCGGACATAATATTGATCCCCACAACAGGATTATAGAGAGCGTTAAATTGATCAGAATTATAAGCACAGCGTATAGTTATAGAGGGTGTGTCCACTCGGATTACTTCAGAGGAAAGCTCTGACTCCTCTAACCATTCGCTACTCATAACCAAGATAAGCTCTCTCAATTGACGTTCACTTGGTAAACAAATGCTAAATTGGCCGTTTTGGGGTCGGTCTATAGAATGGTAGTTTGAAATGTTTCCAAAATCGGCAAAGAGATCGGATTCTATGTCTAGCATGAAATCAGATGGTAGAATTTCTTCCTTTTGTGGCTTAGAACCTGGGATAGCTAAAGTAGATGAAAAATTTGGCAGAGTGTCTACTTCGGCTTCGTAGGTTTTATCATGGAGGGCATTATCCATCTCAGCTTCTAGGATTCTATTCAAGATCCCCTTAGCTTCATCAGTAGGGATACGAAAGAAAGAACCTCTAGCCATAGTATGCAGCATTTGTTTATTATCTTTCTGAAGACCTCGAAAAAAGTGAAATAAAAGAACAGTGTCTTCAAGCAAAAGTTTTGGACCAGATTCTAAAAGATCAGAAAAACGTTTCCAGGATTTTCCCAAAGTTTCATTTTCTTTTTGTTTAAAAGATAGAACTTCGAGTCTAAGGTCGGCGATACGATCGAGGGAATAAAAATCTAAACAGAAGTTGGCTCGTAAGACTTCCCATTCACCTCGTTGTTGACTTACCTTCTGACTATACCATCGTCTAGCTTCTCCTCTTAAGGAAAAAGGAAAAAGCTTCCAACGTAAAGTCTTATCAGAAATGCCTTCAATGCGAAGACAATCGCATGTTTGCTCAAAATCTCTAATATGAAGGTAAGGATTTTCGTCTTCCTTTCCCGAAAAGGATAGGTTCTCAATCATGGCAATTAACCTTGAACTTAACCTATACTGGGATGTTTGGATAGGCTGTGATGACTCCCATGGTAAAAGGTCAGTTTCCGAAGGTGTTGCAAATTGATAGATTGATTTAGAATCTTGGTTCTCCATAAGGTAAGAATAAAGAAAAGATAAGGAATAAAAAGATAAAGAAAGATAAAAGTATAGGTACAAGCTAGTAGTAAGATTCAAGGTTATCTCAGCAAACCGTCTTTCTCCCCGGCAACGGCGCCAGAAATGCTTGTTGATATTTGGTAATGCAATTAGGAAATAGGATCCGCAAGCGCACGGATATCTTTGAGCACTTCACCCGAGATGTTATCCTGGGTATCGTATTTATATTTTTACCTTTAGGAGAAAGAGTGCATCTGACTAACCAAATCTATTACTACTAACCTTTAGGCTACAACCACTATGATTCGATGTGAGTGATGTATAGAGAAGACTACAACCGCACTCTTCTTCTAATCTTGGTAAGGATGATCTACTGTTCTATTGGGGAGGTTTACGGAATCTAGACACCACAAAGGATGTTCAACCCGCACCTATAAACCCTATCGATCCTGCTAATGGGATATGGAATACAAAGGTAACTCGAAATTGTCACGTTCCTCGCTACTACCACGGTCCGGCTAGACGAGGGGATATCTATGAGTATCCTAGCTTAAACACCACGTTTACGCTAGAGATGATTACTCTAAACTCTACACGAAGAGATCAAAGTAAACTCATAAACCAAAGAACAATAAAACAAAGAACTTACTAGAATTTAGAAGTCGAAATACTGAAGAATCCTGAGAACAAGCCTCGGGTTAGAAGAACTTGCTCCCGCAGGTACAACCTCGGAGTAGACACCGACAGGCCGGCTTCCTCCAATCTACACCTCCACTCTATCTCTCTCAATCTAGTAGAACTAATTCTACTTTCACATTGGATGCTAAGCCCTAAGAGGTGGGAACCCTAGAGGGAACCTCTCTCTCTAAACCCTAACTAGAGATATGCAACTGAATAATGAATTGGGGTCTTCTCCACCAGGGGTCAGGGGCCTTGCTTATATAGCCCTTTTGGATGAATCTGGACCGTCGGATCAAACCGACCTTCATCCTACGGTTTTCCTTGATCCTCAAAGGCGGTGGAGCATAACCCACGAGACTCGACCTGATTGGTCCCGGGGGCAGGGCGGGCGCCCTAGGGCACAGGGCGGGCGCCCTGTGTCCTGGCCCGTTACGGCTCCCGTTCATTCCCGTGGCTTCTGGAATCTTCTAGATGTAAGATAATTACGTGTTCGGTTAATATCCCGTCATTAATCCGACATGTGGGCCTTTCTTCCGTATTTCCTGATAACCCCCTGCAGAAATAGATAAACAGCAAAACTCGTGGAATTCTGTTAGATCAAACCCTAATTCTAGGTGTTGCTTGCATATAGGTCCTTTTCTTTATTTATTTGATGGTTATAATTGATACTTAAGAACCGTCAACACCCGCCTCCAGTCACCTTCACCCATTGGCACTTGAACAATGGGATCTTCAAAGTAGGTGCATATTCTAGTTCTCATATTTCATCTATGCGGCCATAATATGTTTGCTTATTCCCATTCGGGTTTGTAGCATCTATGCGGACACCACTATTTTGGTTGATGCTCCTTTTTATCTTGGGCTACTGTGTAGAATGTATTCCCATTTATCTCGTACCCTTTGTATGTGAAGATATGCCATGATGGTTACATAGTCAATGAATACAGTTGCTCATGGATGCTCTCATCACATTGAC
Organism: Saccharum spontaneum; assembly: GCA_022457205.1. Taxonomy (NCBI): domain Eukaryota; kingdom Viridiplantae; phylum Streptophyta; class Magnoliopsida; order Poales; family Poaceae; genus Saccharum; species Saccharum spontaneum. The sequence goes on from CM039607.1 coordinate 6,482,927, forward strand.
ATTTTTTTCACAACCAACCTCTGAGAGTTTTCATGTGCTTACGTGTAATCCAAGCTTCAGTCTTCCCTGGAAACTCGGATTGTAAGAGATCCTTGTGTGTCTCAATATACGGATCTACCAAAGAGGAGTTCTATAGAACTATGCAGTGCACTTTATTGAAAAATCATCCTCATACCAATATATATTTTCCTCCCTAGTATCCCCTTTCCGCTTAGTCTCCCCTCATGTCACGATTCAGGAACACCAATTGAGTCAAGGTCGGGAATAAAGTCAACACATAACTCAATGACCTCTTTTGTTCCATAGCCCATGGAGATGCTTCCTTCTAGGCGAGCACGGTTGTGAACATATTTCTTCAAGACTTCCATGAATCTCTCTAAGGGGAACATGTTGTGTAGGAACACAGGACCGAGAATGAAAATCTCCTTGACCAGGTGAACTAGGAGGTGTGTCATGATATCAAAGAAGGAAGGAGAGAACACCAACTCAAAGCTGACGAGACATTGAACCACATCATTCTGTAGTTTAGCTAGATCCGTTAGATCAATTGCCTTCTGAGAAATTGCATTGAGGAATGTACATAGCTTCACGGTGGCTAGACATACATTTGGAGGAAGAATTCCTCTTAATGCAACTGGAAGTAATTGTGTTATGAGAACGTGACAGTCATGGTACTTTAAGTTACATAATTTCTTCTCTGGCACATTTATAATACCCTTTATATTCGAGGAGAATCCAGATGGTACCTTGATGTTGTTTAAGCATTCAAACATGATTTCGTTCTCCTCTTTGCTTAGAGTGTAGCTGGTAGGACGTAAGTAATGGCGTCCATCATCTATCTTCTCTGGATGCAGGTTGTCTCTTTCTCTTGAACAATGCAGGTCCTGTCGTGCTTCAAATGTGTCCTTAGGCTTTCCATACACACCCATGAAGCCTAGCAGGTTCACACAAAGATTCTTCGTCAGGTGCATCACGTCAATCGAGCTGTGGACCTCTAGGACTTGCCAATAGGGTAGCTCCCAAAATATGGACTTCTTCTACATGGGTGCGTGACCGTTAGCGTCGTTTGGAACAGGTTGGCTCCCATGTCCTTTTCCAAAGACGACTTTCACATCATTGATCATATCGAGTACATCCTCACCGGTTCGGTTGTGAGGCTTGGTCAGGTGGTCTGTCGTCCCTTTAAAATGCTTGCCTTTCTTTCTTATGGGGTGATTTGCAAGAAGAAATTGACGATGGCCAAGGTATATGACCTTTCAACATTTCTTCAAGAATACACCTCTAATATCACCGAAGCAGTGTGTTCATGCATTATATCCCTTGTTTGACTGTCCTGAAAGATTACTTAGAGTAGGCCAATCATTGATTGTTACGAACAACAATGCTCGCAGGTCAAAGTGTTCCTGTTTATACTCATCCCACACATGTACACCTTCTCTATTCCACAAAATGAGAAGTTCGTCAACTAGTGGCCTCTGGTACACATCGATGTCATTGCTAGGTTGCTTCGAGCCTTGGATGAGCACAAGCATCATAATGAACTTCTGCTTCATGCATAACCAGGGAGGAAGGTTGTAGATACTTAGAGTAATAGGCCAAGTGCTATGGCTATTGTTCTGCTCCTCAAAAGGATTGATACCATCCGTACTTGAAGCAAACCTTAAGTTTCTTGCATCATCTGCAAACTCCGGGAATTCTCTGTCGATTGCTCTCCACTGGGACTCATCAGCAGGGTGTCTCAATATATTGTCTACCTTACGGTCTTCTTTGTGCTATCGCAACAATTTTGCATGTTCTTTTTTTTGAACAGACGTTTCAAGCATGGTAGTATAGGAGCATACCACATAACCTTGGTAGGGATTTTCTTCCACGGACGTTCGCCCTCAACATCACTAGGGTCATCTCGCCTGATCTTATACCGCGATGCATGACATACCGGGAATGCATCCAATTTCTCGTACTCTTTTCCATGGTAGAGGATGCAGTCATTAGGACATGCAAGTATCTTCTCGAGTTCTAGCCCCATAGGACAGACAACCTATTTTGCTTCATAGGTAGTGGCGGGCAGTTCATTATCCTTCGGAAGCATCTTCTTTTGGATTTCTAGTAACTCTCCAAATCCCTTGTCAGATACACCATTCTTTGCCTTTCATTGCAGCAATTCTAGTGTGGTTCCCAACTTTTTCTGCCCTGCACCACAAGTTGGGTACAACAATTTCTTGTGATCTTCTAGCATCCGCTGGAACTTGATCTTCTCCTTTTCACATTCACATTCTCTTTGTGTGTCACGAATGACCCAACCAAGATCATCAATAGGTTCATCTTCTGTGGCTTTCTTCAGCTTCTCCCATTGTAGTATCATTGAAGCACGCACCATCAGGAATAATGTCATTGTAGTCCCATTGTTCTTCTTCACCTTCTTCCATTACAACCCCGGTTTCTCCATGCTTCGTCCAAAAAATATAGTTTGGCATAAAATGCGACTTCAACAAGTGTGAATGAAGAGTCTTTGAGCAAGGATATTCCACCGCATTCTTACATATGGCACATGGGCAGCACATGAAATCATCGCGTTTGTTTGCCTTGGCCGCACATAACAAAGAATACACGCCGTTAATGAACTCTTGGGAGCGACGATCAGTATTGTACATCCAAAGCCAGCTCATCTGCATTACATGACATAAATACCATATTAAAACCTAGATCATAATTAATTATTTATAAAACATGCATGCCACCATAAAAGGTACAATTTTATGAAAGCATCGCTACAATGTAGACAATCCCAACTACCACTAAAAGAACCAAAGCTAAAATGCACTTCAGGAGCACAAGGATTTCACGACCAATCCCAACTAAAACAGACAGATCCCGCGATTGTGCAACATCTTTGGGCTTCTTCGGCTGAATCACTGCCTCATTAGCCGCCATATCTGCCTGTTGTGCAAGATATTTTTGCACGAGTTCAACATACTCTTCCTCCCAGTAGAAGCGTGAACATCGTCAACTGCCATCCCACTAAAACTAAAACAAAAAATTAGAACTTTAATCACAACCATCATGAAAATAGGTATAAACTAACCACAATCATAAAATACGATAAAATAACTCACATTGAAAATAGGTATAAATCCTCGGACACTTGTAGAAGATACGGCCCTTGTTGGGACCCTCCTTCTTCACTCGGTACTCCATCACAATCTTCGTCTCATCACGACACTTGCTGTATGGAATGAGAGGAAGGCCTGACCTAAGTCGCTTTGGAAACCCATGAGAGGCCGAGGACCTAGAAGCAGTTGCCATCTACTCTCTATACTCATTTTTTAATGCACTATAAATTTATCATTTTATAAACAAATAAAATTAAGAAACTATAAAATTCTCTATATCTCTAAACAATGAAGTGTGCTATGCATGCTAGAAATGAAAAGTGAATACTAATTTTAAATACCTATTTTAACCTTTCTTCATCCAAATATGCAAACTATAAGTTATTTTGAGCTTAAATTGTTTACAAATAAAAAAACACCATAAAAACTATATATATATATATAGCCAATGATGAAAAAATAGAGTATGAGATTGGTAACCTTTACAACTGAAGAATCGACGGAGGAATCAAAGAAATCGATGGATGAATCGAAGAATGGATGGAGCAACAATGGGAGAAGAAAGAATCAAAGAAGCAAGAACAATGGGCTTCAAATTTGGTCCAGCTTTAGCTCAGGGAGGAAGGAGACTGCCGGGATTTATAGAGGGGGACCTTTAGTCCCGGTTGGTGGCTCCAACTAGGACTAAATGTCCCTTTCCAACCCCGGTTAGAGGCACGGCCCGGGAGTAGACCTTTACTCCCGGTTGGTGGATCCAACCGGGAGTAAAGGTACACCTTTAGTGTCGGTTGGTGTCTCCAACCGGGACTAAAGGTCCCCTGCCACTGTGCCGAGTGAAGTAGCTGTTGGGCAGGGACCTTTAGTCCCGGTTGGAGACACTAACCGGGACTAAAGGTCTCTCCAGTCCCGGGCGCAAAAAATGTCAGGACTAGAGCATATTTTTACCTCGGATGAAAGGTCTGTTCTCTACTAGTGTTTATGATTGGACTCACATGCTTCCACGCGACATTGCACATATGGACAAGCCAACATGGACTTGTGCATGGCCATATCCATCCCACATAAAATATGCATTATTTACGACTAAATTATAGATAGCACTATAAGATGGTTGTTGGTGCTCTACAAAAGATGGTTGGGCTAGCTGTCTCTACTCTTACCTTGCCACATATCATCAATTTCTAGAGGCGGTAGGCAACGACAGCTGCATGCCCCTAGAAATCACTTTGTAGACACTGCTGTAAATCATAGTCACTCTACAGATCCTTTACCATAAACCATAAATTTAATTGGCAAAAAAGTATCTTTTAATCCAGAGAGACCGAAGTCCAAAGTCAAAAGTCACGTGATTTTGCACGTAAAAATGGGGGGACTGAAACCAAAGACCTATGATCTCGCGGGTAGTTGCTCTATCCACTCCACCCAATCAAAGTCACATGTGTCTATAAAACATATTCATTTCCTCGTATTAACTTTACTCAATTTTGAAATAAGTATTTAGGACCCTAAATGAATTCGAACGAAAAAAAATTCAGCTATAAAGTTGCAGATATTATTTAATACTGGAACTATGATTTTGGTTGTTTCTCCAACTGAGGTCATTGGAAAATTTTGAATTTTAAATGTGAGAATTTCAAACATAATTTTGATAAATGATTTCAAATTAAAAAGTTATCTACAACAAAGTTTCTTCAAACATAATTTTTTGTAGACAAAAAATTGTCAACAACAAAATTTCAAATGAAAAAGTTATCAACTGCAATGTTTTATATCTTTTCATGATATACCGCATGGTTTTGTCATTTCTGCATCTGTGGCTGTTTGGAAAACTTGAAAATTTTAAATTTCTGAACAAGAGAACTTCAAACAGGATTTCCTGTATCAAAATTATTTCTAATGAAACTGCTGTTAACTACAAATTTGTACTCCCTCCATTTCAAATTATAAGTCATTCTAGGAATCTTGGAGAGTCAAAGCATCTTAAGTTTGAACAAAATTATAAAGAAAATTACAAAGATTTGTAACATCAAATAGGTATACTATGAAAATATAATTAATGAAGAATCTAATGATACTTAATTGGTCAAACTTATAAATTTCGTCATATAAATTTGGGTATCCTTGAACATCATATAGGTATCCTATCATATAAATTTGGTCAAACATGAATTCCTATGACTCTCTAAGATTCTTGGAATGATTTATAATTTGGGATGGAGGGAGTATATCTCAAGATATATAGCTTTGGTATAAAGTTTGTCTTCATCCTACTTCGTTTGAAGAATTATAAATTTACTTTGTTGCACCTATTTTTAGAGAAGGTTATAGATCCAGCCGCCTATAGAAATCCATTTATAGAGGCGGTTGCATCTAGAGCCACCTCTAAAGATAAGGGCATTTGCAAAATCAACTCAAAATCGTCCCTAGAAATGCATTTCTGGAGGCGGCTCTTACGGAACCATTTTTAGATGCAGTTGTAGATGAGCCGCCTCTATTCGAAAAAGTTGTTGTTTCTATAAATCATATGGGTAGTAGTGTAATATACATTTCTATGAGTTGTTTTTGTTTTGTGTTCAATCAGGGGTGGTTGATGAGAAAGTTCACATGCCATGTGCCTATTCAGACTACCCAACTAACTACATGTCCTCATGTGATTACCAGTTTATGTCATGTCATATGTTGTTTGTACATGTTCCCTAGTTTCTTTAACATCTGCCACGTGTCTATATACTCTCCGTCCCCATAAATCCACATCCGTATAGAGAGATCGAACTTTTTTTAATAGAGGCAGTCGTCTTAGACAATCTATCTTTGTCAATTTTCAAAGGTAGACATCTTAAGATGTACGTCTCTGAAAATAGTTATTAACACAGGCAGCCATTCTTAACATTCATCTATAAAAATTGGTTGTGAGAGGTGGGCATCTTAAGGTACATGTGTCTAAAAATAGTTTCATCCAAAAACAATGCATAAAATTTTCATGTGAATTTGGATGAGGACAAACTCTATATCAAAATTCTAGTTGTCGACATGATCTTCAACTTTGTTGTTGAGAAGTTTTTAATTTGAATTTGTCTAGAGGCTCAAAATATTGTTTAAAGTTCATGGATTTTGAAATTTAAAAATCTCAAACAACCTTAGATGTTGGCCAGGTCTATACAAAAGTTATTCTTCTCAATACAATATAGAATGTTGTAGTGGAAATGATAATTTATTTAAAGTTGTTTAGAGTCCCAAATATGTGTTTTAAGTTAATAGATTTTGAAATTTTAAATTTAAAATTTCTAAATAACCCTGAATGTTCACATAGTTTGTTGTTGTTAGTTTTAAATTTGAAGTTTTTAGTGTCCCAAATACTTGTTAAATTAATATATTTTGAGATTCAAATTTTTGTTTTTTCAAACAATCTTCAATGGAGATACATCCTACACTAAATTTGTAGTGCTTAACAATATTTAACACTTTGTATTTAAATCTTTTTGGGTTTGAGTTCATTGAGTATCCAAATATCCAATACAATATGACAAACGGTTGATATAAAATGATAGCATCGTGTATATAGTCAAAATTGAATTTTGCATAGTAGTCTGGAGGTCTTATGGTTGAGGAATTCGTTTTGGGTGCAAATCCTCAAAGATACTAAACTTTTGGGCTTCTCGGTTTTTGTGAAACCATTTATAGTGACCATTTTCCAGGATCTGAAAATAGATTGACCATTTGCTCGCCTAGTAGCATACACTAGTTTTATTAGAAAATAGTGTGTAGACTAGGTGCCAACATCTATAGAAAAAAGTCAGATGGCAAGCTAATTAAAGCCATTTGAAAAAGTTAGAAAGTACTGTGTAGACTAGGAGCCTATTAAAGCCCATATCGCAGTTCATGGGCCAAGCCAGTTAGACGACATTATTTTTTCGCCAAGCCCATTCTATTATATACTCCCTCAGTCCCACAATAGAAGTCATTATGAGTTAAGTGCGGCTCAAACTTTCTCAACTTTGACTATGTTTGTAGAAAATGCATGCAATATTTATATATCCAAATAGGTTTATTATGAAAATATATTCAATAATCTATCTAACGATACTAATTTGTATTATAAATAATAATATTCTTTTATATATAATTGATCAAAATTAAAAAATGATTTCTCGAGAAGCGAGAACGACTTCTATATTGGGATAAAGGGAGTACAAATTTTTGGCCTATCTTTTATTTTATTTAGATATGTCTCAGGTTTCTATCAGACCAATCCACTTCAGTAGCCAATATATGAATGTATCACTTTGATGGCCCAACACATGCATGATGTTGAGTGGCCAGCTGGTGCCACAATTTGGCCATCCCAGATGTAATCCATTTAAGAGACTTAAAGAAATACATTAATTGCTATACTAATTAGTGATAGTTCACATCAGAAATACACAAAAATAACCATCCGGACTAAAATAAACCAATACTGCCAGAAGATCATATATCAAATTAAAAAGCCACAAGTTCATCAGTTTTGATTGCATTTCCTGTTTTCTTGCATGCTACAAAAGAGTAGTCACTATAAATAAAGGGTGAGTTGGGTAATTTGACCTTGTTCTTACAACTACACTGTGGCCAAGCTCTTGGTGTCCTTTTTATTCTTAGAAAAAGATCTAGTATCGATGGTACAGTGGTGCTACGCACAATGTCATAGCGTGATAAATACATTGCATACACGTTGTGCTTGCCCATGGCATACACATAGCAAAACAACCACACCAAATATGTTCTTATTACGGGTACCAAATACATCCAAATCGACATAGCACGATGGAAGCACCAAGAGTGCTCCAGTACATTTCAAAACAGAAGCTACATGGATCTCGAGGTACTAAAGCTGACTAGCCCAGCTGCTCTACATCCATGAGACTCTGCATAGGAAATGAGGCTAGCAGATGAGGCACCCTATTTATTTTACATTATCCTCACATCACTTCATCCAGCAAGTACTGAACCACACATTTATTAGCATATTGATCGATATTTATTTAGAGGTATGCTGCCTTATGTGTAGACTTCGATGACACCACGAGCTCCTATTTTCTTAACAACCTTATAGTCGGAGAAACCAGCTTTAGTGAAGATCTGGCGCCAGTCATTTTCAGTACGCTGTCTACCTTTGGTATTCACCATCATGAGCATGTCCATTAGGAGTTGGGCTTCGTACATTACTGGGCCCATGTAAGACCCAAGAAGTATTTCTATAATGATCACCTTCCCTCCTTCTTCTCTAGAAGGAATTGCCTTTCTGCATTGCTCCAAGATCTTCACACAATCCTCATCGCTCCAAAAGTGCAGTACAAGCTACAAAACACAGTGCCATATACAAGTTTAACAATTCATAATAATTGAATCTATCAATTTTAATGTACGTTGTTAATAAGGGGCTATTAAATCTAGCAGCGTCCTGTATCTATATTTATATCTATACCTAATACTAATAAAGAGGCAAAGTTTCTCACCCCTTTTTTTGGTCCGTCCATTTTCTTTGTCTGTATCCCTCTAACTACCGGACAATGGAGAGTTTTCTTCCGTCCGGACTTATATATATAACCCGTGCTCATACGAGTTAGAATAGCTCTTGTCTAGCGTGATATGGAGTCGGATTCCAAAATATATTGGGTCATGTATGTGACCCGGACTCATAAGACATGCTCACATGTGTTAAACCAACTCACGTATAACGTTGATATGGAGTCTGATTGCAATGAGACGGAGTTCAATTCTTTTGGCAATCAAATTTGGTTCGGGTCATATTTTACATAAAGATATCGGATATGCCAAATCAAAGTGCTTATAAAGATGCAATCCGAGTGCTTCTAATGATGCTCTAGCCAGGCAATAGTCTTCGTACATGGGATTGTCTGCTGTTGACAAGGAAACCAGGATAGAGTTGGCATCCGATAGAGTCCAAATCGAAGATCGGCGCTGCATGCCAGAGTCCATATAAAAAAGGAAATACGCAGGCAAGCAACTTAGCGTCAAGTGTAGGCCGGCTTCGTAGGGATTGAACCCGTAACTTTTCTTTAATAAACAAATATTTTGACCACAAAATGTTAATGTAGTTTTGCTAAGAAATAAAATTTATTTTTATTAGAATTTGAATGAGCTGATGATCCAACTAATCAATCTGTGAACTAAAATTTTAAGTAGTTCTAATATAACCAAAATAAATCTATCTCTAAGCCGTATGCATATAACAATGTGATTCTCGACGTGGGCTACTATAGGGAAATTGAGAGACATCTCTGTTATAGTCATGACCAGACATACCAATCATTGACACAAAACCTATTACCGACTTTGATCAGATAATAGAATTACATACTTTTATAGGTCTTCAATAAAAATCATGTACCTAGAAATGTAAGTCTACCAACAAAATGATAGTATGAAAATTAAAGTTATGATATATTTGCGACTAAATATTTTTATGCCTTATATTTTTAATTTGAAACAGACTTAACAGACATTATCATATTATTGCCAATATTAACTAATAGCGTACTCCGTAGATGTCATGATTATTATAAAATAAACTATACCTTATTATTCTAATGGGAAGTGTACAAAAAATGAGTAGAAATGTAATATTCTCATTTTTCTTTTAACGTTTAATAGGTTTTCTCTCTCCCGTTGCAACGCACGGGCATATTTAGTAGTTTAATATTAAAGAGGCAAAATTGTTTCCATCGATTATTTTCCCATACACCTTGTCTTAATTACCAGGGCACGGGAAAGTTTCTTCTGTCCCGGTTTTTCTACTTCACAAATTGCACTCACGTTCTCCATGTCTCGTATGTAATCCAAACTCATGACCTATACTCATACCAGTTAGAACAACTAGCGTATAGCGATGATGAATATGGAATCTGGTTCCATCTATTGGGTCACGCCCTATGTATTTCGTACATGACCTGGACTCATGACCGCGCTCATATGAGTTAGAACAACTCGCATCTAGCGATGTTGGATTCCTATACGTATCCGGTTCCGTTACAACTTAGGGGCGCATGTGCTAGAAAGTTATAAAAAGCTATAGCGGGATATAACTTAGGCTATTTAATTTAGCTATTTTAGATAAAACATTAAAATTGTTAACTAATTATGCATCAAAACATTTAGCTATAGAATTTTTTTCTGAAAATAGATACTCAAGTACATGTACACGCTCTAGGAGAGCACGTATCCATGTCAATTACTTAATATTCAAGAAGTCACTCAACATAATCATAGTTACTATCAACTTTCATATTCATTCAACACTCAATATCCAATGATTTAATAATTATTTAATGGTTCTTAAGTAGAGAACTTGATGGGTGGAAATAGATTATACTTCTCTAGAGCAAAATAACAGTGTTTAGAGAAGCTAAAGCGTCATTAGCGGTAATATTGGAATAATTGGCCACATGGCTGTGGTAAAAAATTAGAAGACAAAAATCTTTATCGGAGCAATAGGAGGGCTACAGCGGGGTATTTACAGCTAGCAATTATCAACTTGTATGCAACAGATGAATATGCAACAACAAACTCTACTTCTATTTCTTTACTGTAGTGAAGCATGCGTGTGAGAGAGAATCCATACCTTGAGCATCACAGCCTGAGCAGGCGGGATGGTGTGGAACAAATCACCCGTGACATTGCTAACAACATCATCAGCTGGTACTGCCACAGGTGTCGTCGTCTCAACAACCCTTGGAAGGTTCAGCACAGTGCATTTGATGTCAGGGAACGCCTTGATGATCGCCGCCGCACTGACGTTTCCCTGTCTACCACAGCAATAGGTCAGCGAGTGAAGGCCACTGAAAACATCACTGCACTCCCGTATTATCGTCCCGATGGCCAGGTTGTCGTGCGCCGCAACACCTTCTTCCACAATCCTGTCAAGCTCTTCGTCGAGGAGCTTCGTGCTCTCATGGACAAGGGGCACACCGTGTAAATCCTCGAACGGCGACGGCAACAGCTCAGGCAGATCCTTCTTGAACCATTCGGCCAGAGACAGGCCAGCCTCAACGTAGTGCCGTGAGCAGGTAGCGAGGACATAGTACTTCTGGTAGGTGTGGTCCTCCGATTCCACACCTTCGACCAGGAGCCAGGAGAGTGGGTTGAGGCGGTACACGGCCTCTGCCCCATCGCCATTGCTGCCGTCGGAAGCAAAGATACCCGACGTGACCAGCAGCCGCATCATGCGGCCGAGGAATGGAAGCTTGGTCATGGGGAGGGACAGCTTGTTGACCAGGTCCGGCAGCGTGGTAGCCCCTCCTAGGTCATGTATGGCGGTCGGGATGTGGAGCTCGACGGCGCACTTGAGCGCCATGGACGTGAGGTAGTGGAGGCTGTGGCGCCATAGGTCGGCTTGCGCCTGCAGCAGCTCGGCATCCGTGGGAACTATGGCTTGAGCTGCCATTCTTGGTATCTCTCGGTCACTCGCCGTGTATCTTTCTTGCCGTATGTGTGTGTTGGTTTGGTGTTCCAAGGTTTGTTGCGTACTAGGGTTTAAATAGCTGCTGGCTGAGCGAGCCAGTTACACTAGTTGTGCTTGGTTAGAGCTAGTAGAGTGATACCATAGAAATTCAGACAGGATTAATTTAAGGATTGCGTGAGGGGGCAAGTTTGACTTGGTAATTGAGTGTATCGCATATAAATCAGTAAACTATGGAGCGCGTGGTCGGCAAGGTGGTCGTGACAGTTTTAAAATTGTTATCTGCAGATATTCAAATCCTTGTGTATATTGCACAGTTTCGGGTAAAATTACAGCACATGGAGTAAGTACCAAGTAATACAAGAGAGAGTAGAATGCAGTAACACTTGTTTATTCGTCCATGGCAAGAGCTTGCCGTGTGCATACAAGTAGCATACAAGTACACTAAGATGCTATCAGCAGAAATTAGTATATATGCTTTGGAAGTACAACGTAAACAGTAATTGAAGAGCAGCACACAAATACACGGCAGAGTATTTACTAGAAGCTGTACATTATGCATGGCAACCCACCTTGAGATCGGCAAACTTATCCTGACATTATGTTGGCCAGAAGTGGTTGGAAAAGTACCAAGGTACTCCCAGGTACTTTCATTTTTTTTATTTACTGACTATTTTATTTAGAAAGATTATTAATAAAATTTTAAATTTAGTCCTGATGATACTGGTAATTGATTATTTCCTCTCCGTCTAACTACCTTGGACCGTCCTGGATTGCGAGCAGAGATTTCAGACGATTAAGGAGCCGCCTCCGGCTTGTTGTACCTCCGCAAGGACTAGGAGAAGATTGTGATCGACTGGGAAATTCAGAACTGGTACGCACGGGAAAGGCAACCCAAGTCACGGACGTGTTCGCCTTCAGCGTGGTTGTGCTGGAGATTACCTGTGGCCGCAGTTCGCTCGGGTGCATCGCATGTGACGACCAGAACATCCTGATAAGGGGCGAAGCGGCGGTGGCAGTGCAGAATGGCTCCGTCGGGCACGCCACCAAGTAGGGATTACGGAACTCCATGACAGGGAGCCTTGGGTATCACTATACCACAGCTCAAACTAGAGTTGGACATAGGGTCGGTAAAAATATGGAAATACCGATGGACCGTCGGTCGGTAAAGACTTGTAACACATGGTAAGTCGTTATTTCTTGTTTTCTCATCCGAAGGTCGGTCGGTATTTTTATTTTGCTTTTTTGTTGGAGAACCGCAGGATCAAGAGGAAACTGAATGCTGACAGTGCCGACCCCGCCACGACCGCCACCGCCACCACCCTCGCCCTTGCCAGTAGCGCTGCCATGCAGCTGTTTGCCGTTGCTGCCGCGCCAAACACCAGGTGACGCCGGCTAGCGACCTGGTGGCATTCGTAGCACAACGCCCTCCGCGCAAATGACCTACAGGCCATACACAGCCGGCTTGCATGCTATCTGCCTCCTTATTGCTTCTTGTTGGGTGAATGTGACCATCGTGGACGCGTGCAGTCATCAATTCATCATCAAGGGTAGAGAGATCAATCCACAGCATCACCTCAACGTGGCGTCAGCATGCACCAACCTCGTGCTTGCGGCCGATGATCGGTGACAGGCGATGGGAAGAATAGTGACGGGGAGACAATAGATGGGCGACAAACTACTGTTTTACCCTTCACTGAGTTTAATTAATTGATAAAAATTGAGATATGGCCCCATTTATTTTGGTACTAGTCCTACCTGTTTTTGGTACTTCCTCCCACTTTTTTAGTACTTTAGGGTTCTTCTACTTTGGTACCTCCTACTTTTAGACCGTTCGATCTCACATGATGGATAGTCCATATTTTTTCTAACCATTGTAAAATTTCTCTTGATACAATCTACGATGTTAGTGGTGCTGTAAATTATTGGAGAAGATAGTACACACAAAGTGAAATGGCTCTAAATAATTATTGCAGAAGAAATATAGACTTTTAATTAGCTAGGCGATTAGAATGAACCAATCAGTGATATTACTGATTTTGAAAAGCATATGTGATGTTACCAGTGCTAGGCCCTGTTCGCTTGAACTACTTCAACAGTACTTTTCATCGAACGAATAGTGTTTTCCTCTCACAAAAAATCAGTATAAACATCAGCGAAATGAAATTAGATTGCTGGGAAGGCAAGGTGGTGTCAGTGTTAAATTTATTATTTGCAAGAGTTCGAATCCTCATCTGTATCTTGCACAATAAAGAGTAAAATTACGGCGCATGGAGCTGCCACACATTCTGGTCCCTCAGTTTCAAATTGCAAGTCGTCTTGTCTTTTCTAGATGCATAGCTTTTGCTATGCACACCGAGATATGAGTTATGTCTAGATATATTGAAACACAATATCGATAAAAAAAAGTTAGAATGACTTACTATTTAGAACAAAGGGAATAGTGTAGTAACACTGATTTTACTTGTCTATGGCAAGGCGGCCCATCCTAGATATAAAATGCTATATAGGAGTAATTAAAAAGCAGCGTACAAGAACACAACATGCTATGAGAAGAAAAATTTGTATCGTTGCATGTATAGGGTTAGCAGTAATTACTCGCTCCGTACTGGTAACTGAAGTCGTTATTTACCAGGCTTGAGTCAAACATTGGGAATAGAAATCATGAATAACTTTAAAATTATTGAGTTTGGAAATGTGAAAACTATATGAATGGATTTGTCTTGAAAAGTACTTTCATAGAAATATACATATATCACTTTTTAATAAATACTTTTTATAAAATAAGAAGTCAAAGTTATGTTTTCGAGACCATGTGTCGGGCCCCTAATTTAGGGTCCACTGTGCATCATGTATCAGTCCCTGGATCAGTAGCTGATACGCACAATTCGAACAAGATTGATATCAAAAACCATACTTTTATTGATAATGGGGAAACACATTACAAAGTTCATATTACATAGCTTGGGCCATTGGCCTTACATCGTATATCAGAGATATAAGACAGCGGTCCTATGACAACGTGGCTCCATTCCTACAGGCAACTTGGAGTGCGGATGCAACTCTAGACTTATTCCTCTAAGTACTCCCAGTTATCATAGTCCTAGCGCAGTTCCTTTGTGTAGTCACACGGCTCCGTCTTCGGGTGTCCTCCTGATGTCCTTTCCTAGCGTGGTCCTTAGTAGTTCCATTCTCAGATATACTCCTACAGCTTCATTCCTAAAAACATAGAGTGGAGGGCGGTGAGTACGTACGTACTTAGCAAGCCCTAACTTTGGGTGGAGAGGTGGATGGAGGCTATATATATATAGAGGGAGAGGTGGTTAGTGGTAAAGGTGGTAGAGTGAAGTAGTTATAAATATAGGTTGGGCCCTGGCAGGGTATTACCATCCTCACCAGTTCCCGAGTTGAGTATAGATTACAAAATTCATAAATACATCTTACCAGAGTATCACAGTTGTTGTAGTCTAATCATTTGGGGACCTCATCCCAGCGGCTGCCCATTCCAAGGACGTGGCTATTCGAATAGATTCAAGAAACTCTGCAGAGGTTGTACAAATTTCCCCACATGATAGGCGTAGTCGACACCAAGGCCACTGGCTCGACAAGCCTAACGAGACCTCGTACCCGAGAGGGCGCTACCTTAGATTTCCATATAATTCCACCACGGACTACTCAGGGACCGGAACCCACAAGCATCAGGATGATCACACACCATCCTAGAATATCGAGTGGTCGGATGATCACACAGCATCCGGTGGATGATCACATAGCATCCAAATTAAATAATAAAAGGGTGCTCGCACACGGCACAACAATAAATTTTACATGGAAGACCACAAAGCAACCATGCCGATCGGACCACGGTAGATCACACAGTAGCCGTGTCCTCTCCTGTTAGTCCGTTGCCACTCCGGCCTCCTAGTGAAAATTATACTTCAATCTAACGGGGTGTGAGATCAAGTCTACCCATATAGACATGTGGCTGTACGGAATTCTGGCTAGACGAGATGGCCAATGAACCGGTCCTTATGTGAACGAGGCGAGTATCTCCCGCAGGATCCCACACAGGCTATCCTGCCAAGGTAACCCATACCACATGAATTATCCCCACTCGCCCCCTGTCGAGGTTTAGTCCAATTTTACCAACTTAAGTTTCATAGTTATTATCCTCAAGCTCATAAATCACATTATCATAAACAATTCTCATAATTCATCATGATTCAATATCATATATGAAAGAGGTTTTTAAATAGTATATATATTAAGATTAGTGGTGGGTAGGGTTAGGTATGGTGGATTTATGGTGGAGGCTAGCAAAATGTAGAGGTGGTAGAAGGGGAGTAAACAAAGGAATGGAAATGTAGGAGATAGGTGGGGATTAGGACTTGCCTCCGCTCGCTGTCGATTATATCCTTATTCCGAGATCCTGATCCTTATGAGGTTCCGTCGGGTTTTCTCCATGTCTTTTAGCCTACGCTGTCTAGCGTCGACAAGCAAGGAAAACACCAAGCAAATAATGTAAAACAAGCATAATCAATCAATTAAAGAGAACGGTCCTAAATAAGTTGGTCCGGACTGGTTAGTGGACTGGTGATTGGGTACGGATATTTTCGAGTATGTGTCATGGTGCACACACATACGTGAATATATGGGGCTAGCTCCTACTACAACGAAGAGTATTACGGGTTATTATTAAATAAAAGAAATGAAAAGTAAAAATATCTAGAATTTAAATGGGCACCAAAATTAGGGAAATGCATTTTAATGTGTAGGGTTTTATTTTAGAGGAATTATGGTACAAGAATTACGAAATTCAGAATTACGGTGATGTAGTTATAAATTATTAGTCTACCGATTATACGCGAATGGAAATAAGCATGAAATTAATTCTACAATTTTTATTTATGCAATATGAGTGGAAATTATATAAATATGATCTAGGGCTATTCTAGTTTATTTAGAAATTTACTAGGAATTTTTCTGGAATTTATAAGCTTACCGTTTACCCTACTGTGTACGATTTCCGGGTGCGTCTAGCATTTTTTGCAGTGGCTGACGCGCGGGCCTTGTCAGTCTGGCGGACTGACCAGCATGTGCCCGTGGTCTCTACACCGATCGGTGAACCTCTGCTCCCTCTCTCTTTATTTCAGATGGACCGCGTCCATGCAAGGAGGTGAGGGAGGTGGTGCCCGTTCATTGGCCTGGCCGATGTGGCCTGGTTGCCTTCGTCAATTCGGTCGTCCTCATCCCAATGCCGCGAGACAGAGCAAGAAAGAGGAAAGAGAGGGAGGGAGAGAAAGAGAGCGAGCAGAGAGGGCGAAGCATAGCGACTGAAGCGGCCGTGCGCTGGGCTGGTGCGAGGCAGAGGAAGGGCGAGCAGGGCAGTGGCGCAAGGCGAGGTCCCGATGGCGTGGCTCGATGGCGTCCCCGTCGTGCGCGGCGGCGGCTGCCTCCATTTAGCGACGACGGTAGCCCCGGCTAGTTCGCGCACTCGGCTTCGAGCAGAAGGACACGGCGGATGGAGGGGACTCGGCTCCGGCGCAACAGCGGCTTCAGTTTCGTCGCCAGGCGGAGGCGGTGCTCGGCTCCGGCGGCAGAACGAGCATGGCTTCCTCTGGTCCTCTTCCTCGAACACCAGAACCAGCAGAGGGAGAAGGTGAGCTCGAGTAGGAGGGAGAGGGAAGACTGGCGCCCGAGCCTGACGGAGGTGTCTAGCCACGGTGGCCTCGCCGGCCTTTTATAGGTGCAAGTAAGGCGGTGGGGAGGCGGCCGATATTTTCCGGCATGGTAGGCCGGCAGCAGCAGGTCGATGGAACGGCTCGGAGGGACAGCTGGCGCCTGTACTCATCTTCCCCAGCTCGAGGACAGGCGATGGCTGGACCGGGTGGTGCATGACGGAAGAAATATCTCCGGCCGGGGAGATATTTGCCGGCATGGTTGGCTGCTGCGGCAGCGTCCAGTCGTCCACGCGGTGCTGTCCACGGGCTTCGTGGTGAAAGGAAAGAAAGACGACGACTGCTTGCGGCGCATACGTGGACTGCCGAGCTGGGCTGGCATTCTTCATGTGCTCCAGCCGACCGCAGAGCAGAGCAACAGCGGCTCAGTGTCTACGCGGCGCACGCAAGGCTCAGGCAGTCAGGCTGGCCTTCACTGGAGCATGGCAACAAGGCGGCAGCGGCGTTGCGTGTGAGCTGGCAACACAGTTTCACGGGGCAGTGGACGACATGAGTTCCCGGATTGGATAAGAACGCCGCCGGAAACGACATCAGAGAAGGTCGGTTCACAGCAAAATATCTCGGCGGCCGCACGTGCTCGACTACGGAGGACGCGGTGTCGCGGAGGCAATGTTGCCAACTGGGACCGAGCTGGGAGAGGCTGCTGCCGTTGCTGGCTAGGCCCATTCGGCAAGGAGCGTACACAGCAGGGGTTTTTCTGTTCCTTTTTGGTAACAATGCACGTACATATAACTAATGCATATATATAAAAACCTATACGTATATATATGACAAGATATATATGATGTATGTATTTCTAGGTATTTCAAGGCAAAGAAATTAACTAGCATATGAGGAATTAACCATGTATGTATATATGCGAATGCATTAAGTTTTGTAAATAATAGATAGATAGAGCATTTCTAGTACTAGGAAATTAAAGAATGTAACCATGATGTATATCTAAATATTATATATATATATATATATATATATATATATATATATATATATATAAATATAGAAACAAGGATCTCATATGTAAACTAATTCTAGGACGAACAATTAAATCTATAATCTATCAATGCGGTGACTATAATTAAGCAAAACACAGTATGCATTATCTACTACTAGAATATAAAGAAAAGGTCAAGAATGCAATTGATAATTAAAGGAGGTTATTTTGGTGCCGCAAAATAAATTCTAGAAGGTAAACAATCATGAAGTCAAGCAAGCAAGCATTCCAATCAACCAAGCACTCAATCAATCATGCAACCAAACAGTTCAAACGTTCTATGCTAAATTCATATGGTGAATTTTGATGCAGGGTTTTGGAAAAGCATTTTCTTTTAAAACGGTTTTTGCAGGAAAATAGACTAATCAAGTTTTAATTTGTTGTAAATTTTTAAAAGTTCAAATTTTTTAGTGGTTTTTAACATGATGCAAAAACACGGGTGTTACAGATCTACCCCACTTAGAAGAATCTCGTCCCCGAGATTCAAGTAGACTAGAGGAAGAAACTAGTCAGAGAGAAGAAACTAGAGAGGGAGAAGAGAAATTAGAGAGAGAAAGATCCCAGATCCTTCTTTTTTGTTTTCTTGCTGGACTATCTCCCGCGAATTCTTGGGTCTTCGTAAATCCTATTCTCGTTTTCAGTAGGTCACCATTGTCATACATTGCTTGCGGTAACACTTGAGGCTAAGTGAATCAAATCCATCTTCGCTCATGTTTTCTGGTGCCCTTTTCTTGTAATATTAGTAGTCACTCAACTCAAATCTTCTGACTTTCTGATCCCCTAAGTAATTTCAATTTCCAAATCTTGGGCTACCCCACTTAGATGATTTGATCTTCTGGTTGCAGAGCTACCCACTTAGATGATTTACACCTCCACGGTCCAATTTTTTGCTGCCAACTCTTGAGCTTCTTTATCATATTTCTCTTTAAATCCTCTGGATTTATGGTGCAGTGTGTTGATTTCTGTTTCTTTTGAGCAACAATCATTGTGCACTTAGGATTCCATTTCTAATCCTATTTAGGGTTCCATTTCTCATCCAAAAGCTTGGATCTTCAGTAGCTTAGTTGTTTTCGCCCTGTCTGATCAATGATTTCTTTCTTTCTTGACTACGGGTCCAAATCTACCCCACTTAGAAGATTTATCCTTAAATCTTCTATTTCATTTTATTATATATATTACTTCTTGGGCATGATTATTTTCCTGTAGAGTACTCTTGGTTTTGTGGTCACCCTTACTTATCTTCCTAATATATAATAATATTTTTTTTGTTCTTGCACCCATGTTCTTCTTCATGCATGCCATGGGATCACGAGCCAACACACAGATTTTTTATTGCCATAGGAGGGTTACAACAATGGGGAAAGAGGGAGGTACATCCCCCTTGGGAGAACTAGTCTACTTCGTCGGACATGGAGGCTTCATTCCGTGGCTCCGCGGGTCCATCAACAGTGGTGGAACAGTGGCCTTCTTCTTTTGGTGGTGACTGAGTGAGTGGAAGGAGAGGCTCGGCGTCGAAGTCTCTTGACGATGGTGGTGCTAGGGGTACCGCAATGTCTATCCGTCTTCTTTCCGGGGGGTGGATGGGGTGTCCTTCGAGGATCACGGGTTCATTCCCGTGCATGGCGAACATCCTGCGCCTAGGCCTGGTGATGAGGTAGGCGCGCTTCAACTCTTCGGCATGCTGGTCAATGATGGTCTTCAGGAATTCGGCAATGGTGGTTTCGCGACTCTCTGCGGAGGCAGCTCTGGCTTGAGCTTGGGCGTATTGCACGTGGAGTGTCCGAGTGTGGAGCTCGGCTTCCTCGGCTCGACGGATCTGGGTCCTCAATGCAGTGGCTTGTCGGTCGTACTGCTCGTCGAGAGCGAGCAGGTAGTCGGTCAGGTGCCTTGTTGCAGGATCGGTTTCTTGACCTTGCAAGGCTTCAAGGTGAGCGATCCAAGCAGGGTTGTTCTTCTCTTCGGGTGGGAAGAACTTCATGGGTGTGCGGGAGATGGGTTCTTTGTAGATCTTGCAGAGGCGTCGTAGGGTTTTGCGGGCGACGGCTTGGTAGGTGTCGGTGAAGCGAAAACGGGTGGCAGTGGTACTCCATTCTTCGGCGATGTTGGGGTAGTATTCACTCTTGCCGATGTAGATGGTGACTTCACAGCGCTCGGTGCCATGTTCTTCATACTCATTTCCCTCATACTCAGGGCGCTCTCGGATGCCAAGGCTTTGCATGGTGGTGTAAAGAAGCTTGGGGAATCCTTCGGTTTGGATGCAATAGCTGCTAATCCAAACATTGTTGTTCATTTCCATGGGTGTGTAAGGGGTTCGTAGTGGTGGTTTGTAGCTGGAAAGGTGATGAGTGTGGTGATTTTGGTGGGTGAAGGGTAAGAGATGCGGATGCAGAAGAGATGGGTGGTAAGGCTAGCAATGGGATGGTTGGAGTGGGATGGTAAAGAAAGGTGGACGGGGTACTCTTTTGTAGACGGCCGTGGCTGAGGCTTGTCAAAGACGCTTTGTTCGGTCTTGACTGGGGTTGAGGTGTGTGGAGGAAGAAAGGGGAGTGGGGCTCACTACATAGTGTGGCATTGTGGTGGTGGTGTGGTCTTGATGACCGTGCAGGCGATGGTCGTTGTCGGTTGCAGTTTACTGTAAACCCAGAAAATGAGGCGGCTGTGATTTGCTGGTGATAGTGGCATTGACTGCACCATTTTTTTCTCTTTCTTCTTTTCTCTTTCAATGGTTTGAGCCCAAAAATCTCAAAAATATATGTGGCACCAACAAGATTTCTAGGATTTTATTCTACCCTTTTTTTTCAACAATTAACTCAGGGCCTTTCATACGGTAGCATTTTATTAGAAAAATAAAAGTTCATGGGGAAGAAGTCAAAAGTAAGCCGCAAAATGCAACCAGTTTCATGGAAAGGGTTTCGATCCTCCTCTTGGATTGGGACGGATGGCTAACGGATTAATTACCGTATGGAGCTTGCTAGCTAGCCTGGCATCACATCTATATCTCCTATAAAGATAAACCTCATTAGCCTAATTCTCCAGTACCTCCTTGAGCCATGTTATCATCCACTTCTACTGTTGTTGCATACAATTAAGTGATCACTAACAAATTGTTTCAGTAGTAGATGCAGTTACCTATACATGACCATACACGTATACTGTAGCATTATTCTCTCACGCGACTTCCTCTCTTACTCTTCGAAAACTGACCACTAATAAATCAAGCTATATATAGATGACTCGATAGACTACAGTGAGACTATATTTATATTCCTCTATACCCGTGGCAACATGCGAGGAATCCTCCTGGTTACTGAAGTGCAATAGTCAACTCCCAGCTGACAATGCCCAGCAATAATCACGAGATGCGCGCGTGAACCATGCTGTCCATGCATGCAAGCATAGATATAAATAGTATCGCGCTTTCTCATGCAATTGCCGACAATAGTGCTGTGATATGGTGCGACTCTTCACATCCTCCCAAAGACCCGAGACCGAAAGTCCCCAGGCGACCCCTAATGACCCGAGACCCTAAGTCCCCTCCTCTCCTCTCTCATCCCTTCTCTCTCAATCTGTCTCCCTCTCTCCCTCTCTAGTTGTTATTCACAAGCGACAGTGGCGCTGGCACACACCCATGGCTCGATAAGCTCCTGCTCCACTGCTGGCACCGGGTGCAACATCACCACGACGTGGTGGTGGCTGGACCCTGGTGGCCAGTGAGAGCGCATCCATTTGGGCTCTTGGTATTGGGGTGGTTGCCTAGCGGCCTAGTCTAGTGGCCGAGTGAGGGTGACACCTGTCACAGGTGGCCTAGTGCGGTGGTGCCCTGGTGGGAGCACCCGGACGGCCTCTGGATCTCGATGCAATGAATCATAGCAGTGGTCGCAGCATGGTGATGTCCCTGGCGCTAGGAAAGTAAATTTTGCCCTCAAGGGCACATGCTCTGGTGCTGTAGACCACAAGATTCGCACTGAGATTCGTGCCCAGCAGGATGTCTCTCTCCTACTGGATACGAATCTCAATGTGAATCTTGTGGTCCACAGCACAAGAGCATGTGCCCTCAAGGGCAAAATTTCTGCGTTCCCCTGGCAGCCCCAGTGCGGTTGCTCCAGATCTCGATGCAGCAACGGCGGGCGCCCAAGCCTTGCCGTGTTGGCATCTCGGTGTAGAGACGGCCCTTGCGCGCGACAGTGGCTTCCACGGTGCTGGCCCTATGTCCCCGTTGTCACGACTAGTTACAGAGGCCAGCGGTGATGTCAACTTATCACTGCCCTGGGGTTACTCAAGCCAGTAGTGATACCAACTTACCATCAGGTTAAAAACTGATGGTGATGAGCCTTCCTGATCTGACGGTGATGAACAATCTGTGTACTAGTGTATTAATACAATAGATAGATTGTGGAAAGGAGGGAGTAGTAGAGGGACTTTTTTCATATGCAAAGTGAAATTCGACTAGCTAAATGGGAACCAGCTAAACATGTCGAGTAGTAGTCATCTTTGACTTTTCTTTTTTGCGACTGTCGTCATCTCTGACTTGAAAATGAATGGTGGCACTCTAATCTCCTCGAGACGACGAGGAGAACAGCAAAACCCGATTCTCAAGCAAACGTCCATCTAGACCGATTGGTATTTGCATCTAAACTTGACAAGTCTACGTGCATTGCCCTATATATACACCAGATTACTACTACTACTACTACTCAAACCAGCAACCGCACCAAACAAGCACGACACCGGCCACCAAAAGCTGCTCAAAAGTCAAAACCAAGCGGCAAAAAATGTGGAATCCCAAACCCCTCCTGCTCGTCATCTCACTCTGCATCCTGGCGTTGTCGTCGTCACCATGCACGGCAGCCCGTGGCGGCGGCAAGCCCCTGGTGACCGCCGTAACCAAGGACCCGTCCACCTCCCTCTACACCGCGCCGCTCAAGGACGGCCACCCGCTCGTCCTCGACTTCACCAGCCCAGTCATCTCGCTGACGACGTGCACCTCCAAGAACGGCACGGTCACCACGCTCTCCGCGAACGCCACCGACGGCCAGAACCCGCTGTTCCCAGTCTCCTTCTCCGCCGTGGTCTCCTGCACGCCACAGGCAAAGGTCCCTGCCGGTGCTGTCGGCGTCGCGGGGCTCGCGACCTCGTCCCAGTCGTTCCCGGCGCAGGTAGCGCGCACGCAGAAGGTCGCCAACAAGATCGCGCTCTGCCTCCCGAGCGACGGCAAGTCCACAACCGGCAACAGCGTCGGCGTGGCCATCTTCGGCGGTGGTCCCTTGATCTTCCCGGACCGGGGCGACTTCACCACGATGCTGGCCGGCACGGCGCCGCTGCGTGGGTTCAACGGCTCTCCCGGGTACTACGTCTCCGCCACCGGCATCGCCGTGGAGCAGAGTCGCGTAGGCACCTCCGGCGGGCCGCTCGTCGCTGCGCTGAGCTCCACGACCCCGTACACATCTGTCAACACTTCTGCCACTGACACCCTGGTTCCACCAGAAGAGACAACGACTACAGGAGCACAGGCCCGGCCCGTTCGCAAGCGCCGGCCCAACGTCAGGATCACAGGCCAGGAGTGGGAAGCGTAGGAGTATAAGTACGCCGAACTGAGTAGAGAAGGGCAGACCGGAATGTACCCAAATGTTATTTCCAATTACCTTACAAGCACTTATCTGTATTAAGTAAAGTACATTCCGTTCCTGTATTTCCTGTTCTTCTTCTCGGGCAAGCAACTTGCTCACAATTGGTATCGGACTCAGCACCCATCTTCCGATCCAGCCGCCGTCGTCGCGCTGGAACCCCACGAGATCCACCACGACCACTTCACGCGTTTCCAACGCACCCTCGGGGCCATGGATCCCCACCTCAAGTTGATCCTCGAGGAGATCCAGAAGTCCAAGGAGGACCTCAATCGTCGATTCGACGAGCACGACGAGCGGTGGACGCGCCGCTTTGCCGACATCGACAGCGCCAGTTCCGCCCGCGCCGCCGCGGTGGACAAGCGCTTCGACGCCCTCGAGTCCGCCTACACCGACATCGCCACCGACATCGGCAACCGCGTCGCCGACCTGGAGCGCGCCGACCGCGTCACCGCGTTGGAGGTGGCGGCCACCGATCTCGGTACATGGCGCCCCGAGGTGGAGGGCCTCATTGATGATCTGAAGCAAGAAGTGAAGAAGCTGTCTACGGGACCTGACCGCAAGGTGTTCGACGCCGCGTCGCACTGGCTTCACACTGGCGCATCTCCTTCCTCTGCGGCTGTTCGAGCTCCGGTCGGCCCCAACAACGAAACGCCCCATGGGCACGGCGCCGCACCGTCTCACCGGGATGTTGGGTTTGGGTCCGTGACGACCTGGACCAATGTCCCGGTCACGGGTAAGACCCCTGACCCTCCTGTTCCTCCATTTCAGTCCCAAGCTTATCCACCGCGTCCTCCACCCTTGCCTTATCGGCCACCGCCACCACTTACCATCCCTCCCCGTCCACCATTCCATCCTCCCATGTTTCAATCTCCCACCACCAACCCCCACAATCCTTCCCCACACCACACCGGTCGACTACCCAAGCTTCCATTCAACAAATTCGATGGCTCGCACCCCCGCCTTTGGCGTTCTAACTGTGAGAAGTATTTTCACATGTACACTGTCGATCCTTCTGTTTGGGTCAGCGTCGCCTCTATGTACCTCGAGGGCACTGCCGCTTGTTGGTATGAATCCATCGATAACACCCCGGCCATCGCGACCTGGCACAGTTTCTGCCAAGCTCTGCACGAGCGATTCGATCGCGATCAACACGAAGCGCTCATTCGTCAGCTCTTTCAGATCAAGCAAACCACCACTGTTACAGAATACGTCGACCGTTTCAGCAAACTCCTTGATCAACTCAAATCCTATTCTACTTCCACTGATCCCCTCTTTTATACCATGCGTTTTGTTGATGGCCTCCGCTCTGAACTCAAAGCTATTATTCTTGTTTCCCGGCCCAAAACCTTGGATGCTGCTATTTCTATGGCCTTGGTGCAGGAAGAGGTGACCCCTCCGCAGCCGGTTCGCCCACCGTTCAAGGGTGATTGGTCGTCGGGCAAGTTTATTCCCAAGACGGCGCTGCCGCTGCCTCCGCCACCACCGCGCTATGACAAGCCAGCTGTGGCCATTGCTGCTCCGGAGACGCCGGCTGCTCCAACCCTCGACGCCAAGCTCTCTGCTGTCAAAGCCTATCGGCGTGCCATGGGGCTTTGCTACAAATGCGGTGAAAAATGGAGTAAGGACCACAAGTGCAGCCCTCAGATTCAGTTACATCTTGTGCAAGAACTGTGGGACCTGTTGCCTGATGATGATGAAGACCCAAATTCCACTACTCCAGAACCAACACCACAAGATCCTCAAGCATTCCTGGCGATTTCTCAGAGTGCGGTGACTGGATCTTCAGCACCGCGCACTGTTCGTTTCACAGGCTCGATTCAGGGTCTTCCAATGAAGATGTTGCTGGATTCTGGTAGCTCTTCGTCCTTCATCAGTGAAACTATAGCTGCCCAACTGCAGGACATCAAGCTCCAGTCTGATCCTTGTTCAGTTCGCATAGCTGGTGGTGGTCTGCTGACGAGTTCTGCTACTCTGTTGCAAGTGCCCTGGTCCATTGGTCAGTATACTTTCACTTCTGATATCCGGGTGTTACCATTGACCGCATTTGACATGATCATTGGGATGGATTGGTTGGAATCCTTTAGTCCGATGCATGTGCACTGGAAGAACAAATGGCTATCTATTCCTTATCAGGGTTCCTCAGTTGTACTCCATGGTGATCAGGATGATACACCAGTTCAGTTACTGCTACAAGTTTGTTCTCTGGATACAGCAGCTACTTCAGAAGCTCTTGTCCCCTTGTTGCCGGTAGTTCAACCTCTGTTGGATGAGTTCAGTGATGTCTTCCAACCGCCTGATTCCTTGCCTCCGTCTAGGGCGTGTAATCATGCCATTCCGCTGATCCCAGGAGCTCAACCATTCTACATCCGTCCTTATCGCTACCCGCCGGCATTAAAGGACGAGATTGAGCGTCAAGTCAAAGAGATGTTGTCCCAAGGGCTGATACAACCAAGTACCAGTTTATTCTCTTCACCCGTGCTCCTGGTCAAGAAAAAGGATACCTCCTACCGCTTTTGTGTCGATTTTCGCAAGCTCAATTCTCTAACAGTTAAGTCCAAGTATCCCGTGCCAGTGATTGACCAGCTTCTCGATGAGTTGCATCAGGCAAGCTGGTTCTCTAAACTCGACCTCCGAGCGGGTTTTCATCAGATACTGTTGCAGCAAGGTGATGAGCATAAAACAGCGTTTCAAACCCATTCTGGGCACTATGAGTTCCGCGCAATGGCATTTGGTCTGACAGGCGCTCCGGGGACCTTCCAGGGGGCGATGAATGCTACTTTAGCCCCTGGCCTCCGCAAATTTGTCATCGTGTTTTTTGATGATATCCTCGTGTATAGCACCTCACTGGAAGCACATCTCGATCACTTACGCCAAGTGCTACAATGGCTCCGGCAAGATCAGTGGAAGCTTAAACTGTCCAAGTGTTCTTTCGCTCAACGATCCATCTCCTATCTTGGACATGTACTCAGTGTCGATGGGGTGGCTACGGACCCGAGCAAAGTTCAAGCAATTCTCGATTGGCCAGTTCCGACAACTGTTAGGCAACTGCGTGGTTTTCTGGGGCTTGCGGGCTACTACCGCAAATTCGTGAAAAACTTTGGTATTCTTGCTCACCCGCTGACTCAGTTGTTGAAAAAGGATGCACCATTCTTATGGACGCCAGCACAGCAGCTTGCTTTTGAAGCCCTTCAGTCAGCTTTAAGCTCGGCTCCAGTTTTAGCGTTGCCCAACTTCCAGAAGCCTTTCCATATTGATACAGATGCTAGTGGTGTGGGAATTGGTGCAGTTCTCCACCAGGACGGCCATCCTCTTGCTTTCATCAGTAAGACTCTGTGCCCACGTAATCAAGGACTTTCTGCTTATGAGAAGGAGTACTTGGCCCTATTACTTGCAGTCGACCATTGGCGGCATTATCTTTTGCAAGGGGAGTTCGTTATCCACACCGACCACCGGAGCCTGACGCATTTGACTGAACAACGCCTGAATACTGTGTGGCAGCAGAAAGTGTTCACCAAGCTACTAGGCTTGAACTACAGGATTGTCTATAAGAAAGGGTCTGATAATACGGTCGCTGACGCATTGTCGCGCCGTGATGTTAAGGAATCTTTCATGGCCGTCTCGTATGCTTCACCTCAGTGGCTTTCTGCCGTGACAGATTCTTATGCAGACAATCTCGAAGCTCAACAGTTGTTGACTCAATTGGCGGTCACTCCGACATCTCTGCCCCACTTCTCCTTACTTAACGGGGTTATCCGTTATAAAGGACGAGTTTGGTTAGCTCATGATTCTCAGCTGCAGCGGCAAGTCCTTTCGGCTATGCATGATAGTCCATTGGGTGGTCATTCTGGGGCCCCAGTTACCTACCAGAAACTTCGACAGCTCTTCTTTTGGCCGGGTATGTATGCTGCTACGGTGGCTTTCATTCGAGAATGTGATGTTTGCCAGCGTGCTAAGCCCGACCGCAGTAAGTCTCCAGGCCTCTTACAGCCCCTGCCGATTCCTACATCTTCTTGGGAGGTTATCAGCATGGATTTCATCGATGGCCTTCCTCGTTCCGGTTCGGCTGATGCTATATTAGTCGTCGTGGATAAGCTGTCTAAATTTGCACACTTCATACCGCTCCGCCACCCTTTTACAGCTGCAACAATAGCCCGTCTGTTCATGGATCACATCTACAAACTTCACGGTATGCCTCTGGCCATCATTTCTGATCGGGATCGCATCTTTACCAGTGCTTTTTGGAAACATCTATTCTTGATCACTGGTACATCTCTGCGCATGAGTTCAGCATATCATCCGCAGACCGACGGGCAAACCGAACGCGTAAATCAATGCCTGGAAACATACTTGCGCTGTTTTGCTCATGCTTGCCCCTCTAAGTGGGTTCACTGGATATCACTGGCTGAATTTTGGTATAATTCGTCCTTTCATTCTTCTCTGGGCCGCTCTCCATTTGAAGTTCTATATGGGTTCCCACCTCGCCACTTTGGCATTGTTCCTCCTGAAGCAACTCCTGTCACTGACCTTAATACTTGGTTGGATGAGCGTGCTGTTATGCACTCATTGATACAGCAGCATCTCAGCCGGGCTCAACACAGAATGAAACGCCAGGCCGACAAGCACCGCTCTGAGCGCCAATTCCAAGTGGATGACTGGGTATTTCTCAAGGTGCAACCTTATGTTCAATCCTCATTGGCTAACCGTGCAAATCAGAAATTGTCCTTCCGTTTCTTTGGTCCTTACAAGATTCTGGAACGGATTGGGGCTGCTGCATATAAGCTGGCCTTGCCGTCGTCTTCATCCGTCCACCCAGTGTTCCATGTTTCCCAACTTAAGGCCTCCCATGGTAAGCAACCAGTCACTACTGATCTTCCAGATGAGCTCGTTCAGTTTCAGGTTCCACAGGCCATCTTGGATCGCCGTTGGACTACTGGTGATGTTCCTATCGAGGAGGTGCTGGTGCAATGGTCACTGATGCCACCATCATTGGCGACCTGGGAGTTGCTAGTTCCTCTCCAGCAGCGTTTTCCTCGTGCGCCAGCCTGGGGTCATGCCGGCTCCAAAGGAGAGGGGATTGTCAACACTTCTGCCACTGACACCCTGGTTCCACCAGAAGAGACAACGACTACAGGAGCACAGGCCCGGCCCGTTCGCAAGCGCCGGCCCAACGTCAGGATCACAGGCCAGGAGTGGGAAGCGTAGGAGTATAAGTACGCCGAACTGAGTAGAGAAGGGCAGACCGGAATGTACCCAAATGTTATTTCCAATTACCTTACAAGCACTTATCTGTATTAAGTAAAGTACATTCCGTTCCTGTATTTCCTGTTCTTCTTCTCGGGCAAGCAACTTGCTCACAACATCTCTCCGGCCCGACGTGTACGGTCCGTTCGTAAGGGCGTTCGACGCGGCGGCGACGGGGCCCAACTTCCCGTGGATGTCGAGGGTGACCGCGGTGGCGCCGTTCGAGCGGTGCTACGACTCGACGATGCTGCCGCCGACGCGGCTCGGCTACGCCGTGCCGCAGATCGACGTGATGCTGGAGGGCGGGCAGAACTACTCGGTGCTCGGCGGGAACTCCATGGTGCAGGTGAACGGCAACACGGCCTGCCTTGGGTTCGTCAAGGCGGCGTCGCGGCAGGCACCGGCGGCGGTCATCGGTGGGTTCCAGCTTGAGAACCACCTGTTGGTGCTCGACGTGGAGAAGAAGCAGCTCGGGTTCACCACGTTCCTCAACGCGATCGGGCTTTCATGCAGCAACTTCAATTTCACTCTTGCCGCCTAGTGCTGCTGTAATAAGAACTTTTACTACTGTGTCACGTTGAATAAATAATGAATGGGAATAAATTGGTTGTGGAGTGTTCCAACTTCCAACAGATTGTGCAGGCCAGCTATCAGGTTGGCAGTTTGACCTTCCAGTATGGCTCGGATATGTTTGAGTATTTAGGACGCGTAAGTACTGCAGACAAAAGATGCAGCCACGTTAGTTGACTCCATGTAGCCTAGGCTGCTAGGGAGTACAAGTATTTTCCATGGAAAGAGTCCGCTGCTGCAGACTCCAGTCAATCCATCTAAGGCAATGTTTAGCTGCATTCAGATCCATATCAATTTGTATGTTTTTAGATGGAATGAGGTGGAACTTAGGTAATTATATTTTCGATAATGATATGGCTCGGGCGTCCGTCCCCGTCCGGATCTCGTGGCTCATCCTCATCCACTCGCCCGCGTCGTTCGCGTCGCTCTGTGTTGTACGCCTCTGCTCATGGTCGCAGGACCGATTCTGCCTGCGCTGCTCGCCGGCGTCGCTCCCCACCTGTACTCGCGCTTCTTGTGACATCAAGCTCCATGCTGGTGTCGAGCTCCACGACGTCAAGCTCCATTCTTCCAAGTAGTAAGGTGACACTGTACTTGCGGTAAAAGCGCATGTTGCAACCGTATGTTTCATATGTCTCAGAGTTATGTTGTAAGGGTTTTTGTATAGATGTTGCAAAAGTAGATCGGGGTGTTGTATATATTGCAATGGTTGTACAAGTATGCTGCAAACGTTTGTTCCTAATGGTTCATCTGTTTTTTAGGCATATGTTGTAAGTGTGTTTATCTAGATGTTGCATATGTTCTATCTGGATATTGCATATGTGTTGCAATTGTTTTCAAGTGTTTTTCCAGGTGTTTTTGCAAATGTTTCAGATGCATGTTTTAAATGTTTCATCTTTCTTTAGACGTACGTTGCAAGTATTGTATCTAGATGTTTCAAAAGTAAATTGGGTGTTGTATCTTCCTCCTCGCTTTTTGCTGTCTTGCCTTTGTGTCTCCTCCTTGTCTTCTGCTGCCTTGCATCCTTCTCAGACTACGGAGGGGGCGTAGCGAGGGCCGGCAAAGGGGGTGCGCTGAGGGCCGGCAGACGAGGTGCGTCGAGGATTGTGGCGCAAATGCGAGCGAACACTTACGCGGGCAGGTAGCGCTTCGTTTAGGCGGGACGCTGAGATGGTCCCATTGATGAGCCACGACGCTAGCACACGGTTCGGTTGATAGGGGACCTGGAGATGCGTTCGAATGCACTGCCGGACATTCGGGCGCCAGTGCCCCCGCTATCTTATATATCTCAATCTACTGCAACAAATAAATCGAGGTGGATACGAGTATTAAGAAAGCGATGGTGCTTCAGCTCCCACGCCGGAGTCACGTCCTCCATGGAGTCTTTTTCGGCGACCGGGACGGACCTCATCTCAGGCGCACCCATCTTTTCTTATTCCTCGATCGCCGGCTGGTGCATCTTCCTAAGCCCGGAAGCCAAGGGATGCCGGCGGCTGGTGCATCATCCCATCTTCCTCTGCATTGAGGTACAACCACATAAAAGATAATGTACTGCACAGAAAAGATACATCCGCGTTAGGCCACCTTTAGATCCCAAAAACACCTAAAATTTTTTGCATAGTACCCGTCACATCGAATCTTTGGAGGCATGCATGGCGTATTAAATGTAGGTAAAAAAATAACTAATTGCACAGTTTGTCTGTAAATGTCGAGATGAATCTTTTAAGCCTAGTTAGTCTATAATTGAATAAATTTTACCAAATAACAACGAAAGTGCTACAGGAATTTCTCACCAAAAATTTTGCCATCTGAACGGGGCCTTAGTTGACTCCATGCATGGTAGGTTAGGTTGCATGGAAGTACAGTTTTCCATGGAAAGAATCCACTCCCGCAGACTCCAGTCAATCCATCTCACATGCATGTACTACCTTAATTGACAGCGCGGTTGAGGATGACTGCATGAGCCGCCCAAGACGGACAGATCAACTTTCGTTTACTTTTTCTAAAAAAATACTAGCAGGAAGAGATAAGATAAATAACCCTTACCGTCGGCAGCCGGCAAGATCACCACTGTCGTCCCTGTCGGTGATCAACAGAAAAGCGATGACTTCTCTCTTATATGCTGTGTGTGTGGTTAGTTACCCACGTGTGTCATAGTAGGATGCCAAACCAAAATTTGACTTCATGTATAGGAAAAGCTAAGGTGATTTATGGCATCCAATCCAATAAGTTAAAACGCAAATACATCCATTTGTTTTAATCATTCCAATCCCTAATATCTCAACAGTAACAATTTACTGTCTTTGTCTCTACTGTAACTGAGGCGCTATCTAGACTACTTATCCTAAAATAAACCATAGTTGCCTCTTATGAAAAGAGGTGTCTCAGTGGGCGGTCATATGTTTCATATCAGTTCCTAGCTTTGTGATTGGACTCGCATGCTTGCACGCGAGATTGCACACCTACGTCGAATATGCTTGCACATATGGACAAGCCGACGTGGACTTGTGCATGGCCATATGCATCACACATAAAATATGCATTTTTTACAACCAAATTATAGATAGCACTATTACAGTCAGTCTCTTTAGAGACAGCTGTAGATGCTCTATAAAGACGGTTGTTGGTGCTTTATAAAGATGGTTGGCCCAGCATCTCTACTCATACGTTGCTAGAGATCATCAATTTCTAGAGGTGGTATAGCTGCCCCTAGAAATTGATTTGTAGACTGCTATAAATCATAGTCACTCTACAAATCGTTTACCAAAAAAGTATTTTTAATCCACTGAGACCAATCAAAAGTCACGTCATTTTTCACGTAAAAATATGTGGGACTAAAACCAGAGACCTATGATCTCGCAGGTTGCTCCTGTATCCACTCCACCCAAAGTCACATGTGTCTATAAACCATATTCATTTTCACGTATTCACTTTAATCAATTTCGAAGGTATTTAGGAACCTAAATGAATTCAAATAAAATAATTTTCATTTGTAAAGTTGTAGATATCGTTTAATACTGCACTGTGGTTTTGGCCGTTTCTCCAACCAAGGTCCTTTGAAAACTTTGAATGTCAAATGTGAGAAATTAAAGCATAATTTTTAGATAAATTAAATGATTTCAAATGAAAAATTTATCAACAACAAAGTTTCTTCAAACATAATTTTCTTTAGACAAAAAATTGTCAACAACAAACTTTCAAATGAAAAAGTTATCAATTGCACTGTTTTATATCTTTTCATGACATATAGCTTGGTTTTGGCCATTTTTGCAACCATGGTCGTTTTGAAAACTTGAAAAGTTTGAATTTTGGAACATGAGAACTTCAAATAGGCTTTGCTAGATCCAAATTATTTCTAATGAAACGGCTGCTAACTACAAAGTTGTATATATAAAGTTTGTCTGCTTCATCCTACTTTGTTTGAAAAAGTTATGAATTTTACTGTGTTGCTCCTATTTTAAGAGAAGGCTATAGATCCAACTGCCTATAGAAATTCATTTGTAGAGGCGGTTGCATCTAGAGCCGCCTCCAAAGATAAGGGCATTTGCAAAGGTAGCTAAAAATAGCAACCATTCCTAGAAATGCATTTATAGAGGCGACTTCTACATGGAACCATTTTTAGATGTAGCTGCAGATTAAGTTGCCTCTATTCGAAAAAGCTGTTGTTTCTATAAATCGTATAGGTAGTAGTGTAATATATGTTTCTTTGAGTTGTTTTTGTTTTTTGTTCAATCAGGGACAGTTGATAGGAAAGTTCATGTGCAACGTGCCTATTCAGACTGCCCAACTAACTACTTGTCCTCATTTGATTACCAGTTTATGTCATGTCATACGTGTTCCCTAGATTCTTTAAGATCTGCCATGTATCTATATACTCCATCCGTCCCCATAAATCCACATCCCGCATATCGAGAGATCAAACTTTTTAACAGAGGCAGTCATCTTAAAACAGTAGTCTTTGTCAATTTTCAGAGGCAGACATCTTAAGATGTCAATCTTCTAAAAATTGCTATTAATAGAGGCAGCGATTCTAAGCATTTGTCTCTAAAAATTGATTGTCAGAGGTGGACTTCTTAAGATACATGTACCTAAAAATAGTTTCATCTAAAAACAATGCACAACATCTTCATAAGAATTTGGACGAAGACAAACTTTATATCAAAATTATAGCCCTTGGCATGATCTACAAATTTGCTGTTGAGAAGTTTTTTATTTAAATCGTTTTTAGAGGCTCAAAATATGTTTAAATTTCAAACAACCTCAGATGTTGGCTAGGTCTATACAATAGTTGTTCTTCTCAATACAATATAGAACGCTGTAGTGG
Organism: Saccharum spontaneum; assembly: GCA_022457205.1. Classification (NCBI taxonomy): domain Eukaryota; kingdom Viridiplantae; phylum Streptophyta; class Magnoliopsida; order Poales; family Poaceae; genus Saccharum; species Saccharum spontaneum. The sequence goes on from CM039607.1 coordinate 6,516,986, forward strand.
AAATATTTTTTTTATTTGAAGTAGTTTAGAGTCCCAAATATGTCTTTTAAGTTAATAGATTTTGAAATTCTGAATTTAGAATTTCTAAATAATCTTGAATGTTCACATAGTTAATACCAAAGTAGTTGTGACCGACCTGATCTATATGTTTGTTGTTGTTAGGTTTTTAATTTGAAGTTTTAGTGTCCTGAATATTTGATTTAAATTGATATATTTTGAGATTCACATTTTTGATTTTTTCAAACAATCTTTGACGGAGATACATCCTATAATAAAGTTGTAGTGCTTAACAATATTTAACGCTATGTATTTGAATCTTTTTTCGATTGAGTTCATTTAGTATCCAAATATTCAATAAAATATGACAAAAGACTGATATAAAAAGATAGCATCCTATATATAGTCAAAATTGAATTTTGTGGTGTAGTAGTTGGGAGGTCTTATCGTTGAGCAATTGGTTTCGGGTTCATCCAGAGATGCTAAACTTTTGGGCTTTTCAGTTTTTGTGAAACCATTTATAGTGACCATTTGCGCGCATGTGAATATACATTGAACATTTGCTTTCCTAGTACCGTAGACTAGTTTTTTTAGAAAATAGTGTGTAGACTAGGGGTTTTTTTAGCAATAGTGTGTAGACTAGGTGACGACATTTTTAGAAAAGGCCTATTAAAGCGCATATCGTTGGAAGCCTGTTCATGGGCCAATCCGGTTAGATGGCATTAATTTTTGGCCAAGCCCATTCTACTATATACAGTTTGTGGGCCCATCTTTTTTTTATTTAGATATGTCTCAGGTTTCTATCAAACCAAGCCACTTCAGTAGCCCATACATCACTTTGATCGGCCCAACACATGCAAGATGTTGAGTGACCAGCTGGTGCAACAATTCGACCAACCCAGATGGAATCCATTTAAGAGACTTAAAGAAATACCTTAATTGCTATACTAACCAATGATAGTTCATATCAGAAACACAGTAAAATAACCATCCGGACTAAAATAAACCAGTACTGCTTGAGGGTCATATAAAAAATAAAAAGCCACAAGTTTGATTGCATTTCCTGTTTTCTTGCCTGCTACAAAAGAGTAGTCACTATAAATAAACGGTGAGTTGGGTAATTTAACTTTGTTCTTATAACTACGCTATGGCCAAGCTCTTGGTGCCCTTTTTATTCTTAGAAAAAAGATCTAGTATCGATGGTACAGTTTTGCTATGCACAATGTTACAGCATGATAAATATGTTGCATACACATTGTGCTTGCCCATGACATACACATCAACAAACAACCACATCAAACATGTTCTTATTATGGGTACCAGATACATCCAAATCGACATAGCACAATGGAAGCACCAAGAGTGCTCCAGTACATTTCAAAACAGAAGCTACATGGATCTCGAGGTACTAAATCTGACTAGCCCAGCTGCTCTACATCCATGAGACTCTGCATAGGAAATGAGGCACCCTACATTATCCTCACATCACACAATCCAGCAATACCGAACCACACATTTATTAGCATATTGATCGATATTTATTTAGTGGAGTGCTGCCTTACGGGTAGACTTCGATGACACCACGAGCTCCTATTTTCTTAACAACCTTATAGTCGGAGAAACCAGCTTTAATGAAGATCTGGCGCCAGTCATTTTCAGTACGCTGCCTACCTCTGGTATTCACCATCATGAGCATGTCCATCAGGAGTTGGGCTTCGTACATTACTGGGCCCATGTAAGGCCCAAGAAGTATTTCTATGATGATCACTTTCCCTCCCTCTCCTCTGGAAGGAATTGCCTTCTTGCATTGCTCCAGGATCTTCACACAATCCTCGTCGCTCCAAAAGTGCAGTACAAGCTATAGAACATAATGCCATATACAAGTTTAACAATTCATAATTGAATCTATCAATTTTAATGTACATTATAAATAATGGGCTATGAAATCTAGCGGCATCCTGTATCTATATCTAATATTAAAGAGGCAAAACTGTTTCCATCTATTTTTTCCATACACCTCATCTTAATTACCTAGGCAGGGGAAAGTTTCTTCCATCCCACTTTTTCTACTTGACAAACTACACTCACGTACTCCATGTCGTATGTAACATAAACTCATGAGTCATACTCATACGAGTTAGAACAACTCGCGTATAGTGATGATGAATATGGAATCCGATTCTCTGTATTGGGTCACACCCTATGTATTTGGTACATGACTTCGACTCATGACCGCGCTCATAAGAGTTAGAACAACTCGCATCTAGCTGATGTTGGATTCCTATACCTATCTGGTTCCGTTGCAACTCACGGGCGCATGTGCTAGTAAGTTATAAAAAAGCTATAGCGGGATATAACTTAGGCTATTTAATTTAGCTATTCTAGAGAAAACATTAAAATTCTTAACAAATTATGCATCAAAACATTTAGCTATAGAAATTTTTCTGAAAGTCGATACTCAAATACATGTACACGCTCCAGGAGAGCACGTATCCATGTCAATTACTTAATATTCAGGAAGTCACTCAACATACTCATAGTGACAATCAACTTTCATATTCATTCGACACTCAATATCCAATGATTTAATGGTTGTTAAGTAGAGAACTTGATGGGTACAAATAGATTATACTTCTCTAGAGCAAGGAACAAATATTTGCCATGGTTACGATGAACTATATGCTAAAATATTTCTTGGATAAGCAAGATAACGGTGTTTAGAGAAGCTAAAGCGTCATTAGCGGTAATAGTTAAATAACTGGCCACATCGCTGTTGTAAAAATTAGAAGCGAGAAATCTTTATCGGAGCAATAGGAGGGCTACAGCGGGGTATTTACAGCTAGTAATTGTCAATTTGTATGCAAAAGATGAATATGCAACAACAAACTCTACTTCTATTGTTTTACTGTAGTGAAGCATGCGTGTGAGAGAGAATCCATACCTTGAGCATCACAGCCTGAGCAGGCGGGATGGTGTGGAACAAATCACCCGTGACATTGCTAACAGCATCATCAGCTGGTACTGCCACAGGTGTCGTCGTCTCAACAACCCTTGGAACGTTCAGCACAGTGCATTTGATTTCAGGGAACGCCCTGATGATCGCCTTGGCACTGGTGTTACCCTGTCTACCACAGCAATAGGTCAACGTGTGGAGGCCACTGAAAACATCACTGCAATCCCGTATTATCGTCCCAATCGCCAGGTTGTCATGTGCAGCTACGCCTTCTTCCACGATCCTGTCAAGCTCTTCGTCGAGGAGCTTCGTGCTCTCATGGACGAGGGGCACGCCATGTAAATCCTCGAACGGCGATGGCTGCGGCTCAGGCAGATCCTTCCTGAACCAGTCGGCCAGAGACAGCCCGGCCTCAACATAGTGCCGGGAGACAGTGCCGAGCACGAAATACTTCTGGTAGGTGTGGTCCTCCGATTCAACACCTTCTACCAGGAGCCAGGAGAGTGGGTTGAGGCGGTACACGGCCTCCGCTCCGTCGCCACTGCTGCCATCAGATGAGAAGATCCCCGACGTGACCAGCAGCCGCATCACGCGGCCGAGGAATGGAAGCTTGTTCTTGGGGAGGGACAGTGCGTTCACCAGGTCCGGCATCGTGGCCGAGCCTCCCAGGTCATGTATGGCGGTCGGGATGTGAAGCTCGACGGCACACTTGAGCGCCATGGATGTGAGGTAGTAGAGGCTGTGACGCCATAGGTCAGCTTGCGCCTGTAGCAGCTCGGCATCCGTGGGAGCTATGGCTTGAGAAGGAGTGGCCATTTTTGGTATTTCTCAGTCACTCGCTGTGTATATCTTTCTTGCCGTATGTGTGCGTTGGTTTGGTGTTCCAAGGCTTGTTCCATACTTGGGTTTAAATAGCTGCTGGCTGAGCAATCCATCCAGCTACACCTGTGCTTGGTTAATTAGGTCTTGGTGTAGGTCTAAATAGGCAGTTGAGTGTTATCACAAAACATCAGACGCCATTAGTTTAATGATCACGTGGGGGTGGTGGGTGGCAAACTTGACTTGTGGTGATTCAGTGTATCGCATATAAATCAGTAAACAATGGAGCGCGTGGTCGTGGCAGTGTCAAAATCATTATTTGTAGATATTCGAATCCTTGTGTATCTTGCACAATAATAGGTAAAATTACAGCGCATGGAGTTGTCATGCATTCTACTCTATCCATCATTTTGGTTTTTTCTTTATACTCCCTCTGTCCCATTGAAAGTGTCGTTTTTGACTTTTAGACTTTGTGTTTGACCATTCATCTTATTCAAAATTTTCATGCAAACAATAAAATAAATAAATTATTATTAAAGTACCTCTAATGATAAAATAAGTCATAATAAAATAAATAATATTTATATAAAATTTTTGAATAAGACGAATGGTCAAACAAGAAGTCTAAAAGTCAAAAACAACACTTTCAATAGGCGGAGGGAGTACATTGTTTTTGCTATGCACTGATACGTTTGAACCATTTACAATTTGTAATACAGAGAGTAGTACGGAGTAACACTTGTTTATTCGTCCATGGCAAGAGCTTGCAGTGTCCACGACGGTAGTCGCCCAGCTATAACATGCTACTCCCTCCATCCAAAAATCTCTATCGTCTAAGAAAAAAACTTTTCCAAAAGTCTCCATCATATTAGATCGGGACCACGGGTTTGACTTCTCGTACGTGTTGCGCATTTGATGCTCATTCGCTGCTCCTTGCATGCATTTATTGCTCCTTCGCTGATCCTTGGCTGCTCATTTGCTGCGACTCCTTAGTTGCATATCGGCGTTGTTTACTGCTCCTACGCTTCTCCTTGGTCATTGCGGCAGGCTAACGCGAGTAAGGGCACTCCCAAGCCATGGTTTCCATGAACACTATCCAAGAAGGAGAGAGCACAATCTCTAGAAACTATCCCACCCAATCCATAATTTGTATAGCAGTTTTTATATAAAGGACAACTTAATGCACCACAAAAAATTGATGGATCAGCTGTGGCCTGCACGTATACAGTGCAGCAAACATCCGTCTTGCCAGCAAATTGAGAGAGAAAGGGCGGAAGCGAGCAACAGCAACTTATTGCTGATTACTAGTATATAATTAAATCCAAAAATCAGCTTATTACTAGTATATAATTACAAGTACACAGGTACTACTTCGATGGCTTACTAGTAGGACGAAACGAGGAGGAAGCGAGCTGCCGGCGCGGAAACGGCGGCGGCTCCTTTTTAACTGGTGAACATACCTCGTTTGGCCGGCCGGTGGCCGGTAGCTAGTGCTGATTTGTTATGAGAGAAAAATACTGTTGGCTGGCTGATGGCTGATGTTGAATTGGTGTGAGAGAAAAGTACTGCTGGCTGGCTGGCAGCCAGCTAGCCAAACGAGGCCTGGTCCAACTGCAACGAACGAGAACAGCATGCGCGGGGAACCTGGGAGCGAGCAGGGTGCCATTACGAAAAGCGGTGGCGAGACTTGGGGAGTCAGTACAGGGGATCCGGGATGGAGGTGGGGATAGAGATGAGGAAACGACTGGAATGGCCCAACGCGAAAAACATGAGACTTTTGCTTGTATGCCATTACCAAATACTGTAATTTTCTATAAGCCATTAAAAAGTTCAAACGGTTATAAGTGCCATCATCCAAAACTTTTTTTTGCCATCCACGTCATTCCGTCCAATTTTATCTCTAACAGTGTCAAACTGCGATGGGAAAAGTCCAAAATACCCTCATGTCTGAACGCCATGCAAAAGTTTTTCATTCCTCTGGTGCCACTGAACCTCCGCCACCGCCACATCTTCAGGCTGCATGCATGATAGCGCGACGCGTACAATAATTAAGCTACCACACACTCGATGATTATCATAATGTATAGTAAATCACATAGTTACTATAATATCGTAAATTAGCATAACAATTATCGTAACTCAAAGTGACTACAGAATAAGTTATTTTAATATATATATATATATATATATATATATATATATATATATATATATATATATATATATATATATATATATATATATATATATATATGATCCGGGCCTGCAGCAGTCTGTCTGCACGTACTGTAGTAAAGAGACTGGACGGGCTTTCACTACAAGGGAGGGAGGGAGCATCCATGATCCAGCATTGGCTGCAGTCACCTTTAATTTGCATGTTCTTTTCAGGCTTCCATTAAACTCGTCTCAGTAACTGTTATATCACGTCATTGTTGATCTAACCACCGATGGTGATGGAGGTGCCGCTGGCTGGATAAAACAAGAAAACCCATGACAGGGCCGGAAAGGCGATATACATTGTACAGTGGATCGTCCATGTCTTGCAGCCCATCAAGAGAACCCATCCAACCAAGGAAAAAGTCCACTTAAGGACCCTCAACTTTCGCAAAACTCTACTTTAGTCCCTGAACTACAAAACCGGGTAAAACATGTCCCTCAACTTTTAAAACCGTTCATATTACGTCCCTAAGTGGTTTTGGACGGCGGGTTGCTACAGTGACAGTGGGTTGCTACAGAGACGGTGGTTTTGTCTTTTTCTTTTTTATTTATTTCGGTTGAATCTTTCAAAAATCATAGTAAATCACAGAAAAATTATAAAATGGAAAATCCAATTTTGTTGGACTCCATATGAGTAGATCTACATAGTGAATATATAATATGGTATGCTTTAGTTCAACAAAATAATTATAAAAGCTGCAGCTATGAATTATTTCAATTAATTACAAAAAGCATAGATCTAAAGCTAAAAAAAACCTTTGTACTAAAGCATACCATATTATATATTCACTGTGTAGACCAACTCATGTGGACTCCAACAAAATTAGATTTTTTATTTTATGATTTTTCTGTGACTTACTGTGATTTTTCAAAGATTCAGCTAAAATAAATAAAGCAAAAACTTTGTACTAAAGCATACCATATTATATATTCATTGTATAGATCTACTCATGTGGAGTCCAAGAAAAATAATTTTTTTTATTTTATAATTTTTTTTATGATTTACTATGGTTTTTCAAATATTTAGTCGAAATAAATAAAAAAGACAAACTACTATAACTGTAGTAAACTACTGTTACTGTAGCAAAACCGCTGTTCAAAACCACTCAGAGATGTAATACGAAGGGTTTTAAAAGTTAAGAGATGTGTTTTACTCGATTTTGGAGTTTAGAAATCTAAAGTAGACTTTCGCGGAAATTGAGGGAGCTGAAATGGACTTTTTCCGCCAACCAAATCCCACGTCCAGACGATGGTCACAGGACACGAGTTGGCTTGCCGGCGGGCCAATCGCTTTAGTGTCCGATTGTACCAATAACAGTAGCCCATCAGGCTTATCAACCAACCACTAGCCAGGCAGGCTTTAAGCCCATGAACAGAAGGTCCACTACAGGCTCCAGGTCCATCACATAGACACACACCGAATCTCTTAACCAGCTTGACTTCATTGTTTTTTTTCTGAGCCCGTGAAGAAAGGCCCACCCTCCATTGCAGGCTGCAGCACATAGAAATAGTGAACTGCAACTGGGTTGTGCCATATAGGTGAAAATAAAAAGTGATTTCGTAGCTGTTTGAAGGGAGTAGATCTAATAGTTGTTTCAAACAAAAAGCTCCTAACTTCTCTACAACACAAAGCTCACCGTGGCTTTTTTATAGCTCACAGCAACTTTTTAATGGCTCTTGGCTAAACCAAACATACCCGAGTTAGCACCACAGTACACACTATTAGTGGCCACTACGATGGAATAAACTATCATTCCGGCCTCCACTACGGTGGCTAATTAAACGACAACAATTACTTAATAAGCAGGCAATAAACTACAAAACTTGTCGAACCCTTGCAAAATAATAACCTTAATAGATAAATATTGTGGTCTATCATATTCCGCCTCTCTTGATCTGCTTCACCTTCCACTTCTCAGATCATAAGAGTCGTGGCTGAATTTACTAAAAGTAGCAGCGTGTGATGAATTACAGATAAGAATCTCCTATCTCCTATCTCCTATACCTAAACAAGAGATTCCTGCAAACCTATTTTTCTGGTTTCTCAGGTAGCCACATCAGCATTATCTCACATCAACACAATAATATCCTCCGTGTAGGAACTCCCATTCCTCTCCCACTTCTGTTTTCCTGCTTCCATCTGTAAGAGAAAGAGTATTTTGGTTTAACGTGATGCCTTTGCCTCGGCTCACGGTTCGTGTTTATATGGGTGGGAATAGCCCCCACCGTGGCATGCATGTACAAGACTCGATATACAAGGTGATCCATACATCTAGATGGTACTTACCGCACACACTCATCTAGACTCATGCACACCACACATTACATCACGACTCATTCACACCGCTCATTACATACTATTTTCTAACACCTGAACTATTCTAACATTCCCCCTCAATCTCAGCCACTTTGGAGGTTGAGATTGTCTCTAAAATTCTTCAACTTGACAACAGGTAATGCTTTTGTGAAGCCATCAGCCAATTGATCTCCAGTTGAGATGAATCTAACTTCTAGTAGTTTTTGAGCTACCCTTTCTCTAACAAAGTGAAAATCTATTTCAATATGCTTTGTTCGGGCATGAAAGATTGGATATGCAGATAGATAAGTTGCACCCAAGTTGTCGCACCACAAACGCGCTCTAGGAGGATGCCTGACTCCAAGTTCAGTTAACAATTTTTGAACCCATATCAATTCTGCAGTTGCATTGGCAAGTGCCTTGTATTCTGCCTCAGTGCTTGACCGTGATACTGTTGGTTGCTTCTTAGCTGTCCAAGAAATCAAGTTGTTGCCAAGGAACACAGCAAAGCCTCCTGTGGATCTTCTATCATCCACACAGCCAGCCCAATCAGCATCTGAGAAAGCACTTACTAGCATAGATTCACATTTGCTAAGTTTAAGTCCAAATTTAATGGTCCCTTTTATATACCTCAGGATCCTTTTTACAGCGCTCCAATGCATAGTAGTAGGTGAATGCAAGAATTGGCATACCTTGTTAACTGAGAAGGATATATCTGGCCTGGTCAGGGTTAAATATTGTAGTGCACCAACTATACTGCGGTATTTTGTTGTATCTTCAGGCCCAAGTTTCTCTCCATCTTCTATGCTTAGTTTTTCCGAGCTAGATAGCGGTGTATCAACAGGGTTGCACTTGTCCATACCAGAACGTTTTAACATCTCTGTAACATATCTTTCTTGGGTGAGAAGCATACTAGTGTTTCCCCTCTTGACTTCGATGCCCAAGAAATAATGGAGATCACCAAGGTCCTTGAGCGCAAAATCCTATTGTAGATCAGCAAGTAAAGCCATAGTAGCATCAGTCGACGAGCTGGCTACTATAATGTCATCCACATACACAAGAACAAATAGAGTATGCCGACCCTTGTTGAAATAAAAAAGTGAGGCATCTGCCTTGGAGGGAACAAAACCAAGGGACTCAAGTTTTGCACAAAGTCGAGCATGCCATGCTCGAGGAGCTTGTTTGAGGCCATAGATTGCTTTGTCCAATTTGCAAACATATCCGGGGTATTTGGAATCAACATAGCCAGGCGGTTGATGCATGTATACTTCTTCTTGAAGGATGCCATGAAGAAAAGCATTTTTGACGTCTAACTGACAAAGAGACCATCCTCTAGAAAGAGCTATAGCCAAAATAAGACGAATCGTGGTAGCTTTGACAACTGGGCTAAAAGTGTCTTCATAATCAAGACCATACCTTTGCCGATAGCCCTTGGCCACCAAGCGTGCTTTATACCTTTCAATTTGACCATCAGCACGTCTCTTGATTTTGTACACCCACTTGCATCCAATGACATTCTTGCCACGTGGAGGAGGTACCAAGTGCCAAGTCTGATTGTTGAGTAGAGCACGATGTTCTTCGTCCATTGCCGTTGTCCAATTTTTGTCTTGCATAGCTTCAATAACCGAGGACGGTTCCTCGGACTTGACGAGATTGCACCAGCGAACCGTGCCGTCGGTGCGGCGCTTGGGTTGTACAATGCCATGTTGCAAGCGGGTCGTAGGTCTTGGCGGTGTAGCGGTCGTCGTGCTTTATGTAGGTGCTTGCATGAAGGCCACAGGATCGGGTTCAGCAGTCCTTGGCGCACTGGATCCGTGAACAACCACACCAGATCCCGTGGGTAGGATTTGTTCCCCGCCGCCTGGATGCATTTGTGCGGTTGCATGGTGTGGCAATGCGGAAGGAGTGGTGGATGGCGTAGAGGATCCAGCGGGGGTGCATTCAACAGGCGAAGTTGTCGAAGCCGCATGCAAGCCACCAGATGAGTCCGCCGCATGTAGGCCACTAGGTGAGTCTGCCGCATGCAGGCCACCAGGTGAGTCCGCCGCATGTAGCGCCCCGCCTGATTCACCTTCTGTGGTCGCATGTGGATCACCTCCGGGAGCTGTGCGGCCGCCCGTGGGAAAGCACACCAGATGGTGGTGGTTTGTGCCCAAAATAGCACGGCGCGCATCCGAATTTTCATCTGCATTTATCAAATCTTCAACAGAATTTGATGATGGGTTAGTAGGTAATGAAGATTGCACATACTGATCACGTACTTGAGTTCCCTTTAGTGGAAAATTTGGATTGAGAAGAATGTCAGGTAGGAGGGTGAGTTCAGCTCGAAGTTGGGCACCCGCGTTGGGATGGAGTTTGGAGAAAGGAAATAATTGTTCATCGAAGACAACATCGCGAGATATGTAAACGCGGCCAGTACTGGGCTCAAGGCACTTGAATCCTTTATGTTGATTGCTATAGCCAAGGAAAACACATTGTTTGGACCGAAACTCAAGTTTTCGAGGATTGAAGGGTCTAAGGTTTGGCCAGCAGGTGCAACCAAAGGTTCAAAGTGACATATAGTCAGGTGCTTGTCCATTGAGACGTTCATGAGGTGTATTTTGGTCTATAACCTTTGAGGGTAGACGATTAATAAGAAAAACAGCTGTGATAAAGGCCTCATCCCAAAATTTGAGAGGCATGGATGCATGAGCTAGGAGAGAGAGACCAACCTCAACTATGTGTCTATGTTTGCGTTCAGCTGCTCCATTTTGTTGATGGGCATGAGGACATGAAATTTGGTGAGATATCCCAACACGTTTAAAGAAAGAGCTAAGGGATTGATACTCGCCACCCCAATCGGTTTGCATAGTACGAATTTTACAGTCAAATTGTCTCTCTACGTTTTTGGAAATCATGAAAACATTGAAAAACATCAGACTTTTGACGAAGTAAATAAATCCATGTGTGTTTACTATAATCATCAATGAAGCTTAAATAATATTTATTTCGACCAACTGAGTTGGGAGCAGGACCCCAAACATCAGAGAAAACAAGATCAAAAGGAGAATTGGATACACTAGTTGATCTAGGATAGGGCAACTGGTGACTTTTCCCTTGTTGACATGCATCACACACACTAGTGGAAATGTAATCATGAATGTAGGGAAGTTTATGTTGACTAATAACTCGTTGAACTACTGGAATGGACGCATGGCCGAGTCGATGATGCCATAATGAGGTGGTTGGCTTGACGGCAGCAAAAACTTCTTTATTGATGGGTTGAAGAGGATAGAGGCCATGCTCACATCTGCCCTGGAGTAGGGTTTTGCTCGTTCCCTGCTCCTTGACAAAAAAATGATCGGGTGAAATTCTAGAAACACATTATTGTCTCGAGTAATACGATTAACAGATGCAAGGTTTTTGTGGGCTTGTGGAACATGTAATATGTTACGAAGGTGAAGATTACTAGTAGGAAAACTCAAAGTACTATGACCAATATGATTTATCTTCATACCTGATCCACTGCCTGTATGTACGTGATCATTGCCGTTGTAGCGATCACGAACTATGAGCTGATCTAGCTCGCTGGTGATGTGGTCCGTGGCACCTGTGTCCATGTACCAATTTGTATCTACGCCGTAGGATGTTGATGCCGCGGATGCGCTCTTCTTTGGGTAGCCGATGTACTCGTAGCAGCGATCAGCACCGTGGCCTTTCCTGCCACATATCTAGCAGATCACATCTGCAAGAAAAGTTTTGTTGGTGAAGCTGTTGTTGTTGTTGTTGCGACCACCGTTCCGACCGTTGTTTCGTCCATGGCCGAAACCACCGCGACCACCACCGCCACGGCCGCCGCGGAAAGAGGGAGGGCGACCACCACCACTGCCGCCCCTTTCTGCAGAGTTGACGGAGGAGTAGGAGCCCCCATCACACAGCGCCTTGCGCTGCTCGTGGCTCGCCATCTGAGCGTACAGCTCCGCGACGGAGAGGGGCTCGACCCACATCATAGCTGCGGAGACGACGGACTCGAAGTCATCACCGAGTCCCGTGAGGATGTAGGAGACAAGCTCCTCATCATCCAGCTTCCGCCCCGCCGACGCCATGTCGTCGGCAAGGCCCTTCATCTTCGTGAAATACTCCGCGACCGTCAAGGATCCCTTGGTGGCGTTTGCGAGAGCCATGCGCGTGGAGATGACCCGCGCACGGGACTGCGACGCATGGTGTTCTTGGATCGCCGCCCAGAGCGTGGCCGATGTTGTTGATGAAGAAACTTGGGAGAAAATCTCCTTGGAGAGCGAAGAGAAGAGATAGCCGCGGACTTGACTGTCCTTAGCGATCCACTTCTCGTACTCCGGATTTGGTACTGGATCCGCCTTCTTGCCGTCCGCCGTGGCAGCGACGTCAACCTCCAGGAACTCCGCTGGAGGGTGGGCGGTGGGCTTGATGAAGCCGGCAAGATGAGCACCCGTGAGGGTGGCAGTCACCTAGGCTTCCCACATGGTGTAGTTGCCCCAGGTGAGCTTGTCTTGTACTTGTGGAAGGAAGACACCGAAGGAGAACACAGCAGCTTCTTGCGCCATGATCTAACTATTTCCGTGAGGAATTTGTGTGGCTCTGGTACCATGTAAGAGAAAGAGTATTTTAGTTTAACGTGATGCCTTTGCCTCGGCTCACGGTTCGTGTTTATATGGGTGGGAATAGCCCCCACCGTGGCATGCATGTACAAGACTCGATATACAAGGTGATCCATACATCTAGATGGTACCTACCACACACACTCATCTAGACTCATACACACCACACATTACATCACGACTCATTCACACTGCTCATTACATACTATTTTCTAACACCTGAACTATTCTAACACCATCTGATCTCCTTCCCATTCCTCTTCCACTTTTGTTTTCCTGCTTCCATCTGATCTCCTTCCCACTATCCCTTCCACTTCTCTGACCCCAATCCGAGCATCTCCAACAATACTACCTAAAACACACCTCCTACTTTTCTATTTAGGTAGCTACCAATTTCTATACGACCTATATTTCGTTGTTTGCTCCAACAGTGCTACCCAAATTCATTTTAGGAGAGAATGACAGGTGGGGCCTACACGTCATCCTCTATCTTCTCTTTAGCACAGAATCAACTACGAAAAGGTACGCCGGGGAGGTGCCGCGCTAGGCTATGGCTGGAGGAGCAGATCCGCCCGGCGTGGAGAATGCTGCTGTTGCCCAGGGAAGTCGTGCCACTCGCGTGGAGGAGCCAAGGTGCTTGCGCCGCCCATGCCGGGAAGTCGCGCCACCCCCGCGCTACCGTGGAGGTGCTCGCGGCGCCCGCTTGGAGGAGTCGAGGTGCAGCGCCGCAGCGAGGAGTTGCGGCCGCCGCGCCGTCGGGGAGGCCGGCCCATGCCAGGGAGCACCACCGGGTACTGCCTAGGCGACGGAGTTTGACAGGGGCAGCAGGGGAACTGCTAGAGTCGAACAGGGACGGCCGGAAGGGGCTGTAGCGTCGTGGAGGATCCGGGGGAGGGCCACCGCCGGGTCTAGGTCGGAGGCGGGCAAGGTCGGGCGGCGGCGCCGCGGAAGGAAGGGAAGTCGTGGTCGCTCGAGTCGAGCGTGCGGATTACGGAGGAAAAAGAGCGATTCAGTTTTGCACAGTGGAGTACGGGGCCCACGGGAGTAGAGGGTGGGAGGGGAAAAATAGGAAGCCAACAAATGTTGGGGGCTAGTAGGGGGCCTATTGGAGTTGGTTTTATTGGACTCCACTGCCTAAATCTAGAGTAGGAGGCCAAGTAGGAGTCCTATTGGAGATGCTCTAAATACATATGTACATATGTGTGGGGAAATAGAGGAATTAAGAATAGGGGTTTTGTTTTGAGGGCTCCTGATCGAGTTCAGTCCAGAGAACAGCGCCCCCAAAGTGGGGGTAGCACCCAAATAAAAGTAAGGGCTCTGTTTTAGGGGATACTGCTATTAGGCTAGTCTCAATGCCAATTTCATATCCCAGTTTCCAACACACTCATGTTTTAGAAACAGTGCAGAAGAGTTTCATTCTCTCTACTCCCATGAAACTTTTATCATCTCTCTCTTCATTAACACAGTGCCATGTCAGTGTATTTAATGGCCATGAAACACCATGAAATCCCCATTGAGGTTGGCGTTAGTTGCTCCATCACGTGTACCAAGCATGACTGAGAAGCATCCACTCACAAGCCACATCTACCAGGAAAGTTGAGAAGTCGCATCCGTTTCAAAACCTAGGTGTCCGAATTAAATAGTCATGATTGTCTGCTGGGCTGCTGCGCCTGTCTCTCTTCCGGCACTCACGAGGCCACGAGCTCTGAAGCACACCTTTAGATCTGAATTCCTCTGCCAGCTTCCTCACCTTCCGGTCCAGAGCTATCGCCCTCCCACACCTCCACGCACGAGCATCGCCGCCATCCATGGGAATAGATGAGCCGATGCTAGCACAACCCATGACATGAAAAGCGGATCCTGCCCCCCGGGCATCTCAGAGATGTCGGCGTAGGCGCAGCTATGCGCTCAGAAGAGAAGGCAGAGGAAGGAGGCGTCAAGGTGCAGCGGCGTGGGGACTGAGTTGTGCGGGGAAGAGACGAGGATGCGGACTGGAGCCTTGCCAGCACGACAGCGTGGGAGATAGGTGAAGGTTGCGTGGATCTAGATTGGGATTTGGGAGCTGCTGCGAACTGTGAATGGGTAGGCCAGTAGGGTCGGTCGTTGTGCCAAAGTTGGCAATTGATAGCATGTTTGCTTGGGCTGATCTGGCTAGCTGAAACTACTACTCGGTTTTTTTGAGAAAAAAACACTACTGGCTGGCTGCCTGATTTGGCAAGCGAACACGCTGTGATTTTTCTTGGAGGTGCATACAGCGGTGGTTTGTGGACACGACGGATGAATGTGGTTTGCTGATTTTTTAATCAAGTGGGTCCAAGCTCCTAAAAGCTGTACCTGTAATTCTATATATGATGCTGTTATTTTGACATTTTCCAAATCCTAGAATTGCTGTAGACGGAGGGAGTAGTATGTTTGAGTTGTGCATTCTAGATGCCACTATTAAAGCCTGAAGGCTGCACCAAGCCTCCGCTACTATCTTCCTGTGTCCGTGAATCATCACAACCAATGTACTACATTAACTGGTTTGTCCAGGTGCCAATCCGACTAATCTGGTGATAGAAAGGCGGCAGCTCCACCGGACGGCTTCAAAACATCTCGGTGACGGCCATGGAGTTCTCTGCCACGTCAGGTGAATGCTTTTCTACTAGACTTGGCAGCCCTGAATTATCTAATCCTTGAAAAGAAGTGGACAGCAGATTTTGACACTATTCATGTGCGTTCTCTATGTAAACTGTAATCCTACGCTATTTTGTCAGTTTTGCTCCAGCAGTTGATGCTGCTAAAAGAAAACCAAAAAAAAACGAGCTAATGTTTACTTTCATGCACCTTTTATTTTATCATGTTCTAATTTTTAACAATGTCAATAAGTTTGTTTAATGGTTCTTTAAAAGATGGATCAGTAAGATGGTGTTACTCTTTGCCGTATGTATTCACACTATTATGTATTGTTTATCTAAATTTATTCTTAAAATCCCACATAAACACACTATGATCCTCTATAAATTCTCCTTACGTATACACAACAAAACCCCACAGCAACGCGCAGGGTATCATCTAGTTCTAATTGGTTTACTGTCTCGCGTTTGACCAAAACTCACCAATGTGCTCATATATGAATTAAGAGTAACACATGTCCAATCAGTCAATTCTAAAACTTTTTGGAAAATATATTGTACCACATACAAATATGTTTGGTTCTCTTAATATTACTAAGTAGAGGTCCCAAGAGAGGGTCTATGTCAATTCTCACCAGACATGCTAGGAAAAAGGCCAAATGCAAGAAATTCTCAAATTAATCAAAAACATATGGACATTAATTGGAAGACTCAACTATCCATAACAATGGGGTCTATTTTGTTTTTTTAGCAAAATGACTCACCTTCATCATCGTAAATAGAAAATATCCAAAAATATCAAGAAAAAAAGCCCTAGCCACACACAGGAGGAAATATTGATGGGCCGTTGGTTAATAAAATATCTAATAGGATGACATACCACATTAAAGGTTCTATAATATATTCATAAAATATTAGTCTTTAACGATCACGTTAATGGTTGGTTGATGTATTAATAAGATATCACAACTCATGATGTTCTCCGTTGGTTAATATTTAAATAAAAAATAGAAATAAAGTTGGTTTATTAATGAAACATAGGATATAATCTATCAACCGAACAAAAAGATACACTTGTGCTGGACTGGCGGTAAAAGAGGTCTGACAGTCTAAAATAATGAGACAATTTTTGCCAACCGTATGGAAACCATAAATCATTGGTTTGGCATCTGTCCTACTATTTTAATTGTTTATCGGTCGAAGATACTTCAAAATAACCCTTGAATTTTCATCTAAATGAACCATGTCTATAATTACCTAAACTGTCCATCTCAGCCATGATGAAAGATAATTTAAATAACTTTGTAATATTTTTATATATTACGTGCATTTACCATTATTGAACATAATCGGACTAGAGGCACTCGCGTGACGTGGAATAGCCGTCGGCCTCATTGGAGTCATACTATGGTCCGAGGCCTGAAAGTCCCTCCAGGAAGTTTCTCGGTGACCGAACGTTGACCCCCGCCTTGCCCAAAAGGACGATACCATGTGGTGCTTCCCATCTCATGAGACGCTCTAGCTTGAGCTGGAACAATGCGGCAGTGCTCTGAATCCCATAGAGGATGTCTGGGAGGACGTACCATAAGCGGTGGGGTGGCAGTAGTTCTACTCCAATGATGATCTTGTCATGGACACTCGCCAACGTGTAGAATACAAACATCCGGCGGTGCTCCGACATGGTGGGGTTCGGGACGAGACCTAGTCAAATCTATTGGGCAAGGATGACCTCCAAGTTGGCTCCTAGGAGGCCAGTGGATGGTACTATACCGGTGAGTCGCTGTCCCCCAACGAAGTCTCCTCAAGAGGGCAAAGTTTGCCTCTACGGTCGGCGACTAGTCCATGCTCAAAGCTAAGAACTTGGGTAGGGTGAAGGAACCGTCGGTGGTGACGATTTCACTAGAGAAGTGCACATTGCCCTCAGGACACTGTCTTTGGCTTCAACGGCGAAGCGGGTGGTTCTAGCCACTTCACAGCACTGGTCACACACGACGCGCTCCATACCTGTTGTGCTAGCTATGTGCGGGTTCAGAACCGTGGCAAGCATCAAGTTTGTTCGTTGGAGATCGATGTGTGGGTCTCCGGTGGCTCGAACAAACAAAACACGCAAGGGACACAATCTGTTTATCCTAGTTTGGGCTTCTAAGCCCTATGTCCAGTAATGTGGTATTCTTTGCGTTAAAAATGCTCAATCGAGGGTCTACAATGGAGGAATTGATGAGAGAGACATAGGCAAGGATTGCATGGTGCTATCCTTGGGTTCTTCATTTTTACCTCGGGCTAATCGTTCTGCCATTCGGTTGTCAATGGTTTCGATTGTTCTCTCCTATAGGATCCCATGCCTCACCTTATATACTGAGGAGGGCATGGGCCATACAAAAAGGATTGGTTCTAACCTAGGCATCTCTGTTAGGTTCTTGCCGTTCCTTTGTCTTGGCATTGTCTGGTTCTTTGTCATCTTGGGGGGCCGACAATGTCGCAACCACTCCCTGACATTGTTGCCATAGTCTGGCGCTTGACTACTAGGTGCTGTTTATCATTGTGCAGCCTCCCCCGGTGGGCCTTTCTCGAGGCTTTCTTGGTGTGCAAGGTGCCTCCCCTGCCTAGAGGGGCTGACAAGCGGGCCTAAAGCTCTTAGCCCCTAGGTCTTGGGAAGTCCCTTGTCCTGATGCGTGCGTCTTGTATGACCATGCTGATGGAGTGTTTGGCAGTGCCTCATGTCCGTGGAATGGGCAGATGGTGCAGCACCTCTGCATCTGGCAGGTTCTGGGCACCTGACAGATTCTTGTGTTGGCTTCCTGCCGCCGGGATGTCAATTGGCATCCAGATAAAGGCCCAAGCAGTGGCCAGGGTAGAGGTCTGGCTTGGGCCATGGCTGAGCCGCTGGGCCCTGAGTGATGGCCAAGGGTGTGCTCGGGTTTGTCCTGGCTCCACGAGAAGGTACACGTGACTGTACCCCATGGTTATAGCCCCTGAGCGATTCACAAAGTTTGTTGGGTGTTCTGCCGATCTGCTATCTCCTTGTTGAGATTTAACATAATCTTATGTTGGACTCTTATCATAGGGTTTATTATCAATGTTTAGTCATAGTCCAAGCAGCAGCAGCAGCACACTCTGACAAAATAGCACAAAACGAGACACCTTAACCAGTGATGCATAATTGACACGCGTCACTAATATAGATCAGTGATGTCGGTAAATAGAACATGTCACTGATCCCATGGCCAGTAAACAAAACGTGTCACTAATGGCTAGTTATCAAAGACCCATCCCAACTAGACGCGTCAATGGCAATAGGAGTTGTTATCAGTGACTCACGCCAGTTATGACCTCAGGCCCCAAAATTTTATCAAGATTGGTTAAAGCAACAGTACATTGTCCAAGCATTTCTCTATTTTGTTAGTGCTGGAACATAGGTATCAAAGGATAGTGTTTCTGGATTGAGATACTAAATTGACATATACGCAACCTTTTGCTTCAGTTACAATCCTCACATTCTCTAATTGACACAATAATTAGAGGATCAAATTGATTAGACCATTCAATTTAAAAAGTCAAATCAACATCAATTCACAACCTCAAATCAACATGTAGTGACACCACTAGCAACTTGTAGTGCGAACATGGCTGTGTTAGTGACAGCACTAGCAACTTCTTCTATATTATATATGCCAGGATAAAACAGACGCACCTAGGGGACCATTCTCTCCATCGTTTTCCTCGATGGCGTAGCGCGGAGAACATCGTCACTGCTGCACTGCACAATCGATGGCAGCAGGCCTGCGCAAAAGCACGCGGGTCACGAGCTTGCTTGTCGTTGACGTACACAAAGGACATCTATACTACCGCCTCCAGATGGAGGGAGTATATTGCAATAGCATTGTTGCTCCATCCTGCATGCAACAATAATGTAAGATCATTATCAAAGGATGCACACCACAGCAGCAGCCGCCTTAGGGGGTGTTTGGTTCTCCTCCTAAAATTTATTCGCCGTCCCTAGGAAATATTAAATATAGACTAATTACGAAACTAAATTTACAGATTGAGACTATTTTGCAAAACGAATGTTTTAAGCCTAATTAGTCCCTGATTTGACAATGCTGTGCTACAGTAAACATGTGTTAATGACGGATTAATTAAGCTTTATAAATTCATCTCGCGGATTACTGACGGATTCTGTAATTTATTTTTTTATTAGTATCCGAACACCTCATGCGACGGATTCTGTATCTGCTGTCTGTATGATGTGTTTTTTGCAAAAAAAAATCCCGCCGTACTGTAGGAGATAGAGGAGGGTAGGGAGGCTTGTGCTCTGAGTTCCCGTCGTCGGTCCAGAGACGTGCTGTAGGGGGCATGGCGTCTTCGCTTCATCTGCGCCTGCGTGGGATCCAGTTGAGTTTGGCGCGATTTAGTTTCCTCCGCGCCAATCCCCTCCACCTCCGCCTCATACTCGCTTCGTCCCATCGGATGCCTGCCCTTCCCCTCCACATACGTCCTCGCCGGTGGCCGGGTCGCTGGCGTCCGGGACTCCCTCCGCCTCATTTGCGACGGACCCAGCCTCAACAAATTTAATCCCATAATACAGGGAAGGCAAGGTCAGACAACATGGTCCAGGCAGAGGCGGCAAGACCATGGTCCTGGCGGCAGCTGTGCCCATCCCCATCGATCACAGCCACGACCCGACGGCGGCGTCTTCCTCCATGGCCGCATCTGGTACCTCGCGTTGATGACCTGAGCGTTGCTTCCAATGGAAACAGCATCAGCACGCCCTTTGTCCCATAATTAATAACTTTACGAGCTTTAAAATTTTTCTCAGAAAACAACATTCTACAAAAACATGGGACACAATCTTCTAATACAGATGCTAATCATAGGTTCATGCAAATGATAACCGCAAAATCTAAGAGATATCCTTCAGGAAAGGTAGATGAGAATATATGCATCTTTTACCAGCGTCTTTAATCTGTTTGAAAATTTCATGAAAGTTATTTATTTTGGGATGAATGGAGTATGATAAAAAAAGTGTTTTTTATATATTTCAAACATTTATTGGTAACATTTCATATATATCTATATGAAGTATCAATGTTATGATATATTAATATTAAGGTGTCTCAACTTTAAGTCCCGCTTTAGACCCTAGGAAAACGAGGACCTACAATGTCCACTGGGCTCGTTCATGATGAAAGAGTTAAAGAGAAGGCCAAATTTTTATATATATATAATTAATTTTTTTGCACAAGAAATTGTTAAAAAAAGTTTGCAAAACTATGCTAATACCACCGATTGAAGCGGCGGAAAGTACTTACCACCAATGGAACTGGTGGAAAGTACTTACAATTTATCACTAATTTTGATACAAAAATGGCTGTATTCGGCTACACTATTTCGGAGCAACAGTTACTGATTGTACAATAGCCTGTGAGACTTGGCTGCAGCAGCCGTAGTAGTGCTGCTGTAGAGAAGTGCTACTGAACAGGTCTAATATTGATATAATATAATGTTCAGATGTCTATAGTAGATCTGTACATCAAATTAATTATTTAGTAAAAGTAAGCAAAAATATTGTAAACTATAAAATTATAGAGCTCTTAGGTAGGAGTATCTCCAATATCTGAAAAGTGGCCAATGAGTTGATCTGGACCGACCTTTAAGGCCTGGTTTAGTTCGCAAAATTTTTTTTTGCCTCGACTCATCACATCAAATGTTTGGACACATGCATAGAGTACCAAACGTAGATGAAAAAAAGACTAATTTCACAGTTCTCGGAGAAATCGCAAGACGAATATTTTAAGCCTAATTAGTCCATGAAAAGCCTTAAGTGCTACAGTACCAACACGTGCTAATGACGGATTAATTAGTATCATTAGATACGGGTTCTGTAATTTGTTTTTTTATTATTTTCTGAAAACTCCTCCTGACGTCCTTTCGACACATTCGATGTGACACCCAAAATTTTCCTTTCGTGAACTAAAACGCACCCTAACTATTGCTCTCCAGTCAGGCGCTGTCCACATCGGAATTGGCATCCCGCGCCAAATTGCACTGTTGTGCTGGCCGGAAGTGCAACTTTTCATATGCACCAATGGCTATCCTAAGGGCGTCTCCATCGGATGACTCCGAGCTATCTGACAGCCTACCTGGAGCTGAGAGAATAACGAAAAATCCGGTCGCTAGCTACGAGTTCGGCGCTAGTGTTGTACAGTTGCGGTAAAATGTTTGGCCTCTTCTTGCCTGTGCCCACCTCACGGCTACCTAGTTTTTCTTCTTTTTTTACCTGGCTCGGTGCCATATCAGCCGGCGATTTCAGGAGCTCATCTGGGACGCCCTAAGGGTGTCCTCAAGGAGCAGCTCTAGACTAGCTATTCTTTGATGTGGATAAGAGATAAGTACGAGAAGCTCGTCTGCGAGGAACACATTGCTGAGCTCATACAGTTTGCCATGAAACGGTAGTCTCTGCCTTTCGGACCCACATTCATTAGCTGTGCTGCAAGCAATTTTTTTAATGTTACAGGTTAGTTGGCGATGTACAGGTCAGTTGGAGATTTACAAGGTGTTGTTGAGACTCCATAAGGGCTGGTTTGGAGACTTAAATCCCCTTAGGATCGCTGACGTTCCCTGGGGTGAGCAATCTATGGAGATGTTATTTGAATAACACTTTTAGTTTTTCATAGGAGGTTTTCGCTCCCTGGGTTTGGCTCCCCTTTGCTTCCAAACTAGGCTTAAGGTGGTTGGCACAAAACTAATAGAAAAATAAAAAGATGACCAAAATGGATGGAAGGACCGATCCAGTTGACAACGAGACCAATGCCCAATGGGAAAACCAGACCAGTTTTGACTGTGTGCTCTGTATAAACTTCACGGAATAAACTCTGGATCATCTCTTCTTCCATGGTTCTTTGGCTAGTAGTTGCTTGACCATTGTAAACTTCAGTTTGACAGAGGATGCTTTCATGTTCAAGCATTTGATATCTCAAAAACCAGTTTAGGTTGGCTGCCATTCTTCATGGATATTTCCATTGCGCTGTGTTCATAAGTGTTTTGGTTAGAAAGAAATGACTTCATCTTCAAAGCAACATGAAGGTGCAAGTATGGGTTCATCAAGGAAATTTCTTTGTTGTTACACACAGTTAAGGAAAAGTCTGCACCCCTTTTAGTCTAGTGGATAGTCTTTTGTTACCTTTTTTTATTTCATTATCTCCTTTTTTGCCTCTTGAACTCTGCTTTGTTGTCCTATCCTTTCTTTGGTTTCTGTTCTGTACCCGCTGGACGACGAGCACCGTGATCGCCATGAAAGTGCTCCTGCCGGCGGGCGTAGAGGCAACAACAAAGGCTGGCGTACACCATTTCCCAGTGCCTCCAAGGGTGTTTGGTGTTCCCATGTACGCCCGAGAATCACGAAAAGCCAGGAATGGTACTGTTTGCGAGCAGTAACGTGTCATCATTTTCTGAAATTTGTGGAGCTCGATGTCAAACAAAGTGGGACTGCTGGCATGTGGACATGCAGTGACACCACTAATTTCTGTCGGAGACCGCCGGAGCGGAGGTCATTTTCCACACCATCTCAATGGGGAGATGACTTGACGACGGCAGCACCTACTCCGTATCCCTTTATTTTCTCTTAGGGGCTATTCGGAACCCGTCATTTTGGAGGAAAATTGAAATCTGTTTAATGAATTAGGCTATTTGGTTTAGAATTTAACATTCCATGACTTTTCCAAGCTCACAAATAAGTCTATCTCAAATTCATATGGTGGGAGATGGAAATGGATTCTATAAGACAATATACTTTAATTCTACTCTCCAACTTATGGCACACTCTTCAACTCACTTCCCTACAATAGAAATGGAACATATAAGTATGTCCCTTGTAAACCTAACAATAAATATACAAATATATTCCATATACAACTATATTAGCTTAATTAATATATGTCTAAATTGTAATTATTAGAATGAATTCAATTCAACTAAACGGCCCCGATTCTCTCTATATGCACAGATTTATCAAGCTCCTGCTCACATGGCATATACATAGTGAATCTCATGTCCTTTTCACCCCAAATTTCCAGTTTTGTCGTGTGTTGAGCATGGTAGGCATGTCTGTCCCCTTTCCGTCTGCTTTAGTATCCTCGTCCCAATAATTGGTGTTCATCCAGTGATCTGATCCTACCACTTGTTACCAGTTTACGGTGCATACAATGCAATTTTAGGAGAGACGAAACCTGTTTTATTTAAACAGACAGTAAAAAAATTCACCATGTCACAAAAAAATATTCAGCAATTCTTAGAGACAGATGGTGTATTTACCAAGGCAACAAAGAAACACCCGTATCTGCAAATAAATTCTTAGAGGGGGTATCCTAGACGTCACATGCAAAAACGGACATCCTATAAGACCAACCTAAGCAAGGGATAAGCCCATTTATATTAGAATTAAGTCCATTTGGACACATCAACTATCATTAGTAAAAGTTTTTAATTATCAGTAATTATAATATGATCCATTATAATTTTACATGAATTATACTCTAACAAATATAGAAAAGGAAATCAACACCTATCTACTCCCTTGTCCGCCTCAATTATGATGAAATTTTCATCGACTTCCTCTCCATCGGTATGCTTCCCGTCATCGCAAGCTTTATCGGCAATAGTCTTCAAACCATGCTTCATCGGCATCGGCAATAACATCTCCGATCTTATCAGCAACGCCTCTGAGTCTAAGTCAACCTTTCCATCGGTCACCACCATTCATCGGCAACAATCCTCACAAGCTGATTTTCATCGGCACCCTTCTGTCAGTGTATACAATAACTTTCCTCCTGTCGATTAGCCCACTCTGATCATTTTGACACGTGCCAAAAACGGTGTCAACAGATATATTGTGAAACGAGAAAAAAAAACTTGCACAGGTACCATCAGAGAATGATCAACTACATACAGTACATTACAGTGCATGTAGACTCCTACCAGGGAGCAGCGACAAGAAGCTGTTTAGTTAAACTGCGACACAATTACTACCACGTGGAATGCGGTGGCGGAACCGCTAAATTTTAAACGATTCAGACGAGCCTGTCGTCGTCCCAGCGGTGTCTGCCGAGCGGAGGCCGCTAGAGAAGGAGCTGCCGGAGACACCAGAATTGACGCCCGTGGAGGCAACGATGCCAGCAGATGGCGACGTCCCCAGCTTGCTGTACATGTGTAGCGAGAGCGCCGGCAGCTTCCACTCCTCGGACTGCAGGGCCTGCATGGCCTCCGCGATGGATGGGCGCTGCTCGGGGTCACGGTGCGTGCACCAGAGCCCCACGAGCAAAGCGCGCTCCATCTGCCGGTCGTGGGCTTCGTCTCCCCGCAGCCGTGCGTCAGCCGCGTCCAGGATGCGGCCGACGGCTTGGCAGTACAAGGTCTCTACCCACTTGAGCAGCGAGAAAGACGGATCCCAGCGGGCCACGGGTGGCCGGCCGGAGACGATCTCCAGCAGGACGACGCCGAAGCTATAGATGTCTGACTCGGTGCTTCGGCGGTGCGTGTTGACGAACTCTGGATCGATGTACCCCATGGTGCCCTTGACCAGGTCCGTCGTCTGTGGGCCGGTGCCATGGTCACCGAGGCGTGCGAGACCGAAGTCTCCCAGCTTGGCGTTGTAGGACGAGTCAAGCATGATATTGCTCGGCTTGATGTCACCGTGCACAACGCGTTGGTCCCAGTCTCGGTGAAGATAGTGCAGCGCTGAGCCTAATCCCAAAATGATCTTGTACCTAATATTAATAAATTTAAATATCACCAATGGTTTGTACTTTGTGGTCAGTTAATAGCAGTGATTGCGTTCATGCAAAATTTTACTATTACTAATTCGCTGAGGACCTTCCACCTTAATATTCACAAGATACATGCAGAAAAAAAGGTAAATCCTACACTACACGTATATATCCTCATAAAATTCTGAAACATCGAGCCATCAGTCCTATAGCTACGGTTGTGTACCATCCACGGATGGTAGAAGCTGGAATTTTGTTCCATTATCTAAAAAATCAGTCCTACCTGGTGGTGTGATGCAAAGGGAAAAGTCTATAAAAAATATATGGTGAAATATTTGTATTAGGTCAGAACAAAGATCTTGAAGTATCTAACGGGTATCATATTGCTGTGCTAGTAAAAACATATATAGAGAGAAAGTGTGCGCAAAGGTAAACAATTTTGATTAGTTGTAAGTGGTAAATATGAAGCCTAGTATTAATTCTGCTACTATATATATGCTCTAACGACCCTGCTCATCAGGAGTTAGGGTTGATTGAATAGTGAAGCCAAAAAGATATAGCTATAACGGGTATTATAATTATAATTAGTACTAAAACAAGAACAGGATGCAACATGTTGTACCTCTCGGGCCAATTTAAGATTCTGTCCGTGCTATGGATGTGTTTATCCAGGCTTCCTTGGGGCATGAGCTCGTAGACGAGCAAGAGACCTCTGCGGCTATCACACCAGCCTAGCAGCCGCACAAGGTTGCGATGCCTAAGACGGCCTATGATCATTACCTCAGCCTCGAACTCTTTCCGGCTCTGAGACGATGACTCTGAGGAGAACTTCTTGATGGCTACCTGCTGCTGTCCTTGGATCTCACCCTCGTTAGAAGTACTAGGGAGGCTGCCCTGGTACACGCTGCCAAATCCCCCTCGCCCGAGCAAATTCTCCTCTGCAAATCCGCCGGTTGCAGCGGCGAGATCACGGTAGTGGTAACGTCTTGGGCCGGCCACGGTCATTTCGAAGGCGGCAGCCACTTCACCATTGTTTGGCTCATCGGATTCCTCGCTGTCGGCCCCTTGTTGGCGTGGCTGGGCATTTCTTGCACGCATCTCTCTCCATATGAGAAGACCCACACCTGCAGCACAAACAAGGACAGATGCTACAGGAACTAGTACCCGGAGCAGTAGTTTCGCTGATGACTCTGGTTTGACCGCCTTCGCCTTGGGTCCTTGGAGTGTGGAGTTGAAGGACCATGACAGGAGCTGGTGTAGCTCGACGCAGGTTCCAGTTGATGCAGAGAAGCCGACGGCCACTGTCTTCGGCAAGCCTTGTGTAAGGTTGACGTTCGCGTTGACGCGGTATGGGGTGCCGCCGTTGATATGCAGGTCGACGGCTAGCTTCTTGGTCACGTTGTTGTAGCTGATCATGGCGGCCTTGGTGAAGGGGGAGGTGAGGTTGTTCATCCCCGGTGTGTCTGTGGTCGCCACGGACATGATGGAGTTGATATCGATGCCGATGTGCTGGCTGGAGCTGTTGTCCCACCAGTTGTTACCGCCAGAGAACGTGTCGAACTCAACGGCAACAACCCGACCGTCACCCGTGGCATTCAAATAGTTGCTCCTGTTGAAAAGGTAGAGGTACCCGCCAAACGTTGTGTCTGCATTGGGCAGGACGACGCCGCCGCTGCTCAGGTTAGAAGGCCAAGGCGCGAGGAAGAAGGCCATCCCGTCGCCCGTTTGAGATGACCAGTTCTTGCACTGCTGGTACTGGCTGAAGTTCGTCGGGGTGATGTTGAAGGAGAAACTAGTGGTGAAGCTTGCCGCCTCGCCACTGTCTTCATCCCACAGCGGCACTGGATACTTGTACCACACTCGACCTGTGCGGTTGTTAATTAACTCGGATAGGAGGTTCGTTGTCAGCTCGATACCTCTGCTTCTCACAAACTCGGCGTCAGGATGGCACACGATGTCGAGACTGCAGGGGTCATCAGTTGAATTGCTGAAGTTGTAGCTGAATGAAACCGAAGACGATGAATGTACGTGCAGGCATAGCACGAAGAAGCAGTAGAAGAGGCACATGAAAGCGAGAGAATATAAGGGGGCTGATGAGCTCGCGCAAGCCATCGTTGGAGCTTGGCAAGAAAAGAATGCTTCTCATATGGTGCACTGCGAGACCCAATCCCCTTGGATTGGATAGCTATATGCCTTTTGTTTATTGACTGGCTCGGTTGGGGTGACCGTGACTTCGAGTCAAGAGACGAGCTAGTCAAAGTCGTAGTCTATGGTTCTTATCTCTTCCACTGTTTCTCTACAACAACGGCCTCGTTTAGTTCAGAGAATTGGGGAGAAAAATACTGTATTAGAATTCTTGTAGCATTTCGTTTGTATTTGATAAAAATTATCTAAATTTTGATTAACTAGGCTTAAAATGTTCGTCTCGCAAAGTACAACAAAACTGTGCAATTAGTTTTTGATTTCATCAACATTCAGTACTACATGCATTTGCCGACATTTTGATGTGACGGAGAATCTTCTTTTTGCATAGTAGAATTTGGGGTGAATTGGGGGAACTAAACAAGGCGAACAATTGAGACTGTTCAATGCAGCTTCCTTCATCGTCAATTTAGTACCCGTGACAACTACTGATGATGCGTACTGGCAGACACCTGCTCAAGACCTCAGATCTTTTATTTGCCCATCAGTGCAGCTTCCTGGAAGAAGCACTGATGATGCGGACACCAAAGCACGACTCCCATCTTACCCTGGGTGGTTGTCTATCTACTGCCAAATATGTTCAAGTATTGCAATGGAAGGAAAAAAGAAACTATCAAATGTTTATGGAAAACGAGAAAGGAAAATACTATGTATCAGTTTATTTTTTTCCCTTTGCATGAAATTTAAGGGTTATAATTTTTTAATCATGTATGTTTTATTTTATAATGATTATGACATCCACGATTTAAGTTAATGTTGACAATCTATTAGTTCTATATCAAATTAAAATACAACCATGAGAGATTTTTACTCGCATTACAAAGCATGGACATATTTCCTCCACTACTGGAAACTGTTTCCCGGTGTGCCCTAAACACCGTCAAGGAAATTGACAGAACCCATAGGAAAATTGTTTCTATCAGTCAACCCACAGGCAAATACGGTCAAGGATAGCTTGACGGAAAAAATTAATATGCATGTCAATTTCCTGACAGAAATATTTTTCCTAAGAGTGGTTTTTTGACGGTTGGCTCACAGAGTTATTTTGCATGGTCCCGTTCTGGAACCTTTAGATTAATGTTTTTCCCTGTCAGTTTCCACACAAGGAAAGTACAACTAGGAAACTAAAGAAAAAACAAAACACAAATGATCTCACTAGATCAACATTGTAAATTCAATTGCTCACGCTGCCAGACTTAGGATCATTCCTGTCGGTTTTGGTTATCCCTGACGGTTTTCTAGAAACCGACAAGAACAAGTTAACTTCCTGTCGGGTGGACAAAACCGACGTGAAAGACCTATATTATTCCTATCAGCTGGACAAGAACCGTCAGGAACTAAACACTAGATCCTACCGATCCGAGAAAAACCGACACTAAATACCTTTTCCTGTGGTATTGAACCGACAGGAGCCTCCACTGTGGATGTGGGCAGTCGCAATGGAAAAATCGGGACCCGTGTTTATGTCCTGCGCTACTGTGGATGTGGGCCCCACGTCGGAAGACAAATATCTCCATCCTCCAAACCATATCTATCGCAGTTTTCGACCCCACCAATGAAGATCAGCGTAGCACGCACAGGAAATCAGAAAGGTAGCACATGAGACATATTTATACTAGTTCAGTTTGGAGTAGATCTCTTTATCTCGCGTGCTTGAGTTACCGATCGAGAGCTCCCTACCCCGCTTTATATACTCCATGGGGTAGGGTTACATAGATAGTTATCGGTTTACAGATATGTTTCCTAGTTAGTTACATGAAAATAATAACAGAATGGCTATCGTATCATGATGAAGTCAGCACCCAAACTCCCTGTGCCGGGTGTCACAGAAGCGTCCTATTTATAAGAACACAAGTGCAGTGGCAGTTGCAAAGACAGTCGCACTCTCACACTTGAGCACATATAAATCTAGTAGTCCGTCGAGTATCGCGAAGGATCTCGAAATAAGCCATATACAAACCAAGATCGTACATGATTCAGCATACACACATCACATGTTACATCAAGTTCGCAATTGGTTCAACCTACATTGGAGATCAAATATAGTTATTACAACATGAGGTTCAAATTTAGTAGCGGAAGCAACATAGTTTTAAACATCACACACACACAATTGGTTCAATACATGCCAGCCACATGATCAAGTCCAACAAAAGCCTAAAATTGAGACATGGATAACTTGGCCAAGCCCACGGCCTAATCTTCATCCATGGCAGGGCGAAGCAGTTCTTAAAGTAACCGTGATATACCACGCCATCTGCAACAAGAAGGAATAAACTCTGAATATGAAAATGCACTCAGCTAGACTTACCCATCCTAAACCAAAAATAAAATGACACCAAGAAGTATGCAAGGCTTTTCATAGTGGAGCTAGCTTGACATCATTTTGCATAAAAGCTTTGCTCATGTGAGTCCTCAAGTTTTAATTATTCTAGCATCAAGTTAATTACAGCTAATTACAGCTAAGTTCGCAGCTATCCTGAATCAAGCACTTATTTAAGACACCAGCATCACATTAGTAACCATATCCAAATTTATTGCAATGAGCAACATAACCAACAACTTTCATCAGATTACTACGATGCTGGACAGTTAAAAGTTTCTCACTGTCAGGGAGAGACGGCGATTCGAATTGATTGCAACCAACTGGGCAGATATCCATAATACACACCCAGGCATACCAGATCATTAGTAGCCTTAGGTCACCTTTGACCCTATTCGGGAACAGTCGTGGGTTCGAGCAGAGCCGCATACTCAGGGGGTAGCCGGAAGCCAGGTAGCTCAAGCCATGCCTGCCCACAATCAATCCTTGCCCCCTTGCACATACATTCTCCCCTCCAGTGTGCCTAATCAACTTCTCATCCTCCTAGCCCGAATTGAGTTACTCGGCTTCGCGGTCAGAACGACTTATCCGGCCAGCTATGTGAAAGGTATGTTCAATCTTGATCGACAGTCCAGACAACGGTACAGGCCTTATCCGACACAGACGGGATCAACATAGGCCAACATACCATCCCACCCGGTCTCCGATTATTTATAACCACATGATTCTTTTCCACAATAACAAATATAGCCAACCATGACTGAGTATTCACCGAAATCTCGTAGGTAACAGGAGATCACCCGACTTCTACCGATCTAAGCATGGCTAAGCATATAAATCGGCCTACACCTAAAAGAGGTGATAGATATATATTTCTGGACAAGGTGAAGTGTATATGCATCAACGGTTTCAATCAACTTCTATAACTTAATGTCTAAAACAATAAGAGGACTCAAGTTGATTTTCAAAAAAGTTGGGAGGCTTAGTATGCTCTGGGGCTTGCCTTTGAGGTAGCTAGTGGGAGCGTGATCTATGCATTCGGGCAGCTGCTCCTGGATCTGTACGTCTCCTCCTGGAGCCTCCAGTTGGTTCTCCGGTGGGTTCTCCTCTCCCACGAGCTCGAAATCTAGCATGGTCGCTCTTTCTGGCGATCCTATATATGCATGTAAATATGTATAAATAAAAGGAATGCATAGAAGATGACATGGATGAAATGATGCAAACATGGAGTTAATTATAACATGATATGATAAGCAAGTTTCTTAGCATAACATGTTTAACATGGTGACAAGAGGTGATCATGTTTCTAGTTTCTTTTACCGAGTAGGTGCATATCTCTTCTCTAGAAGCAATCTAAGATATAGTTGCTCATCAGCATAACGTTCAAGCAATCTAAGATATAGTTGCTCATCAGCAGTAAGGGTTCTAAAACCTGCAGCGAACAAATTATCTAACTTAGCTTAAGCAACTACAAGCAAGCATCTAGCTCTCACACAACAAGCAATTTAGAAAAGATTAAAAACTACACTAGAGAGCAATTAAAAAGTAAGCTGCATAGAGGAACCTAATTTGAGGCACAACCAAGTATAGAAACAGTCTGTATACATCCTGAACATGCTAGAAAAGCTAATGGTTAACCCTAAATAAATTAATTACATGCCTTTATTAATTTATTTAATTAACAAGGTAAAATAGAGAACTGCTACTTCCAGGGCACAATAAAATTCTGAGAAAATTACAGTAGCTCTCACATAATACTAGTAGCCTACTGCAAAAATTTCAGAATTTTTGAGCAAGTAGAACAACATCTACAACCCTAGCAAGCAAAACATGCATATAGCAACTTAAACAGTTTCCACCTAATTAAAAGTGTCAAACAACAGATTTCATATTTTTCTTGCTTTCAACTTATCACCAAGAAGCTATGAAAATTATTTCATGCCTAGAGGATACAAATATCTTTTATACCTATTTTTACAAGGAAACAAGCATTAAACAAGGTTAAATCATAACGGCAGGGTAAAAGCATTTAAATAGCAGGTCCAATACTTTTCTTAGCTAGTTCATAACAAGACAAAGCTGGTCAGGCCAGCTGTCGCCCACCCCTTCATCCTTCCCATGCAAACCGACTGAAATCGCCATTTTCTTCCTCCTCTAACTCCTAAACCAGTTGATGATTTGTCCATCCAATTGCTCCGTATTGTAGAGCTACAAGAGTACTACAACAATTTTTTAAAATAGAATACCGAGGCCAGTTTGATTAATTTATTTATAAACAGAATCAGCTCAGAAGCAGAGTGAGCCCAGAAGCAAGGAGAAGCAAACGATAAAGGACGAGCAAAGTATGGGAGTCATGCAACTTTCTGATCTAAGGCAATTTCTGAAGCAGAGAAACTATGCTGCATCCTGCATAGTACACTATGTCACTATGCTTGCCGTCATTTATTTAAACAGAGATCAAACTGAAACCCAGTATATATGCATATACGTGCCGTGTTATAGCAAATGCTGATGTGTATGATTCCAATGAAACAACTATGGAGCCACTGCACGAGGTATCCAGAGAACAGAAACAGAGCTCAAGTTTCTACCAGGAAACAGAGTTCACCCAACGCATGAATAAAGCTCATCCTGCATGCGAACCAGGCAACGTACGAATACATCACGCACTATTCCATCTGAAATACACGATAAGAAGTAGAAAATACTGGCCAACTATGTAACGCAGAAACAGAGCCTTTCTCATCAAAAGTGGACTTCTAGTACCTTGTTCGCTTATACTGAAATTTGACTTATGTTAAAATGTTATGAGAGAAAAACGCTGTTTTGTGGCTGAAAAGTAGCTCAAGCGAACAGGTAGGTTTGTAGCTTAGGCCTTGTTTAGATGCACCCAAAAGTTAGAATTTTTTCACTCTCTCTCTATCACATCAATTTTTAGCCGCTTGCATGGAGTATTAAATGTAGGTAAAAAAATAACTAATTACACAGTTTAGTTGGAAATTACGAGATGAATCTTTTGAGCCTAGTTGGTCTACGATTGGACAATATTTGTCAAATAAGACGAAAGTGATACTATTCATCAGGTTAGAAAAATTTGCAATCTAAACGTGGCCTTAGGTGTCAACCAGACCGGTCTAGCCAATTTGTCAGAGGTGAAACCTGCGGATGGGATGAATATACCAGTCAAACAAGAATACAAATGTGTATCTACTGGATGTTGAAGCGAGAAAACCTTTGGCGTCAATAAAAATAAATACGACAGAATACAGCAATATGCCTGCTTCAATTTAGCACAACATGTAATTTATGTCGCTAATTTACATGGATGTGCATAATAATACAACTAAAGTGAGGGAAAAGAAAACTAACAAGCCAGCAGCTCAGCATGAGCTAGCGGACATATATTATTATTCAAGGTCTGATTTAACAGTAAAGTGAAAATCTTGATGATCAAGCCAAGTGGATGCACTGCACATAGGTAATAGATTCAGAGAGATAGCTAGTGTGTTGCCGCCCAAAAGAAGCCAATAAAACCGTCCAATTGTGCCACGGATAACCATTACACCGTGCAACTGTGCCACACTGCCACCGTGGAACCTGCGAGAGGAAAACATGAAGGTAAAGAGGAAAACTCTGCAATCTGCATCTAGCAGCAATGAAGGTCAAGTGTGTGTGTATGTCACGGCACGTGCTGACAACGCTGTTCCGCAAGATCATGCCCCAAAAAGTAACACAGAGTGTATGTGTATGTCGTAGGTGACACAGGTTATATTATAGAATATAGATTGGTGCTCGGCGATCGAACAGAAACACATCTGAATGTGCCAAGAAAACAGAGATCCTTCCAGATGAGGCTAATTGGAATTATTTTTTTGTTTGAACCTGCTAGGGGTGTTTAGTTCGTGGAGTGAAACATTTGATGAAATGTTTCATGAGCGATGCCATCATCCGATCGTCTGTAATTAATTGGATTTTCTTTTGTTAAAATAACAACTGGGGAGCAGCTCAAGGTTGGATTGGATGGAATTTACAACGAAGAAATACATGTAAGTACTAGCTAGGTACGTACCTCTTCATATAACCTTTATTAAGATATTCAATTTGTTGTGCGGGTTTTGTTGGGATGGACTTGAAGTACGTGCCTCAGTGCAGCCTCCTCTCTCTCCGCATCATCCTCAAAGGCGCCGAAACACTGGAAGTCAACTTTCACCGTCTGAAGCAAAGGGAGGCACACCAAGCTGACGACATTGTTCTGCATTAAGGGGGTGTTTAGTTCCTCCCAAAAATTTTTCACCCCATCATATCGGATGTTTGGACACATGCATAGAGTATTAAATGTGGACGAAAAAAACTAATTACACAAGATTATGATAAATTTGCGAAACGAATTTTTTAAGTCTAATTAATCCATAATTTGACAATGCCGTGCTACAGTAAACGTGTGCTAACGATGGATTAATTAGGCTTAATAAATTCTTCTCGCGATTTCCAGGCGAGTTATGTAATTAGTTTTTTTATTAGTATCCGAACACCCCTTCCGACATCTCTTGAAATATCCGATGTAACACCCAAAATTTTTTACTCCAGTAACTGAACACCCCCTAATTCATCCACATCGACAGCAAACTGAAGTTCCTCGAGGTTTGGCATAGCAACAACTGCTGGTAACACTCTGCTGCAGTTGTTTCTCTGCTTTCTACTCCTACCAAATAAAGCCCTCGAATCCTGCCCCTCGTTTAGTTCCCCAATTCTCCCCTAAATTCCACTATGCAAAAAGAAGATTCTCCGTCACATCAAAATGTCGGCAAATGCATGGAGTACTAAATGTTGATGAAATCAAAAAATAATTGCACAGTTTTGTTGTATTTTGCGAGACGAATATTTTAAGCCTAGTTAGTCAAAATTTGGATAATTTTTACCAAATACAAACGAAATGCTACAGGAATTCTGATACAGTGTTTTTCTCCCATATTCGCTGAACTAAACGAGGCCCTGGTTGGCAACAAACTGGACCATTGAACGAGGCAACACCAAGGATCTCAACTTCTGGAAGCAGCCATCTGCCTCAGTGTTACAAGTTACTGATTCACTATCATATAAAGACAGTATGAGGTAACAGTGCTCTTGCAGCACACCCAGTGCCTTGAGACCCACCTGTTCATCCACGTCATCCACAAATATATCCAAGCGGGACAGGCTAGGCAGATGCGTGGAATTTATCCATGAAGACAACTTGGGGAACCTGATACGTGGAAGAAACAAACATCGGAGATCTCGAGAGGGCACTGTTGCATCCCAGGCATTCATATTAACATTGAAAATTGAACCACCAAGTTTGAGATTTCCTAGAGAGTGCATCAAATCTGTCTGCATGCTCTCATCTTTCATCCCAAAAGTAACAATCCTAAGCACCTTGAGTTCGCACAGGTTGCCTAGATCCTTCACAAACTGCCCCTCGGACACATCATTTTCACGAGGTCCTAGTATGTGTAGTTCCTCTAATGAAGTCAACCTCCCTATCACATCATTTGGTGCACTGATCCCCTGAACACATAGGCATACCAACTGTGTGAGCATGACAATGCTACACGGCAATTTCTCTACTCCAGTTTGGTCCAAGTGCAACGTATGTAGAAACTTGAGAGCGCCTATTCCTTCTGGGAGCTCACCAATCTGTGTATCTCGTGTCCCGAGGTACCTCAAATGAAGTAGATTTCTAGTATGCTCAAGGTTGTGGCATCCTTCTCTAAATTTGCAATGCTCCAAAGCTAGCACACGAATGAGTTTGAACCGATGCAAGGCCCACTTAGCAATATCACACGGCAAAACTATAAATGACATCACTTGCTGCAGGTTCACGTGAGTATCCTGTGTGAGATACAGTTCTCTGTTTTGGGGGGCTAACCGACGTGCCTGACTTTGTGATAGTGTACCATCATGACTAACAAAGTTTTCCACATTTGCTATGGAAATGATGAGGTCAAGCACCATATCATGAACACGGCAACCATCCACGATACCGTAGACTTTAGAATCCACCCCCTGGATTAGGCTTCTGTTTATGAGCTCATGGAAGTATTCCTCTCCTACCTCAAATGACTCACATCCTAGTTTCTTCTCAACAAAGCCTTCGGCTATCCACTTCCATATCAAAGAATACTTATCAATAAGAGAATCCTCTGGAAATACACTTAGGTAGAGCAAACAAGTCTTCAGATGAGAAGGAAGGTCATAGCAACTAAGAGACAATATATGCATAGTGTTTTCCATATGCCTATTATCCTTATCTTGATAGAAACCAGGAGAGTTGCACACATCATACCATTCTTTTCTTGACTTACCCAATAGCAAATTAGCCATTGTGATGACAGCCAATGGTACACCGCCACACTTCTTATATAACTTCTTAGAGTCATCATATGAAAGTGCCTGAAGCTTGTAAACCTCATCACTTTCTTTGGCAACTTCGAATTTACGTGTAGTCATGATTATTCTACTTCCACAATTATTACCAACAAGAGCCAATTTGATTCTTTCCCAAGATTGTGACTCCCACATGTCATCAATAACAACAAAATACCTATCCATACAGAAGTGCAAGGGCAATTAGAAAATAAATCCACCTAGTTCCAAAAAGCAATAAGTCTCTCGGCACACCAAGAGTGACAATTAAAGACATCCTCAGACTAACATAAACTGTTACTGCTTCCTTATAGCTACAAATCTTTCTAATAGGAAAGTAATTTGCTAATGATAATTAATTGTAATATAAAGAGTTCATAATGCCTCCATGAAAGTATAGTATGCAACGACCAGTATATAAGTGTAGTAGTGCCAACGATATCCTCATGTTAGACTTAAATTTTATTCCTTCTGGAAGGTAAACTAAAATGTTTGAATCGACCATGGCACCCGGGCCTGTTATACTACAAATATATGTTGTTTCTCAAACCTTTACAAGCGTTATATAGTATAACATAATTACTTCATTTTTTAGCTCCCTGACCCCAATCATTGTCTACAGGCGGTATACCACATTATTACTGGCCCGCCTCCTCTGCTGAAACCCAACCTCTCCCAAGACTCTAAAATCCTAAGCCCTCTTAGCCATCATCGTCATTAATAACAAGGTTTCAAGTACACAAAGGACAGGAAGCATGAGAAAATATTGGTACCACGCTGATAATAGATTATGTTCATGCAGAATCATTGGGTGGCTCATTCATACCTCTTTGTTCTAAGGAAATCACGGAGTTCGTCGATAAGCTGCTTTTCATCTGACATTGTGTATTTCAAATCTGTGTATTTTTCCTTGTCAAGATGAATAAGAATGTCTCGAAAGACTTTCTTCAAGTTAGGATCTTGGCCAACAGGAACAAAAGCCCCATAATCGAATTTAAGCATATCATACACTGCCTTGGCAAGAGTAGTTTTGCCGAGCCCACCAACTCCCACAATAGAAACAATCTTCATCTTCTTGTCATGCTCGCCGGCCTCCTTGGACGACAGCATGGATATGAGATCAGCGCTTGACTTGTCGATGCCAAAAATCTGTGATGCTTCTCTGTACATAGCAGTAAGGCGAGGATCGACGGTCCTTGATGATGCTGCAGGCTTGGCCACAATGCTGCTGGCTGTGTATCTGCCATGCCGCTCAGTCACCTCCTGGAGATTCTTCTTGATCTTCTCGATGGCACCAGCAATCTTGTGGCGCTCTTTGCTCTTTCTTGAACAACCTGGTGATCTTTATAGCCAGACCTTTCAGCAAACTTTCCTTGTCGTTGGGATTATGACTGCCCTTGACACGCACAAGGTAAGTGTCGAGGATGTCCTCCATATCATAAGACGCCTCCCGGACTTCGCGCGCCTAGATCTTGACGAGCTCGTCAAGCTGGTCCAGACGCACATTAGCCACCTTGCAGAGCACGGCGTGGGC
Source organism: Saccharum spontaneum (assembly GCA_022457205.1). Taxonomy (NCBI): domain Eukaryota; kingdom Viridiplantae; phylum Streptophyta; class Magnoliopsida; order Poales; family Poaceae; genus Saccharum; species Saccharum spontaneum. The sequence goes on from CM039607.1 coordinate 6,554,721, forward strand.
ACTCTCGAGCTCCAGCTCGAGAGACCTGACTTGATCCTTGATGAGGACATCACTCCTTCAGATGCACTCGCTGTTTCTCCATCCATTATGCAAGGAGGTCCAATGACCCGTGCCCGAAGACGACAACTTAATTTAGAGGTGAGCTCGTTCTTAAGTGATCCTTTTTATATTTTTGAGAATAGATTGCTACCTAACGATGTTATATTAATTAGGAATATTGGAGAGGGTCATGAGGAGCTTAGAGGAAGTGGTGGAGGTGATGACGTCCAATAGAAGTCGGAGGCCCGGCCCAACATGATTTCGAGTCTGCTTCGGCTTCCAGGACCAGTCTGCCTTGAACTGGCCACCCAGGACGCGTCCGGACTCCATTTTCGATGATCCACATCTGGATGGAAAGCTAACTTGATAAGGAAGCCAATCCAAGTGGTCTCACGTCAAAAGCTCTTCAGAATCCACAGGAATTGTCAAAACAAGTCAGCGTCCAGATTCTGTCCAGGTGTTGCGTCACCGTATTTGGTCCAATGGACTGTGTATTTTCTTTGAGCCCATTAGGGGGGCACGTCCAGGGTAGGCGTCGACCCTAAGAACTTTATATTCAAGTGCCACCGCCGTCATTAGGTTTTGGGTTTTGCTTAGATCAATCTGTCCATTGACAGTCGCCGTTTCATCGGTTTGTGAGACCCCAGTTTGAGAACTTAATCATTCATCTGCAGTTTGTCCTAAATCTTGAGCTACGTTCTTTCGAGTTCTTGCTTGTGTTCTTCATTTCGCAGGCAGGGATTAGCCTTCATGGCGAAGTCAACCGGTTGGAGACACGGTTGATAACCAGATGAGTTGTGGTGCTAAGATTGCAGGGTTCGGTCTTTCGATCTGAAGCCGGATTGGTGTGTTACTCTTTGCCTAAAACGATAGTTACCATCTACCTGATGGAAGATCGGGAATCACATTCCCATCAATCCTTCACTCCGGTCTGCAGCTTGTACTCCTCCTTGAGCTGATCCTTGAGCTTGGGGATTAGGCTGCCCATGGCTCCAGTTACCAGCTCCATGGCTCCCTATGTTGGTTGCTTGGTTCTTTGTGTATGTGCTTCATGCGTTGTGCAAGTGAGGATGCAGGTATATCGCTAGCGTGGTAGTAGTTGGAGCTTTCTGTCTCGAGCGGAGCCATAACGCGCCTTGCCAGCTATCTTGGCATTTTTTTTAAAAAAAATACCATGCATCATACGTACTGGCTTGCTTGTCCTTGTGTCTGCTAATTGGTACTATCTTCGATGAACTGCAAATATGGGTAACAGTAGGTACTCAACTTCAATTTGGCACTATAAAATTGTAAAGCATCATGGTTAGGTGCATATTAGGTTTAGAGTTGTGAGGTCAGTAAAACACTCAGAATGAGTGCAAAGTAGTAAAAGGTACAATAAGAGTTTTAATAAATGCAAAAAAAAATTACCTATTGCTCCGATGAATGATTAGAAACTATAGATGTGTAGAGCTTGTTGGACACATTCTATTTTGCTAATCACATGTATTGTTTTTAGTTTGGAGCATAAAGATATAGCTGTCACAGTATTTAAAGGAAATTAAACAAACTAGTACTATAGCTGTTTTTGTTTGTCCCTCAGTCTTGTGCTTTCGGTGACCACTCATGATGGCGATGCTGAGATATAGTGGCATGGATCGACGCAAAGGAGAAGGCGAAATGGGAGGTGGAACGTAGCGAGCCTTGGTCATACTCACTGTGTTGGGTAAGATCTTGCTTTTCCCCGATGTTTTCGAAGGGCATCCTTGCTAGGGTTCACCTAATTCCATGGATTAGTGAACAGGTTTAGGACTCTAATCTCGTAGTCAGGCCCAGGTTTCTTTAGATCACGCAGTCATGGACTGGGAGTCATTATATTTGCGGTTGATTTCACGTATATATTCAAAATCATATAAAAAATAATATTTTAGGGGATAACATACTGAGCCGTGAGCCGGCCTTCTGCGTTGTTTATGTGTACTGTGACTGTGAGTTGGACGATTAAAGGGGCACAGCGGGTGATTTATCGGGTGATGTATCTGTTGTGGGTGCTGGACATTAAAGGGTGCAGTGAAGAGCAACCACTCGTCAGGAAGATGCCTATGAGGGCTTCTCCAGTGGCCGACTCGTCGTCGTCCTACGTGGACTGGCCAAAGCGACTCGTCCTACCGTGGGAGAAATCGGTGCATCACGAGGAGAGAGAAGAATCGACTTGTATTTGGAAGTCGACTCCTCACAAATAAAAAACAGCGCATGCGTACTGGTCGGAAGCTGGCACCGCTGCACTAGTATGGTCTCACGAATTAAAAATGAGCACAGGAGGTTTGGGAGGAAATCTAGAAACATTATTTTAGGCCCAGTTTAGTTCCCCAAGAATTTTGCAAAATTTTTCACATTCCCCGTCACATCAAATCTTTGGACGCATGCATGAAGTATTAAATATAAATAAAAAATAAAACTAATTACACAGTTTAGACGAAATCCACGAGACGAATCTTTTAAGTCTAATTAGACTATGATTGGACACTAATTACTAAATAACAACGAAAATGCTACAGTATCCATTTTGCTAAATTTTTTGTATCTAAACAGGCCCTTACTTTGATTGTGAGCCCCTGCTACTTTTGGCTTGAGAGTCGACTCTCCAGTTCAATTATGTGGCTCCCTATCTGTCAGATTGCCCTGAGGGTCCACCAACTAGCACTAGTGGGCAAAGCTGCTGCCCTGTGCCCCTGCGCCGGCCATGTGGCCAACAAGTCTGTTCGTCCTTGCGTTATCATGAATTCAAGCGCGTCACTGAATGCCCAGCTGACAGCCAGCGACCAGCCTTAGGCCTCGTTCAGATAAGAGAATTGGGGAGAAAAACACTGTATCAGAATTCCTATAGCATTTCGTTTGTATTTGATAAAAATTATCCAAATTTTGACTAACTAGGCTTAAAATGTTCGTCTCGCAAAATACAACAAAACTATGCAATTAGTTTTTGATTTCATCAACATTTAGTACTCCATGCATTTGCCGACATTTTAATGTGACGGGGAATCTTCTTTTTGCATAGTGGAATTTGGGGAAGAATTGGGGAACTAAACAAGAGGTTAGTTGGTAGTGGCATCTCCCTGCTGACGAATTACTGGGCCTGCTGCTGCCCTGGCCAAGTGGCCAACCAAATTAATGTGTTCGTCCTTGCGTTTTGTTGAACTAGGGCCGCGTTCACATGGCATACATACCCAAAATATTTCCTCTTCTACCTATCACATTAAATCTTTAAACACATGCATGAAGTATTAAATGTAGGTAAAAAAATAACTAATTACATAGTTTGTCTGTAAAGTTCGAGACGAATCTTTTGAGTCTAATCAATCCATAGTTGGACAAATTTTACCAAATAACAACGAAAAGTGCTACAGTAACTTTTCACCCAAATTTTTTCAACTGAACACACCCTAGGTGAATTTCCCGTGTGTTGCTGCGGGAATATAAGAGTAATTTAAATTGAGTTAGGAGAAATAGGATGTAGAAGGAATCTCGTTGGTGTATAATATATAAGTATATATGCGATATAAGCAGAGAACATATTTAGTTTTTTTATTAAAGGTGTAACTAAAGACAACAAAAACCATATAAAGAAAACACGGTCACTAACCTATAGGATCGACCAATACGGGTGACTAATCTCATCCACCCTCACCCCTCACCCCTACTATACCTGAGGGTCATCCTCCCTCCCAAACGTTCTAAGAGTTTTCCTTCACAAAATCATGCATGTTTCGGAGAACCACGTATAATCCATGTGGTATGTAGTTTTGCTAGGTTTTTGCCTATAAACGAACTTTTGCTTAGAAACAATTATCAAAAAAAATACGGTCACTAACATATAGGATCGGCCAGTACAGGAGGCTAATCTCATCCACCAGAACCCCTCACCCCTACTATACCTGAGGGTCATCCCCCTCCTAAAAGTTCTAGGAGTTTTCCTTCATAAATCATGTATGTTTCGGAGGACCACATGTAATCCATGTGATATGTAGTTTTGTTAGATTTTTCTTAGAAATAGGCTTTTGCTTAGAAACGGTTATCAAAGAAAACACGGTCACTAACCTATAGGATCGGTCAATACGGGAGGCTAACCTCATCCACCCTCACCCCTACTATACCTGAGGGCCATCCCCCTCCCAAAAGTTTTAGGAGTTTTCCTTCACAAAATCATGCATGTTTCGGAGGACCACATGTAATCCATGTGATATGCAGTTTTGCTAGGTTTTTCTTAGAAACGACAGTTTTGCTAAGTTTTTCTTAGGAACGGCCGTTTAAATGTTTGCAAAAAAGTTATCGAAATATATCCATGTGGGGTCTTGTTTTGAAGAGTTTATTGTGAGGAACACCATGGTGCAATTGGATTTTAATTACGATACTTGGTTTAGGTGCTACGACTTTTTTCTATTTCAAAAGAAATAGCTAGCGGAAGATAAATGAGGCTTAGTGGACGGATGACGTCACTTAGTGGGCGGATGACATCATTTTGCTGATGTGGCCCAATGAAAAGCCAGAGAAATAGGCTAGTGGGTCTTTGCTTTATAGGAGGTATAGATTACAGCGCGTCAATGCATGCCCAGCTGTGCATGATCACAAGGCTTTGTCATTTATTGCCACAAGAGTGACAAGAGGTCCTAGAAAGACGTGTGCGGTGGAGCCATGAATTTACACCCCCTCTGCATGCAGTCACCATGAATTATTGTTATGGGTGTGTTTAGATGGGAAAAGTTGGGGTGAAAAGTTACTGTAGCACTTTTCGTTGTTATTTGGTAAAATTTGTCCAACCATGGATTAATTAGACTCAAAAGATTCGTCTCGAACTTTACAGACAAACTATGCAATTAGTTTTATTTTTTACCTACATTTAATGTTTCATGCATGCGTTTAAAGATTTGATGTGATGGGTGGAAGAGGAAATATTTTGGGTTCCTGTAGTAAGTGAACAAGGCCTATGGCATGCAGTCACCATAATTATTGTTATGAACCAACCAAGCAGGGGCATGTTTAGATGTCCGAATTCAGGCCTGAATTCGGGCATGAACAGTGCCCCGGGTACTGTAGCATTTTGTTTTTATTTGGTAATAATTGTCCAAACATTGATTAATTAGGCTCAAAATGTTCGTCGCGCAAAGTACAACAAAACTGTGCAATTAGTTTTTAATTTCATCTACATTTAGTACTTCATGCATGTACCAACATTTTGATGTGACGGGAAATCTTCTTTTTGTATAGTGAAATTTGAGAAAAAATTTAGGATCTAAACCGGGCCCAGGAGGAGACCCCGTGAAGCAAGTCAGTCGTCGTCTCCTCAGTGTAGGACGAGGAGCCTGATGTTAGACTGTCCGCAGTGGCATACTCTAAATGATACTCTAAAGCTTTAGAGTATGAATATAGAGTAAAAACTGCTGCACTGGATACTCTAAAACGATACTCTATTCTTTCTCTCACTCTATATTTAGAGTAGTACAGTGTTTACTCTATAGTGCGCAGTGGCGGGCCCTACTAGCTAAACCAAGGAAAAAATGCTATAACTCACAAACCAAAAATCCAAATTAAATTTCGATTGCACCATTAAATTTGTCTCAATAAATCCTTCAAAACTAGATCACTCATGGATATATTTAGATAAAGTGACAAGTGAGTCCCACAATAGATAGAGTGGATAGAGGATAGTATAGAGGATGGATGGGTGCGGAAGAATTGAGTATAGAGGAGAGAATCTTGCTGACTAGGACGTATAGAGGATGAATATAGAGGACCATGAGTGCAGATAGCCTTAGTACTCCGTCACTCCAGGAAAAGATGCAACTATGGTTGTGTGCTAAATAAAGTAGTTATGTTTGACCAAGTTTTTAGTGAATAGTAATTATATTTATGGTTCTAAATTAATTTATAATGGTATATTTATTTCATATTATAAATTGGTCAAACTTGATATTTAAAAATATGACATTGTGTTAGCATTGCATTTTTTCATAGGCGGAGAGAGTACTATCCTGGTCGTGTGCCACATATGTGAGAGGGAGAGGGGGGCTGCAAGAAATTCATGCTGCTCGCAGCGTCCACAGTTCCACACTTCCCTCTCGTCTATCATACAGTACAGCTTCTTGTCGTACGCCGCCGCCCAAGCCATAGTTTGTTGATCCTGTGTCCGACCCATGGTGCATAAGCCTTGCTCGTGCCTCCGTGCGAAACCGGGGCTCGCCTGCCTCCTACGCTTTCGTCGGTAGTGACGCATGCCACAGCAAGGATTTGAGCGCAGAAAATGGCGGACGGGAAGGAAACTAGTGGATTGTGGATTGGAACAGATTGGATATGTCTCTAAATAGTTTTATTTTAAAATTAAATTTCAAATTTAATTTAATGGTACTTATTTTGTATTGTAAATGTTAATATTACTTTGGTCCAACTTTAAATTGTTTTGTGCGTGGCATGTATCTCCTCCCATACGGCCACACCAAGTACCCGGAGGGAGTAGCAAGCAGCCAACCAATACTAGAGAACAGGCCTTTCGTCGATGTCCAAACTTTGCAATAGTTTTGGCGAAATCTGCGCCCGGGATAAAAAGATATTTAGTCCCGGTTGGTAACCCAGACCGGGACTAAAAAGATGACTAGACCTTTAGTCCCGGTTTACCGAGGCATGTCAGTGCAAGAAACTTTTAGTCCCGGTTTAAGACACGAACCCGGACTAAAAGTGTGACTTTTAGTCCCTGTTTTAGACACGAACCTGGACTAAAGGTACCTTTAGTCCCGGTTTGTGTCTCAAACCGGGACTAAAGGTGTCCCCAGAATGAATTTAAAAGTGGAGCGTATCTTATCTAAGTCAGATGTGTGGTGGGAGTTGAGATGGCAACGCGTGCAAGGGCTGAAGTGGGAGGTCTTGGGTTTGAATCTCCACATATACATCTTTTTCCCGGTTCTAAAACCGGGAGTAAAGGGGGTTAGGAACCAGGACTAAAGGTAGGTTCTCTACTAATGAACACAGGCAGGGGAGACCTCGGGAGTCGGGGAGGAGTCTGGGTCGTCGTCGTCCTCTCGTTGGTCGTCAGATGAAGTAGTAGCAGTACATGCTGCTCATGGTCGTGTGGCACGTGGGATGGGAGAGGGACGTCCACACCTGCCTCTTGTCTATGGTACTAACAGAACAGCCTCCATCCATGTGCGCCACTGCCACGACTGCCTCTGCTCTTTGCACCACCCATCTGAAGAGGCTATACCATGCATGGCTGAGTAACGTGATCGTCATCGGCGACTTGATCGGTAACGTGATCGGGTTCGGCGACTTGATCCGAAGAAGAGAAAATCAAAAGGAAAACACAGTAGGGCGTCATACATGGACCAAGAATTGTGATTGTATTGAACGATGGCATCTGGTATGTATATCAAGCACTGGTGAGATCGCACTGATTAGGCCATCTCCTCCGTAAGAACAACTTACGAGAACTGGCCAAGCAGCAGATTTAATTTCGGCCTTGGCTACTAACAAGGATCGGTCATTCTGTGAGACAAAAAGAAATAAAAAGCGGAAAAAAGACTTTCTATATTTTCTAAACATCTCACACTAATTCAAATCCAAAAGCCACGATGGTTCTACACATCAAAAACGGAAACCATTAGACGTGGGCTTCCGTCCCGTCAGACGCAGCATCCCACTCTGCTTCACCCGAATCTCTGGCCCGCCTCTCTCATAAAAAAAACAAAATTCTCGACTCCGCCTCGCGCCGTGCGGCCGTCTGCCTACCCCATTCCGCCATGCCACCACCGCCATCTCCAGCAGCGCCTGGCCCCGTACCCAACGGTACCTCCGTTCCCCATAGAAAAGAGGAATCCTCTGCCAAGGTACGCTGCTAGCCGCCCCACCTACTGCAGCTGCTGTTGGACCCAGTCGCCAACGCATCACCCTTTGCCTCCAAGCTCCAAGCGCGTGCTCGACGACTGCAACGGCTCCTCTGTCCCCACCGCACCATGCCGTGCTCCGTCCCATGCCGTGCTCAGGCCAGGCGCTAGGAGAGGGAGCCGTTGCTAGCCAGGCACAGGTGCAGCTGGCCGCTGCCTGGCCGCACCACTGTCCTTGGCCGCCAGTGGCTAGAATCGGCCGTTCCCCACTCTGCTCTGCGTCACAACGGAAGAAGGGTGAAAAGCACATATTGCAAGCGTACATTTCAAGTGTTTCAAATGTTTCAGAGGTATGTTGCAAGTGTTTTAGATGGATATTGCAAAAGTAGATCGTGTTGCATATGTTGCAATGGTTATACACGTATGTTGCAAGCTTCTATTCTCAATGTTTTATCTTTTTTTTTGACGTATGTTGTAAGTGTGTTTATCTGGATGTTGCATATGTTTTCATACATATATAACAAGTGTTTTATCTGAATGTTGCATATGCTTCCCTAGCTATACACATATGTTGCAGTGTATGTTTCAAATGTTTCAGCTATTTTAAACGTATGTTGCAAGTGTTGTATATGTTGCAGTACTCATACACATATGTTGCAAGCATGTATTGTAAATGTTTCATCTCTTTCGAACATATGTTGCAGCAAATGCTTTGTGTTGCAAGTGTTCCATAAGCTGGCGCGGCTAGGGGGCGCAGGGAGAGGTTGTCTCCTTGGGTGCAACGGTCCCTGCATGCGCACAGGAAGCGAAGTGGACGCAACATCAGACGCGGGGCACAAACCTATATCCATGGGCATGGTAGCAGGCTTGGAGCACGAAGCTGCAACCATGGGTGGGCAGCAAGCGTAGAGCACGAGGTGAAGTGGAGAATAAAACTAAATCCATGGCGCCCTGAGAGTATCATTATTGAAAATGGGTGGGCAGCAGGCGTAGGCGTCCGGGTGCTAGTTTCTCCCCATGCAGAAATGATGTTTGTGTAATTAGTATACCATTACATAGAGACAGCATCATGGCATCAATCGAGGAGACTACCGAGGCCAGTTTATCATTAATTTATTTATAAACAGAAGCAGCTCAGAAGCAGAGTCAGCGCAGAAGTAGGCCTATCAAACGAAAGATGTGGTGCCTACAATTTCCTCTCTTCTCTCGTGCATGTAGACATAGATTAAAGGACGAGCAAAGTATGGGACTAATGCAACTTTCTGATCTACGGCTTTCGGTTTCTCAAACAGTAAAAAGGAGTGTCTCTGTAAATAGAGGCTATTTTTGGAGGCAGACATGTTAGAAAGCCTGTCTCAAGAAATAGGTACAAAGCCCAGATGGCTGAATACCAGCACTAAGGGTTTCTATTGCTCAGATTATTTTGCCCAATCCAACTCTCTCTAATTATTTCCAATTTGTATCAGTTTTCCCTATCGTTGGGATCTAGCAGTCAAGGTTCGTGACAATCGGTACCAAGAGCCTTCGGTAACTGACCTCTCCGCATCGCTGTCAGGCCTCTTGGCGTCGATGGCGAGAATGCCGGAGATGAATGAGAGGCCAAGCTGCTTCAGCTGTGGGCCGTGGGTGCTCTCAGCAGCCCATGTAAACTCCTCTTCCTTGTCCCCGGCCTCCACCATCACAGCTGCGAGTCGGACGAAATCACCTACCTCGCCACCAGCCAGGCCGTCCATGGCAGCTGCCTCATCGGCTGCGTATGTGACATCCCTCTTTGGTGCAACGGTAGCATCCTCCGCCGCGAGCAGCCCTGGCCCCTTCTGTGCATCCACCAGCAGCTCCGCGGTGACCAACCCAGCACCAACCACAACCACAACCGCAGCGTCGCCTCCCACTACTACAGTACGAGTTTTGCAGCAGGTCAAAAACAGTTTTCCCAGGCCGGCAAACTGTCCACCTCGGTGGAATCGTCTGTGTTAGTCAAACTTTGCATGGGTGGACAAGGTGGCCGTCTACGAAAAACTTTATGCAGGTGGACACAATGCCCGTCTGCAAAAATCAATCGGAAAAACAAAAAAGCCCGCTGGCGAGCCCAAGCCCACAAACAAAGCCTTCGTTGCTGGACCTGGACCTTGGCCATGCACCAGCCTCCTCGCACCGGATCTGGAGCCGCTGGACCACAAGTGTCGCCAAGCCCCGCCAGCGTGGATCTGAGCTGCTGGCATTTCCGTGCGTGCGGATCCAAAGCCGCAGCGCCCGTGCTGCCACCTCCGAAGGGAGCCAACTGCAGGCCCCACACGGGCAACCTGCCGCCGAGGGGGGAGCCCACCGAGCTGGATCCGCGCTAGATCTAGCGGACCTACACTCAAGGAAGAGGGAGGGAGGGAGTCCACTATGGTGGAGCCCACCGTTAATGGGGAGCCTGCCGCTGAGGGAGAGGGCGGGGGGGGGGGGGGGGGGGGGGGGAGCCAGCCATGGTGGAGCGCGCCGCCGAGGGAGTGGGAGGGAGGGAGCCTGCCGTGGTGGAGTTTTGGCCCATGCTCCAAGGGAGGTGCTCCTATGCTACAGCTACTGCGCTCGTAGTTGACGAAGAGAGAGGGAGCTGCGGCCCTTGCGCCGAGGTAGGAACTCTTGCATGTGGTGAGAGAGAGGGAGGCATGGGGGAGGGCGGCTGAGGAGAGGAAGATCTGAAAGCGGTGGAGGAGTACCAAACTTTTACTCCATATTAAGAGGTGGGCTTCGGCCCTTTTTCCGGAGGCGGACCTCTTCCAAAAATTGATTTTAGGAGGTCATAAATCGATTCTAGGAGACGGGCAATATCTGACTGTCTACATAAATAAAATGTCCGCCTCCGTAAATCCATTTTGGGAGACGGGCAATTGTGACCGCCTCCGAAAATCCTTAGATATTTTTTGGAGACGGTTGTATTTTGTGACCGTCTGCGTTAATATTTGGACAGTGTCTCGCAAAATTATTTCTGTAGTAGTGTCAATGCGCCACCCTCGCCACCATCTCCTTTGTGCTTCTGATGCCTTGGTACCTTGCAACGAAGTAGATTTCCAAGCCCGACAACCCTACGACCTTGTCTTCCAACCGACCGTGCAGACCAAGGATTTGATCATAGGGGGGCCGTGCAAACCAATAACAATCATGTGTGTCAAAATATATATACGACAAAGGTAATACATAACACCCAATAAACGTCTATGTTGTGATACAAAACAAAATAGAAAAAAATAAAGGGAAATTAATTAGCCTTAGGCCTCTAACCTTCAACCGGTCAATCTAATTCTTTGGCCAAAAAAAGAATCACGGTAATAACAAGCAGTTAAACAGGGGCAAAGATAATTAGCACTAGATCCTAGACGTTGTGTGCTATGGGGATAAACTAATGTTTCATAGGAAATAATAAAAATAAAATATAGTAATATATTACAAAGGCCTAATTTTTATTTATATAAGATACTATTAAAGATGGAGTAAGAATAAAAAAACATAGTACAAATATAATCACTAACTAGCTAATTAGATAATTATTAAACACCTAATTTAGGGGATGTATGGGAAGATTGGGGGGTGCCAGGCCCCCTTCAGCTCCCCCCTCCCTCCGCCACCGGCACCAAGAACACGTTCCCCGGCTCCTTGGTTGCTGGAGCTATGACATGAACACTACTCCACTCTAGGACGTGTCCTCTATGGTCTTTGCAACGGTCTTGGGCAAGCCATTGCCCACTACAATGTGGCCTCAAAGGTGCTCCACAGAATGTCAATCCACCACCCATGTGTCGTAGGTGCTGTGTTGGAGCTGGCACACTGGTCTATCTCTGCCCACGCCGCCCACCATCGCGAGATGGACTTAGCCTGTGCCGCTCGCCAGCGCCGCCCCCACCCGCACCGCCCGCCCGCCATCCTGACTCGAGCCTCTTGTGGCGGCCGCGCTCCATCTGTCTGTCGCGGTCACTACAGAGGTCCGTGCCACCGACGAGCTCCGCATAGGCAACCTCGAGCACTTCGTGGCATTGAGCTTCGCACCGGTGTTGAGCTCCACAAGGACGAGTTCCATTCATCCAAGCAGCAAGGTGACATGTTGCAATGTTTCAGTTGTTTCAGAGATATGTTGCAAGAGTGGATCGGAATATTGCATATGTTGCAATGGTTGTACATTTGTGTTGCTAACATTTGTTCCCAATGTTTCAATTGTGTTTATCCGGATGTTGCATATATTTCATGCATATGTTGCAAATGTTTTATCGGGATGTTGCGTACATGTTGCTATGGTTTTTAAGTGTTTCATGTGTTTTTTGCAAGTGTTTCAGACGCATGATTCAAATGTTACATCTGTCTTCAAACATATGTTGTAAAATGTTTCATCTAGATATTTCAAAAGTAGATCGCGTATTGCACATGCTGTAATGGCGCCGGTGGCTAACAAACAGGGCCCTGCCACAGGGCTTCGGCTCCTACCTTGCATGCGCCTCATGGCAGGGCGTGCCTCGCCCTCTCCTCCCCCTCCCCTCCCTTTCCTTGCCTCCATCTCACTGCGGCAGTTCGAGCTCGGCGGGAAGCCCTACTCGACGAGCATGCAAATGCCTACGGAGGTGGTGGCCTTGAGTGGGCAGTCGGCGGTGCGATGCTCGTGTAGTGGTCCCGGAGCAAGCTAAGGTCCGCGCCATCCGCTCACTACGTGCGGGAAACAAGCAACCGCGGGTGTCCATCCGGACGTCCGGGCGCTAGTAACGCCCTTTCGAGAAAGGAGACTATATCTAGGGCACTACGATTGCTCGGGCCTAGACTACTTCCTCCACTTTGGGCCTGCGAAACAGAAATTGGGACAGCCAGTGCTCTTAGTCCTCTCTGGCGACCCAGTCCCTTCTCCAACTTGTAACCCAGTCAATCAACATGACTTGCCCAACGCTAGTCTTGGTAGCACCGGTGTCTTCCGCAGGTATCGTGACAACCATATGGTTGTTACTTGTGTCGTGCAGCATTCTGATCTTATAAGGTTTATTAAGTTTCTGAAATTGGCTTGATCTTTCATTAATCGCTGACCAGTATTGCACTAAAGTTTCTTCACGTCAACTAGAATCAGTTTGCACACAAGTGGCTTCCGGGCTCTTGAGAATCATCAGACCATGGTGGCAGATATAAATCATGTGCATATGGACCGTGTCAGCACTCTGTTACATTAATTTGTTTCTTATGTGGACTAAGACAAACCGTGGCCGGCATAGTTAGTAGTCAGCTCATCAGCTTCAGTATCATCGGAACGTACCAAAAAAACTGCAATACGTATGAGGTATATATACTGTACATGGTAAAAGCAAGACAAGCTTTATGCATCCGAAAATACAAGAGACATAAAAACGATGATGACAGCACATGACATGAGTGTACCTCCAATAATTTGCAAAAACATGTATATGGCACAAACTTAATTGTACGTACATGACAGGATAAATTCCAGAAAGCCATCAGCTCGGCATGATCAACTGTTACTGAAGGTCTAAAGAGCATAGTAAACTGAAACCTTGAGCAAGCCAAGTAGGTCTACAGAGATTCAGAGAGCATGATCGAATACACAAGAACAATGTGAGTGTAGGCGTGGTCATTGATGTTGATCGCACAGCAAAGCTGTATCGCGGACAGTGCAAATGCTGGCCTTGTGTTGCTGAATCTACTGCAATGGACACACGAGGTGGAGACAGTAAGAAATGGGCCATTGGCGAAGATATCACAGATGAACTTGTTGTCGGTAGTGGCTCAGGCCGTAGCCGATGTACATCGAACCATTACCTGGTACATGTAGACCATGAAGGATTAGCATCATTTACCAATAAGTCAGAATTTCTAAGAGAGGACAGCCACATTGATTTTGGAATAAGCAGACAGAGTCTAACTGTGCAAAGAAGAAACAGAGTTCACAGCTGGATTGTCCAATCATCAGTTGTGCTAGAAACAAATGAATAGAATTGGTAACTAGAACCATAAAACTGGAATAAAATTGTAGGGTAAATAAGGTTTTTTGTCATGGTAAACTGGGGTTGGTGAACTCAGGGGCATCCATCGATGTTATAGTAATCATGGCAGGATGGTTGGGGTGGGCACAGCTGGATCCATTGCCCATCATGGTAATAAGGTTATTGCAAAAGAAGGAAAAGGAGTACGTACAGGCACAGCTGGATCCATTGCTCATCAATTCTGATATCAATATCAGGATGGTTGGGGTGGGTACGAGCCTCGTTCTTAAGCGCTTCTTTTACTTTCATGGCCAACTCTTCATTAACTGTATCCTCTCCATCAAGGCGAACCCGAACGGTCTGAAGGGATGGCAGGTGGCCTAAGACCAGGTCGTCAATAGTAAATTCACTGTCACCGAAATCCTCTGCTCGGATATAGAATTTAAAACGTTGAAGCATGGGCATAGCTCCAGGTGGGAACATAGATGGCACCATTGGAAACCCAGAGAATTTGCACCGCGTCAAACATGGGAAGGCATCCATGCCAATCATGAACCTTTCAAACACTTGTTTGGCGCCAGCCACTTTCACTTGAAGAAAACGAAGAGTCTGCAGCATGCTGAGGACTTGGATGTCCCCACTTTGAATTTGACCCACCTTTATTTGCAAGTACGATAGGAGGAGAAATGATGTGGGATCGATCCATGTCGGCAACCGTCTGGTTCCAGAAATAATAAGATGAGATAGGTTCCACGGAGAGTTCACTGAGGCCTTGTTTAGATTCCAGATTTCACTCCCAAATTCCACTGTGCAAAAAGAAGATTCCCCATCACATCAAAATGCCGGCATATGCATGGAGTACTAAATGTAGATGAAATCAAAAACTAATTGCACAGTTTTGTTGTACTCTGCGAGACGAACATTTTGAGCCTAATTAATCAAGATTTGGACAATTATTACCAAAAAAACAAAAGTGCTACAGTGTTCGGGGGTGGCACTGTGCAAAGTTTGCCACCCCCGATTCGGGGAACTAAACGAGGCGTGAGCCTTCAAGATCAACTTCCACATCATCTGAGATTAATACTCCTAGAGTTTGAATTTTGTGCAGTTTGCCAAGGGACCCCACTACAACTCTGCACATGTTTTCGTCCCATCTGCCTTCCTTGTCCTTTCTGAGCACAACCCATAGCACCCTCAGTTGCGTAAGATGGCCCAGCTCTTCTGCAATGTATGCAGAATGCACATTAATTTCAAGCAGCTCTAGAGATGATAGATTTCTCAACCCGAAGATACTGTCCCCAACACCAAGGCACATTAATTGCCTCAGCCCGAAGATACTCAATGGCACTTCTTTTATGTCAGTTCTACGGAAGTTCAATGTCTGCAAAAACTGCAGCTTCCCTATCTCTCTTGGGACCTCCCCAGCATATCCAGTATTTGTTAGACTTAGATACCTCAGTTGAAATAATTTACCCACAGACTCTAGACTTGGATGATTACTAAGATTGCAATCATCAAGATCCAATACACGCAGAAGATAAAAGGATGAAAGGGATGGCATAGTGTTAACTAAAGCATAACTGCTGATAGTAAGGGACCTCAACTTTGACATGTTGATTGTAGGCCAACTAGTATTATGGACAGAGAGCCTGCGAACCTTGCTTTCCAAAGAAGATGTGATTTGCTTGCAGTCACCAATTACTGTGGCAGCAAAACTTTCTTCTCTTGACAAGGAGCAAATGAGATCAAGCACCATATCATGAACCCGACAATAGAAAGGATTCATCTCATCCTCATCCACGTTTCTTGGCTGGATCAGGCTTCTATTTAGAAGCTCATTGAAGTAACTCTGTCCAATCTCATATAAGCTTTGCCTCCCATATCCTTGTTGGACAAATCCTTCAGCTATCCACCTCTGTATCAACCGGTACTTCTCAATCTCATAATCTTCAGGAAATATACTTAGATATAGTAAGCATGTCTTCAGCTGTGGAGTCAGATCATAATAGCTAAGCAGCAATATCTTCCTCATACTATCCATACCAGAATTGTTTCCCAGTCCAGAACCAATTGAATCACACACATCGTTCCACTCATTTACATTTCTTGACTTGTTAGCCAGTAAGCTAGATGTGGTAACAATGGCTAACGGGACACCTCCACATTTCTTCAAAAGCTTTTCAGATACTTCAGATAACTGTTTAGGACAATCACTTTCAGAGCCAAATATCCGTCCATAGAATAACATTTTTGAGTTTTGGTGGGTAAGAGGTTTCATCTTATAGCAACCACCAACATGCTCAGCAACATCAATCATGCGGGTAGTGGTGATTATTCTGCTTTTCAAGCCATTCTCAGGTAGAGCACATCTTATTATATCCCATGGTTCTATATCCCATATATCATCTATAACAATGAGGTACCTGTATATGTATGTGCCAATAGAACGTCATGGAAAGCATAGTTACAGATTATTTGTGATGTAAGCATATGCTAGTAAAAATTTGCTGACATAAGTAAGAATTTGCTTGGCAAACATATATATAGTATAGAAATATCTCCATTCTTACCCTTTTTTTGTGTTTTTCTAACTACTCCTCTAGACATCAAAAGTTATAAAGTTAGCACCCCACAAAATATGGCAGAAACTTTTGTTTGTGCAAATTTCACTACAGTTGTGTAAATTCTATTCTTTGCAAGGTATCTACTCAGATATCCACTAGCTCCATACATAGGCTATAATATAGAAGCCAACTTCATAGCATTTAGTTATGGCAGCTAATTCCCTGCATTTGGCAGAGGTGGAAAAGGTTATCTTTTCCTGAGCACATGGTAGGCAATTTTGTCATCGAAATGATAACTATTATGGCATGTTTAGATCTATTAGAGATAATTGTTAGCAGTGCATATTAGGATTAGTGCATCGAAAACACCGTAGCTAATAGTCTAAATAATAGCTAGCTCAAAATGTATTGCCTCTCCAAAAGAAGTGCTAGTAAATATTAGATGGAGGATCTAAACAATGCTCAACTAATAGATTTGCTAATATAACTGCTAATGAAAAGCTATTAGCTAGCTTTCATCTGCTTCTAGCTGACTATTAGCACTAATGGATCCAAACATGCCATATGAATACATATGTTTTTTTACATTATTAGGTTGTATGAATCATGCTTTGTAGAGGTTGGGGACATTTTTGTGACCTTTTATCAACTCGATAATGCTCTTGAAAGTGAATACAATATTTCATATCAGCAAAAACATTGGCTCCTCTAGGTGAAGTACGGGGAAGACAAATGAAGGCAGTATTACTTGTGTGCCCACAGCTGTGTATTAATTTCAAATGAAAAATTTGAATAGGAGAAAGTTAAAATAAAATTGATTGGCATTTTTACCATGGAAACAAGATACACATGCATAGACGTGACACTTAGTCATTGACTTTACTTCTGTCCCAAATTATAAGTCATTCTAAGAATCTTGGAGAGTCAAAGCATATCAAGTTTGATTAAATTTATATAATAAGATAATAAGATTTATAATACCAACTAAGTATCATTATATTCTTCATTAATTAAAGTTTCATAGCATACTTATTTGATGTCATAAATCTTTGTATTTCTCTCTATAAGTTTGGTCAGACTTAAGATGCTTTGACTCTCCAAGTTTCTTGGAATGACTTATAATTTGGAATGAAGGGAATATCGTTAACCTACAATTCTACAGCTAAACACACATGTGTGAAATAATCTTGAGCGGTTTCCATCTGATGAACTCATATAGTGCAACATTATTTGAAATAGCACAAGACGGCACAAACTCCTTTCATCCCTTTTTAAGTGTCTCTATGATATTCGTGCTGGTTAAATTTTCTTAAGTTTGGGTAGACTTGTAGAAAATATTAGCAACATTTGTATCTCTAAATAAGTCTATTATGAAAATAGTTTCAATATCTTTCTAGTGACACTAATTTTGTATTATAAATATTAATATTCTCTCATATATATTTGGCCAAAGTTGAGTGTATTTGACTTCTTAGGAATTGAGAACAATAGTTAAAAAGGGATGGAGGGAGTACCTCTTATGCTTGAGAAATTCTTGGGATAGACCAATTAGTTGCTGTTGCCCCAACACGGTGTTGTGAATGTTCTTGTACTCTATCTTGTCAAGCTCATAAAGCACGTCCTTGAAAACTTTTGTAATTTCAGGATCGCGAGACACCGAAACAAAAGCCGTGCAATTGAATTGTGGTTTAACCTTGTCGTAAACTGCTTTAGCAAGTGTTGTCTTGCCTAGTCCTCCGAAACCAACGATAGAGACTGTCCTTTGTCCAGTGGATGACATGCCACCATCTTCACTTGTCAACTTCGAGATCAGCTCCTCCCTTGGCTCATCAATGCCAACAAGGGTAGCCGCCTTATTGTACAGAGCAGTTATGCGAGGGTCAACCGAGATTTTTGTAGGAGTAATAGCATCAACCTTGTACCTGTTCAGGGAGAATAAAAAACTGAGAAAAAGTGGCAAAAATAAGAGGAAATTTTGGTGAAATTCAAATGCAAAGTCAATGGTGTTTCCAGACCTGTCCCGCCGCTCAGCTACCTCCTTGACACGCTCCTTGATGTCCTTGATCTCTTGGCCGACCTCATGACGAGTCTTGGCCTTGCTCACAATACTTGTCATCTTCTTGATGAACCTTTTGGCACTCCTTTTGCTCGGGGGTTCAGACCCCTGGACACGCACCAGGAAGGTGTCAACTATGTCCTCCATGTCGTAAGAGAGCTCCCGAACATCCTGAGCCCAGATCTTGACTGCTTCTTTGATCTGCTCCTGTGGCACCTCTCTGACATCGCGGAGGGCCGCACGCATACTCTCCAGCTCTCTCGTGACGAACTCGATGTCTTTCTTGACTCCCTTCTGCAGGTTGTACTCATCCTGGAGCAGCTGGCCGAGCTTCGGAAGCAGGGTGCCCAGCGCCCCTGTTGCAAACTCCATGGCTCCCAAGGTCACTGCTGACTAGTGATATTCCTGAAGGTCATGTGAACATGGATCTAGAGATTCGAAAAAAAAGTGTTGAGTGATGGCAGATTAAATTGCTGAAGCAGAGCAATGTTCAAGGATCTAGAACGAAGCAGTAGCAGAAGCACATGTGTACAAGGATCCGGATCTAGATATCAGAAAATGGTGGAACGGTGTCAAGATCGGAATGCTGATCGAAGCAGTGTTCATCCACTGGAGAAGAAGAGAATCAGCAGCAGCTCAAAATGTGATGAATCAAAATGGAACAAGCAAAAGAGCGATGGAAACAAATCCAATCCAACTAAAACGGACACATGGTTCTATATTCAACCAACACAAAAGAAGACAAGCCGAACTAAAAGATACCTGACTCACCAAGGTTTCCTGGAGCCTGTAGGCTGTAGGCGAGATGGGGCAGTACAGTTGTGGGAAGTTGGTTGTTGAGGAATGGTGCCATTACAAGTGTGTGTTTGTGTGTGTGTGGTGTGTGTGGAGTGGTGGGGATCATTCAACAATGGTCTCTGTGCTAATGGGTCCCGCTAGTGCTGCATGTAATGTCGTTAAAGGGCAGTGAAACATTGGTAGTGCCGTGCATCTTTTGATGCTCCTTTTGCTTGTAGTGGCGTGCATCTCTACTCTCCTATCATGGCGGAAGTGGTGGATCTCCTCGCACTCTGGGACATCGTTGAACTTCGAGGGGCTACCATTTTCCGGTACATGTACACAACGAAAAATTTGCATCGCTAGAGATAACTCAGAATTGCAACTACGGATAATGATCGGTGTTTTCGGGAAACAGAGACCAGAGTCTCTATGTAAATGTGCAAAGAAACAGAGTTTGCTGCTAGTCAGGGTGGGCAAGTCAGGGTGAGCACGTTTAGAGCGAAAACCGAGAACCGATCCGAACCAAACCAAAACCGAACCAAACTATCGGTTTTTCGGTTCGGCTTCGGTTTTTAGTTCTGAGAAGTACAATTATCAGCTCGGTGTTCGGTTTGTACATGAAACCGAACCATCGAACCGAGCAAACCGAAGCAATCCGCAGCCTCCCCCATGCCCTCCCGCCAGAGAACCTCGGCCCAGTTAACAGCCCACTCAGCCACTCCTACCCTCCCGACCCAATCCCATCCTCACGCGAGACACCCGAGGGGCAAGCCAAGCCACTCGCCCACTCCAAACCCTATCCTCTATCCTATGGCGGCGCGGTGCTTGCGTCTTGGCAGAGCTGGGAGCGGCGCGGGCGAGCGGCGCAGCGTCGGCTGCGAGTGGAGTGGGGAGTCACGCGGCGTCGGTGGCAAGCAGAGCGGGCGAGCCGCACGACGTCTGCTGCGAGCGCGGCAACAGGGCGCATGAGCGGGCGAGCGGCGTGGCATCGGCTGCGAGCACGGCGGCAGGGCACATGATCCAAACTGAGCCATCTGCGCTAGACAAAGGCTCGGCGTGCGCGGCATCTAAGCATCTGTCAGATCGATTATTTTTTTTCTTTTCCTCCGTTTGTAGTCTGAGATTTTGGGTACTTGATCCAAAACACAATCTCTCTTTCTCGTTTCTCTGCTGATGTATGCTTCGGTTTTTTCAGTGAAAACCGAAAACTAAACATAACAAACCGACACCGAATCGGCCTGTAACACCCAAATTTTGAGATAACAAAATTTGAATAAGTTAGATGATAAATAATTACAAAACTAAAATAATAATAAAATAAATTTTGTGTTGCATTCATGCTGTTGCATATATTTTATTGTGTGGTGCTGTATTTGTTTTATTTGATTTTATTTTGGATTAGAATGTATTTTAAATATTGTTGAAAGCAAGTAAATAAAAAAAAAAGAGAGGAAACTTACCTACTGTGGCGGCCTGGAGAGCCAGGGCCGGCCTGCTGTTCTTCCGCGCGGTGGGCCGAAGCAACCATCGCTTTTCCCCGGGCTCGCGTTGATGGGCCGACCCAGCTGAACGCCCGTGCGCGTGGACCGTCGGCCTCGCAGCGGCCCGAGTCGGCCCAGCCAGTCAAGCCGCGCCTTCCCTTCCCTTAAGTCGCTGACGACTGGACCCCGCCTGTCAGCTGCGGCTACTACCTCTTGCCGTGTTTGAGCCGGACACCGGTGCTTCCTTAACCGAATCCAATCACGAATCCCGGGTGTCCTAACCAAAAACGACGAGGTGAAGCTATAAAAGGGTAGCCGGGGTTCTCCTCTTTCCGTTTTCCATCTAAAACCCTAGTCTATCTACGTGAAACCGAGCGCTAGGGATTAGGGGAAGTTGGCGATTTCGGTGGCTTGTTGGAGGAGCTTGCGGGTGGGTTTGAGGCCGTGTTCTTCGCGTTGGTGAGTTCGCGATCTCATTCTCTATCTCCCCGTGCTATTCTTTTGGGTTGAGATGCTTTGGTTTATGATTTAGCGAGCTCGGGTGAACCGGCAATGGAGATCGCCGTCCTCTTCTTGCCGCGTTCTTTCCTCGTGCGATTGTAGTTCTCCAAAACCGCGTAGATGGTTGCGGGTTGCCCTTCTCTCTCGATTGGACCAAGTTTCGGGTGGTTTGGCGGTTGGGAACGGGAGATTTGGTGATCTCCGGCGAGGTGAGATGCGCCGGCCATGGTGGGCACGGCGGCCGGACCTGAGGAAGAGGATCGGAGTTTATACTGTACACTTGCGGATGAACGAGAGCCGTCTATCTTCAGATCAACGGCCCAAATTAGAAGATACCCCTTCGCGGGTAATCTTTCTAAAGAGACCCTTAGCTTTCAGTGAATCAACCCGCGGTCCTTGGCGCATTTCAGAGATTACGTTTTCGTATTTTAGAAAGCGTATTTTCAATCAGTTAATTCAAAAATACGTTTTCAGCAATTTACAGTTTTGCCACTAGAACTGTTTTAGCCATAAAAACTTCGTTTTAACTCCGATTTGATCCGTTCAAATTGCGTTAGGTTCGTATTTGCGAACTCTACATTTTAGTGTAGTTTTACAGTTAGTTTTGATAATTTATTTTTCGAGTTTATAATTAAGTATTTATTTATCTATAGGAAATCCTAGAAAATTCATAACTTCTACGTTTTAACTCCGATTTTGGTGATCTTTGCGTCTGTGTGATCGTAGAAACGTGTAGAAGAGTTTTATAAACTTTTATTACTGTTTTGTTACTGTTGGTGAATTGTTCTAATTATATTTATTTGTTTGCTTCGTGTATGTTTGATTGGATGCATGTATGTTGTTGATTGATGATCGGGTATAGAAGGTGAGCAGTACTTGGACGATTCGGAGTATTACTTTGAGCCAAGTCAGCAGTACTATTTGGAGAGCTTTGATCAAGGCAAGTATAACACAGGACTATCCTTGTTACCTATTCACTATAATCCATATTATATGCATGTGTCTTCCTTGACAACCATAGAGATTATAACTTAGCTATTGATATCTTGTTTCCTTGTCACCTATGGGTTATGCATTTGGGTAGCTTGGCTAGTGCTTGATTTATGAACATTGATCTTGTAATTTGACTAATGAATGGTGCAATCAACCATTAAGATGATTTAATTCCTGTTACAAGGGGACTAGAGCATTATGTTGTTTGTTTGTTGCTCTAGTTACTCTCCATAAGGACTTATCTGTAAGCATTAACCGGGATTGACAGTACAGCTGTGAGGGCTATATGGCTCTGGCTCTAGTTGTTCAAGAGACCTTTTCTAGCTTGTTAGAGGTTACCTTAAATGGCGTAAGAATGGCTTGCCACGTTGGGTGTAGTGCGAGCCCCTGGCCTAGTGTGTATAGGCTGCGGTTGTTGTGCCACAGGGAAGGGGGGTTCTACATCTGCCTGCCGAGTGAATCTAATGGCCCTAACTTGTTAGACGAACTCTTGAGTGGCTTTATATGGTTTTTGGGTGTTTGGGCTTGATCTCCCCACTCATTTGGAAATCATGACTCACAGTGAAAGTGTACACCTCTACGCAGAGTTATTAAACTGGTATACTAGCCGTGCTCACGGATACGAGCGGCCTTGGGTATTCTTACAGAATAGATGATCACCATTGTCATATCTTGTTAATTATTGTTGTTATTATTATGCTCATGTTAATGCTATTCCATTTTTCATATTACAATTGATCAAATGTTCATTAACGGGAATTGGTATACCTTGATGCTGCTCAACTGCTAAATTAATGATGACTAAAAGCTAAAAGCAGTCAAAACGGTGTCTAGCCATTTGAGCCTCATGAACCCTGTGTTATATTTGTTGAGTTCGACATGGACTCACTCTTGCTATTTCCACCATAACAGATGAAGATTATGATGAGGATTATCGTAATGAGTACTAGTCTTGGTGTCAACCAGTCAACCGTGTCCCTGTGTGGAGTTTCCGCTGGAGATTATTACTAGATATTATTATTTATTGTTCAAGACTATGTTTTAAACATATATTCGTTATGTAATAAGCACTGTGATGATACTATGTAATTTGTCTGCTTATGTGTGCGATCATGACCTGGGGCGCACATGAGTACTCTATGCATCCTATTTTTGTCCTTAAAAATGGGTGTGACAGATTGGTATCAAAGCCGTGTTGACTGTAGGACGCAAGCCTAGTTAGAATGGTCGTTGATAGCATCCATACTTCACTTAATTCATGCTTCTTCTTTTCACCTTGTTAATTACTAAAGTTTTATGCTTCCTCTACTTTATTCTATTGCGAAAATACATTGATTCTATCTAATCTATGTCTAAATCTTGTAGATGCCTCCTCATCCCCGTCTGTCAGCTGCACAATATGTTGCTCGTTTCAAACCTCAGGAGCCAAAGGAAGAGGGTGATCAAGAGCTATCTGATGCTGAATCAAGAGTTGGTGATACACCTATGGAGGATGTAGTTATGGGGTGGACTACGAAGTTTCATATCATGGTTCCGAAGGCTGATGCTTTCTTCCATGATATGTTGACAAGAACCTTGGATAACTACTACTACGACTGGGAGGCTGCTTTAGAGTATCGCAGTGCAGAGTATAGTCATCCATGGATGGATTCCTATTGGAAGACGGAGTTATGGGTCAAGAAAAGGGATCCTACCACTAAGGAGCCTAAGGTGGAGTCAAAGTTTATTACCCGAGTGAGCCGAGCAACCGTGGAGACAAGTATGGAGGATGTCGCTTTCAATGCATTTGTTTACTATCATGGTCTACGCTCGGACAAGACGCTAAAGGGTGCACTTCGGCATTTTCCTTGTTTCTTGCATGACAAGGGAATTTGGACCGTGCCACTTGCGGATGATTCCTCCTTGACTTTGCAAGCTACGGTGGCATTAGCTCGTGAATTGGCTCTTCATGAGGCGGACTTGAAGGATGAGTTGCTGAAGGAAAAGGAACTTAAGGAGCAAGCTTACAAGGAGATTGACCAATTAAGGGCGGAGTTAGGTCGTCCTAAGATTTATGAGAAGCTTAATTAGGAGATAGGAAAAATCCCTATGTAATAAGAACGATAGTAGTTGCGAGTTAATTTCGAGTTTGGATTGTTTTAAGAGTCAGTTTGTGGTGTGAACAATTGTGTGATTGATGGATTGTTATTATGATAATGCGTGATTTGGATCTTTGTAATGTGTGCTGGAGTTTTGTTGACATGCTTACAAATTCCATAGTTAAGAATATTAAGTTTGATCAAGATTTATTAGTGAACATGAGGTTAACTTAGTTCTGTCCTTTGCTGATTTCTGGATCAGTCTGGGATGTTTTAGAAATAACTTAAAATCCGTTCATGGGAAATTTAAGAAATTTTACTGGGAATAATTAGACTTCTATATCTTTCCAATCCCACAAGAATCATCTTAATATCTATTATGAGTTAAGAGATATATCTGTTTCAAGTTGGAGTTACTGCACAGTCTGGAATTCTGGAACAGTTTCTGTTAAGTTCAGTTTTTGACCAATTTATTGACAGAATCAGAAAAAGTGTTGTGAATACGAGTTGTAGATAATTTTATAAGCTTTCCAACCATGTAAAGATCATCTGATTTGGACGTCTGTAGCTCGAGATATGACAGTTTTACTGAGTTGCTGAAATTGGAGTTCGCCCAGAAAATCAGATTTTGTTTATCTATTGTATACATCATCTCGGTTTGTACTGAAATCCATCTTCTGTGTTTTGGAAACAGATGTCAGGCAGAGGTCGTGGCAGAGGTCGTGGGGGTGCTAATCCACCCATTACTATGGAGGAACTCATGCAAACTCAGAATCAGCTGATGCAGATGTTTATGCAGCATATGCAGAACAATCCCCCTGTTGGAGGACCACCACCTGTTCAAGTAAGGGATAAGCGTGGAGAATTTTTGAAGGGACGCCCTCCAGTGTTTTCTCATGCTGCTGATCCTTTAGAAGCAGATGATTGGGTGAGGGCGGTGGAGAAACAGCTGAACATAGCCCAATGCAATGATATGGAGAAGGTGTTGTATGCATCTGGACAGTTACAAGGAACAGCTCAGACTTGGTGGGAGTCGTACCAGGCTGCATGCCCTGACAATGCTCCTCCTATCACTTGGAATGAGTTTGTTAGAGATTTTCGGGCTCGTCATATTCCTGAAGGTATAATTGAGCTGAAGCAGGAAGAATTCAGAAACCTGAGGATGGGACAGATGAGTGTGAGTGAATATCATGACAGGTTTACCCAGTTGGCTCGCTATGCTCCCAATGAAGTTAGGGAAGATGCAGACAGGCAGCGTCTCTTCTTGAAGGGAATATATTATGATCTTCGCTTGCAGCTGAAGGGGAATAACTATGCTAGTTTTCAAGAGCTGGTGAACAAGGCTATTGTGCTGGATAACGAACGTAGGGAGATGGATAGGAAGAGAAAGATGAAGGTGCAAGGCTCAGGAAGCAATAACCGTCAACGCACAAATTCTCAGCATGGCTTTCATCAGAAGTTTCAGGGACCGGTTAGCCAGTGGAATCGCAATTCAAATCAGAGGTGGTCCCAAAATTGGCAAAACAATCAGTCGCAACAGCGTTCATCATATCCACAGCGCCAACAGTATCAGCAGACTGGGCAACAGACTCCTCGCACTGGGAATCCTAATACTACCCCCATGAAGAATAATTCTCCCAGTACTCCTATTAGATGCTTTATCTGTGGTAAAGAGGGCCATTTGTCTTATAATTGTCCTGAGAAGCAAAACCAACAGACTCCTCAGAGCCAGAAGAGCAACCAGAGGCAATCGGGTACTGGAAGGGTGAATCACGTGTCTTCTGATACAGCTCAAGGTGCACCAGAAGTTATGATTGGTACGTTCAATGTACATTCCACTCCCGCAACTGTTCTTTTTGACTCTGGAGCATCTCATACATTCATATCCAATATTTTTGTTAAAATGCATAGTATACCCATGCTAGCTATGAAAGAACCTCTCTTAGTAAATTCACCTGGAGGTACCATGCAAACCAGTAATCGTTGTCTTCCAATTAGTATGGTATTAAGGGGGGTAGAGTTTAAGATAACTCCTATAGTGTTGCGAACATCTGGGATTGATGTGATATTGGGTATGGACTGGATGAAGCAAAATCAGGCAGAGATTCAGTGTCAGCAGAAAGTGGTAGTTGTGACTGCGCCTAATGGAGATAAAATCAATGTGGATGTAGCAATGCAGAAGCAACCAACCGCGGTGGTGAATCAGATTGAAGATGCTATTAATGAGAATTCAGTGATTGAGGAATTTCCGGATGTCTTCCCTGATGAATTGCCAGGTATGCCACCTGACCGAGACATTGAATTTCTTATTGAATTATTACCTGGAACTGCACCTATAGCCAAACGACCATATAGGATGGGAGTAGATGAATTAGAAGAACTTAAGAAACAAATTAAAGAATTACAAGAAAAAGGTTTTATACGACCTAGTTCATCACCTTGGGGAGCACCAGTTATTTTTGTTGATAAGAAAGATGGTGGTCAGAGGATGTGTGTTGATTATCGGTCATTAAATGAAGTAACTATCAAGAATAAGTATCCTTTGCCCCGGATTGATGACTTGTTTGATCAGTTGAGAGGTGCTTGTGTGTTCTCTAAGATTGATTTACGTTCTGGATATCATCAGTTGAAGATTCGTGCCTCTGATATTCCAAAGACAGCTTTTACTACAAGGTATGGGTTGTATGAGTATACTGTTACGTCGTTTGGATTGACCAATGCACCTGCATACTTTATGTATATGATGAATAAGGTGTTCATGGAATACTTGGATAAGTTTGTGGTAGTGTTTATTGATGATATACTGGTATTTTCCAAGACCGAGGTAGAGCATGCTGAACATTTGAGGTTGGTATTGCAGAAGCTTAGAGAGCATAAACTGTATGCGAAGCGAAGTAAATGTGAGTTTTGGTTGAAGGAAGTTTCTTTTCTTGGTCATATTGTTTCTAATGGAGGTATATCGGTGGATCCAGGCAAGGTGAAGGATGTATTGAATTGGAAACCACCTACAGATTTTAGTGAGATTCGCAGTTTCTTGGGTTTAGCTGGATATTATAGACGGTTCATTGAAGGGTTTTCTAAACTTGCTAAACCTATGACATCTCTGTTAGAAAAGAATGCTAAATTTGTGTGGTCTGATAAATGTCAAGCTAGTTTTGAGGAGTTGAAGAAGAGGTTGACTACAGCGCCAGTTTTGGTTTTACCAGATTTGAGTAAGAAGTTTTCTATTTATTGTGATGCTTCTCGTCAAGGTTTGGGATGTGTTCTTATGCAAGAAGGCAGAGTTGTGGCTTATGCATCTAGACAGTTGAGAAAGCATGAGTTGAATTATCCTACACATGATTTGGAGTTAGCAGCTGTTGTTCATGCATTAAAGATTTGGAGACATTATTTGATTGGACATAAGAGTGATATATACACTGATCATAAGAGTTTGAAGTATATTTTCACTTAGTCAGATCTGAATTTGAGGCAACGCAGATGGTTAGAGTTGATTAAGGATTATGATATTGAGATACACTATCATCCTGGTAAAGCTAATGTAGTAGCTGATGCTCTTAGTAGGAAGAGTTATGCCAATGAGATAAGAACATTGTCTATGACTAGTGAGTTATGTGCTGAATTTGAATATCTGAACTTGGGAATTGTTACTAATGCAATGGAATTAGTGATAGAGCCTACTTTAGAGCAAGAGATCTATAAGGGTCAATTGAAGGATGAGAAACTAAAGAAGATAGCGGAGGATATAGTGATTGGTAAGTCACCAGGCTTTAGAATGGATGATAATGGAATTTTGTGGTTTGGAAAGAGGCTGTGTGTACCTGAGGATCAAGCTATTAGACAGGCAATTCTTCATGAGGCTCATGAGTCAGCTTATTCTATTCATCCTGGTAGTACTAAGATGTATCTGGATCTCAAACAGAAGTATTGGTGGGTTGGATTAAAGCGTGATGTAGCTGAGTATGTAGCAATATGTGACACGTGTCAGAGGGTAAAAGCTGAGCATCAGAGACCTGCAGGATTGCTGCAACCAATGAAGATTCCTGAGTGGAAGTGGGAAGAAGTTGGTATGGACTTTATAGTGGGGTTACCTCGTACTCAGAAAGGTTATGACTCTATTTGGGTGATAGTAGATCGTTTAACTAAAGTTGCTCATTTTATACCGGTTAGAACTACCTATCAAGGACCAAAATTGGCAGAGTTGTATATGGAGAAGATAGTGTGTTTGCACGGAGTTCCGAAGAAGATTGTATCTGATCGAGGTTCGCAATTTACATCACATTTTTGGAAGGTTGTACATGAATCTTTAGGAACTAAGCTAAATTTTAGTACAGCATATCATCCACAGACAGATGGGCAGACTGAAAGGACCAACCAGGTATTAGAGGATATGTTGAGAGCCTGTGCATTGCAATATGGAATTAGTTGGGATAAGAGTTTGCCTTATGCAGAATTTTCTTACAATAACAGTTATCAACAGAGTCTTAAGATGGCACCGTTTGAAGCTTTGTATGGACGTAAGTGTAGAACTCCATTGTTTTGGGATCAGACAGGTGAATCTCAGGTGTTTGGTACAGATGTTCTTAGAAACGCAGAAGATCAAGTGCGAGTGATTCGTGAGAATTTGAGAGTGGCACAGTCTCGTCAGAAGAGTTATGCTGATAATAGGAGAAGAGATCTAGTTTTTGAAGTAGGTGATTATGTTTATTTGAAGGTGTCACCTATGAGAAGTGTGAAGAGATTTAACATGAAAGGTAAACTAGCACCAAGGTATGTTGGACCATTTAAAGTTATTGCTAGACGTGGGGAAGTTGCTTACCAATTAGAGTTGCCTGAGAATTTATCTGGGGTGCATGATGTGTTTCATGTTTCACAACTTAAGAAGTGTTTGAGGGTGCCTGAGGAGCAGATACCTTTGGAAAAATTGACTGTTAAGGAGGATCTTACATATGAAGAGATTCCGATTAAGATTTTAGAGACTGCTGAGAGGGTTACTCGAAGTCGGGTTATTAAGATGTGCAAAGTACAGTGGAATCGATATTCAGAGGCAGAGGCAACTTGGGAAA
Source organism: Saccharum spontaneum (assembly GCA_022457205.1). NCBI lineage: Eukaryota > Viridiplantae > Streptophyta > Magnoliopsida > Poales > Poaceae > Saccharum > Saccharum spontaneum. The sequence continues at coordinate 6,584,083 of CM039607.1, forward strand.
GAGAGGATGAATTGAGGAAATCATATCCGCAGTTGTTTGAGTAAGCAATCCAATCTCGAGGACGAGATTCTTTTAAGGGGGGTAGAATTTGTAACACCCAAATTTTGAGATAACAAAATTTGAATAAGTTAGATGATAAATAATTACAAAACTAAAATAATAATAAAATAAATTTTGTGTTGCATTCATGCTGTTGCATATATTTTATTGTGTGGTGCTGTATTTGTTTTATTTGATTTTATTTTGGATTAGAATGTATTTTAAATATTGTTGAAAGCAAGTAAATAAAAAAAAAGAGAGGAAACTTACCTACTGTGGCGGCCTGGAGAGCCAGGGCCGGCCTGCTGTTCTTCCGCGCGGTGGGCCGAAGCAACCGTCGCTTTTCCCCGGGCTCGCGTTGATGGGCCGACCCAGCTGAACGCCCGTGCGCGTGGACCGTCGGCCTCGCAGCGGCCCGAGTCGGCCCAGCCAGTCAAGCCGCGCCTTCCCTTCCCTTAAGTCGCTGACGACTGGACCCCGCCTGTCAGCTGCGGCTACTACCTCTTGCCGTGTTTGAGCCGGACACCGGTGCTTCCTTAACCGAATCCAATCACGAATCCCGGGTGTCCTAACCAAAAACGACGAGGTGAAGCTATAAAAGGGTAGCCGGGGTTCTCCTCTTTCCGTTTTCCATCTAAAACCCTAGTCTATCTACGTGAAACCGAGCGCTAGGGATTAGGGGAAGTTGGCGATTTCGGTGGCTTGTTGGAGGAGCTTGCGGGTGGGTTTGAGGCCGTGTTCTTCGCGTTGGTGAGTTCGCGATCTCATTCTCTATCTCCCCGTGCTATTCTTTTGGGTTGAGATGCTTTGGTTTATGATTTAGCGAGCTCGGGTGAACCGGCAATGGAGATCGCCGTCCTCTTCTTGCCGCGTTCTTTCCTCGTGCGATTGTAGTTCTCCAAAACCGCGTAGATGGTTGCGGGTTGCCCTTCTCTCTCGATTGGACCAAGTTTCGGGTGGTTTGGCGGTTGGGAACGGGAGATTTGGTGATCTCCGGCGAGGTGAGATGCGCCGGCCATGGTGGGCACGGCGGCCGGACCTGAGGAAGAGGATCGGAGTTTATACTGTGCACTTGCGGATGAACGAGAGCCGTCTATCTTCAGATCAACGGCCCAAATTAGAAGATACCCCTTCGCGGGTAATCTTTCTAAAGAGACCCTTAGCTTTCAGTGAATCAACCCGCGGTCCTTGGCGCATTTCAGAGATTACGTTTTCGTATTTTAGAAAGCGTATTTTCAATCGGTTAATTCAAAAATACGTTTTCAGCAATTTACAGTTTTGCCACTAGAACTGTTTTAGCCATAAAAACTTCGTTTTAACTCCGATTCGATCCGTTCAAATTGCGTTAGGTTCGTATTTGCGAACTCTACATTTTAGTGTAGTTTTACAGTTAGTTTTGATAATTTATTTTTCGAGTTTATAATTAAGTATTTATTTATCTATAGGAAATCCTAGAAAATTCATAACTTCTACGTTTTAACTCCGATTTTGGTGATCTTTGCGTCTGTGTGATCATAGAAACGTGTAGAAGAGTTTTATAAACTTTTATTACTGTTTTGTTACTGTTGGTGTACTGTTCTAATTATATTTATTTGTTTGCTTCGTGTATGTTTGATTGGATGCATGTATGTTGTTGATTGATGATCGGGTATAGAAGGTGAGCAGTACTTGGACGATTCGGAGTATTACTTTGAGCCAAGTCAGCAGTACTATTTGGAGAGCTTTGATCAAGGCAAGTATAACACAGGATTATCCTTGTTACCTATTCACTATAATCCATATTATATGCATGTGTCTTCCTTGACAACCATAGAGATTATAACTTAGCTATTGATATCTTGTTTCCTTGTCACCTATGGGTTATGCATTTGGGTAGCTTGGCTAGTGCTTGATTTATGAACATTGATCTTGTAATTTGACTAATGAATGATGCAATCAACCATTAAGATGATTTAATTCCTGTTACAAGGGGACTAGAGCATTATGTTGTTTGTTTGTTGCTCTAGTTACTCTCCATAAGGACTTATCTGTAAGCATTAACCGGGATTGACAGTACAGCTGTGAGGGCTATATGGCTCTGGCTCTAGTTGTTCAAGAGACCTTTTCTAGCTTGTTAGAGGTTACCTTAAATGGCGTAAGAATGGCTTGCCACGTTGGGTGTAGTGCGAGCCCCTGGCCTAGTGTGTATAGGCTGCGGTTGTTGTGCCACAGGGAAGGGGGGTTCTACATCTGCCTGCCGAGTGAATCTAATGGCCCTAACTTGTTAGACGAACTCTTGAGTGGCTTTATATGGTTTTTGGGTGTTTGGGCTTGATCTCCCCACTCATTTGGAAATCATGACTCACAGTGAAAGTGTACACCTCTGCGCAGAGTTAATAAACTGGTATACTAGCCGTGCTCACGGATACGAGCGGCCTTGGGTATTCTTACGGAATAGATGATCACCCTTGTTATATCTTGTTAATTATTGTTGTTATTATTATGCTCATGTTAATGCTATTCCATTTTTCATATTACAATTGATCAAATGTTCATTAACGGGAATTGGTATACCTTGATGCTGCTCAACTGCTAAATTAATGATGACTAAAAGCTAAAAGCAGTCAAAACAGTGTCTAGCCATTTGAGCCTCATGAACCCTGTGTTATATTTGTTGAGTTCGACATGGACTCACTCTTGCTATTTCCACCATAACAGATGAAGATTATGATGAGGATTATCGTAATGAGTACTAGTCTTGGTGTCAACCAGTCAACCGTGTCCCTGTGTGGAGTTTTCGCTGGAGATTATTACTAGATATTATTATTTATTGTTCAAGACTATGTTTTAAACATATATTCGTTATGTAATAAGCACTGTGATGATACTATGTAATTTGTCTGCTTATGTGTGCGATCATGACCTGGGGCGCACATGAGTACTCTATGCATCCTATTTTTGTCCTTAAAAATGGGTGTGACAAAAATCAACAAAGGTAACATTTTTGTGAACACCGGATGGTACGGTGACACAAAAATGGTAATGATGGATCATCATGTGATCAAACAGTGCCGTCAACACCACCGCCGTGAGCAGGAAGGAGGAGGGCGAGGAGGCCACTGGTGACCAAGCAAGTTAGTTGGCAAAAGCTTGTTTATTTCTTGATCGATCGAGAGGGATGGATGGATGTGTGTGACGATCGATGTAGGTAGCCATTGCGAATTTATGGGTGGTGGAGGCAAGAAAACCTGGCATGGACGTATGGCACGCCCCACATATAGTTGGCTGGTTTGTTTGTTGATGGATTTTGAGTAATTAGGCAATTTCCAGTTTAAAACCAGAACATAAATCATGACGATCTTAGATATGCAGCCCTAACATATTACTTATATAGAACAGCATGAACAATGACATAGATGAATGCCAACATGATCAACAAAATAGCAGGGATACAGTAGTAGTAGATTGGATGATGCTGGGTGTACCTTTCTTTTGCACAATGAGACACCATCACTGATGGTGGAGACCTAATTGCTGGTGGTGGTGAAAGATTGTCGACTAGCGGTGGAGGAATGTTGTCATTGACTGTTGCCGATGCGACGAGCCTGTTGGCGACGGAGATGACGTCCCAACTCAGTGTTTAGAAGATGAGCCATCGTGGAGGTTGGGAGCAGTCATGGGAAGATAAGAGTGCTTCCCAAAAACCTTATTTATCCTCTCCTGATGCATGATCACAAGGATGAGGGTTTCGAAGACCTGCTCTCCCGATCGTCGGTGCACCATCAGTGATGGAGAGGCTATGGCGACGGCGCAGCAGCGAGAAGAGGCAAAACCCTTGCTCGATTAGATGCATTTTGGCATTAGTCTATAGGTTGCTTATTATATAGGCCTGTCCAACCCGATCTCGTGTCGCGATCATGATCTAAACCTTTTAGGACTCCTATTTGCAATCTTAAAGGCTAAGTAACCAAAAATTAAAACTGCGAAAAGAGATGTCCCCGCAAGGCGAGGAGCCAAATTTCGGCGGACCATTCACGCAAGTGCCACGCACCCTTCACCATGCCCAGCGAGGTGAGGCGAGCGCGCGTGTGTGGGCTTCCTTTCTCTTTCTCACACTAGACTTGAGAAAGTAGAGATGACTTTTATATTTAAGCATGGCTACCTCCACTTCCATGAGTAAGGTTGGACTAAAGGATTCACACTTCCACTCTTTGTACACATAAATGGGCCTTTAAATTTTCTCTAGGAGTTTCAGAATTTCTTATTTGGGTCAAGCCATATATTCTAACAATGGACGCTTGTTCAATTGTCAAAATATATTCGGGCAAGGTATTCCCGGTTGTCTTACTGCCAGTGTGAAAAGAAGTGCATGGCATGCAGACAGCCTCTCAGAAAGCACAAGCATGCACACAAGTCACTATTCCCGTGACACACTTAAACAAATTTAGTACTCTTTTAATCTCAAAATATAAGACGCACAGTATTTCAAAATTTTAATTTTGTCATCTTTGACCAAGGCTAATCTTTGTATATACTATAATCTACATCTGTTGTAGAATCGGTATGTTCATGGAACACAAATCAGAGACGTGGGATGCCACATTATCGTGCCGCACCTCTCCCCATCCACATCATCTCTCTCCGAGCAAGTGCCGGGATGGACGTGTTCCACAGCTGTCATTGTCAATGTCTAGAATATATGGTTATTATCCTACAAATAACATGCAGTTGTAGAACAAGGGTTGACCACGGTGGCAGTACTATGCTTGTTCCTTATTTCAGTTGTACAATAAGCATGTTTACTATGCGATAGTACAATAAGCATAGTACATCAGGCCTGAAATACATGTGTTTACTATGTTCTACAACTGCATGTTTACAATGCATAGTATTTTTCAGTTGTAGAACAAGGGTTGACCATTGTGTAGTTTAGGCCTGATGTAATATATTTTAGTAACTTTGATTTTTTTTAAGTTAATTCATTTGTTTTATTCTTCCGATATATTTACTTGCATTTTCTATTCAATTTTTATTTTATTTTCTTATTTATTATACTCTTACTAATTATTTTCCTTTTATTTTCCTATGTTACATTTTTACTTTTTTATTATTTTTGTTTTCCCTTATATCTTGTTTGCGATGTTCACATAGTATACATGTGATATTCTATAATTTAATTTATGATGTTCAGGTAGTATACATGTGACGTTTTATGATGTATTTTGTGATGTTCATGTAGTATACATGTGTTGTTCCATAATTTATTTTGTAATGTCAAACATAGTAAACATGTGATGGTCACATAGTATACACGTGATATTAACGTAGTATATACATGATGTCATATGATGTATTTTTTATTTTCATGTAGTGTATATATGTGGTGTTTCACAATTATCTTTGAGTACCCATGGGATGTTTTTTGATATATTTTAGATTGTTTAAATAGTATCTCACCATGTGATGTTCTTTTTAATTTTCCTCTGTTGTGGTTTTTTTGTTTTTCCCATATGCTTTCTTTTATCTTTTATTAATTTTTTTATTTAAGTTATTTGTATATTTTCATACTTTTTGTTATTCATTTTTTTATTTTCGTGGATATTATGTTATTTAATATGTTTCTATATATTTCATAACTTTTGTTGTTCTTTTTTCACGGATATTATAATACTATACCAATTAGTTAGCATATAATTGTTCTCCTAGATCGAGAATACCGTTCTCCTAAACCGAGAGCATTTTCCTTATGAAGATGGTACATTGTTTTCTAAACCTAGAGCATCACCTTTATTCAATAAAAACATATTATATCTTCGTAAGATAAATGTTCGTTAACAAAATTTTGTCTAAATATATCGACGTGGGGTTTATTGCAAGAAACACAAAGATGTGATCAGAATTTAATTTGGATGCTCAGTTTAGCAATTACAATTCTTTTAGTTTCTTCAAAATCTATGACATCAATCACATGCAAATTGCTACTTTATCCTGCAGCTTGGTGTCGAAGCTGGTCGGCTGCGTGCCACCTTGGTTGGCCCATATCAGCCCCACTAGAAAAGACCTCTTCGCAATATACTTAGAAAGAGTGCATTAAATAAAGTTTTAAAAAAGAAAGAAAAGAGTGCATTATGCCTGTGTGCTAGAAATTTTGTCGATGTCCGGAAATTCTAGTACCCAGAAATTCCAAGCGTTCTGTGCTCTATTTTCCGGGTCAGGGGTCTCTTGCGCGGACGAGAGATAATTAGCCAGAAATTCTGGTCGTGCATGAGGAAATTCCGCTACCCAAAAATTCTGACATTTTTCGTGGCATTTTCCAAGCAAGCTCCCTCTGGTGCCAGGGTTGCTAACTAGCCTGAATTTCTGGTGGTGTTGTGTTCTTCGGCCTTGGCTCCTGTTCTTCAAAGGGACCAGAAATTCCGGTACTTGCCTTTGTGGCTTTGCCCGAGCCCAATACGTCTCTAGGTGAGTGGGTGTCCGAAGAATTAACTCTGGCAATATCTAGTAGCGTATTTGTGTACAGGGAATGAAATGGGTAGCACACAAGAAACACAGGGATTATATTAGTTCGGACACATGGTGCCCTATGTCCATTTTGAAGTAGCTTCTCTCTGTATTTATATGCTCAGTTACAGGGGCCGCTGCTTGTACTAGGGATGAAAACGATCGCAATATATCCCATACCGTATCGTTTTCTACATTTGACCTACTCAAATTCATATTTTCGGACAAGTTTGAATTCGATATGAAATACGAAATGCCCCTTGGGTTCTATTTATAAGGGAGGTGGGAGGAATCAATTTTCCTTCCTACCCCTTTGGTTCACGAATTTACCTGCAAGTTCTTAGACCAATTAGGCGCAGCCATCCCTACTCCAGCAAGTGCCTTGGCCGGTCTACATCTGTAAAAAAAAATGTTCTGTCTCCATTAATCCTTTTTGTAGTAAAGTGATATATGTTACATTAAAAAAATGTTCTGTCTCCATTAGTTACAATCAGAGAAGCATGTGAATGCTAGAAAAAGACGACGAACTAGCAACATGATAAAGCAAAACATAATCTGTAGACCCTGACTAGCCCTTAGGCAAGTTAAAAGTATAGTCAAATTTTACTAAAACGTACAATCATATTTTTTTTACGTACAACAATGTAAATAGGATTCACCCGGATGTTTATAGAGCCATAGCTCATCACTAGATGTTGACACGCCATTCACCCGCCGTTGGGTCAGCACAAGCTACATACGCCTGGTGGGGTGCTGCAGTCCGGGGCACGGTCCAAATTTTCTAGGAGCAGATCTTCATAGCTCTGGACAAAAATACCAAGAATCGAATATGAAAACAACAATACAAAAAACAAACAAAAATACCGAAACCAAAATTTTCGATTCTTCGTTCGTTCCTAGTTCCCAAGACCCAAATTTTATAGACAAAAATAGACAAATTCGAGTTTTTAGCTCGGTATAAACCGAAATTCCCAAATTTAACGAATACAAAGTCACAAAAAAAAATTAACGAATACATGTATGTGGGCCCAGTAAATAATACTACAGCCCACCAGCCCACATGAGTGATCCTTACTCACAGAACCATAGCCGCGCAGTCACCCCCGCGCCGTCGCCCACTCGCCCTCACGCCGCCGGCCCCCACGCGGCCGCGCCGTCGTCCCCGCCCGGTCGACCCCCGGCCACCGTGCCGCGCCACCGCCAGCAGCCAAGCAGGGAAGCGCGCCACCTGCCACTGCCAGGCACTCTTCCTCCCCCGCCAGGCCGCCACCGCCAGCAGGCGAGCCGCACCGCGCCGACGCTCCATACCCCCGGCGGCGCCGGCGATCCCTGTGGCTGTGGCCTGGGCGCGTCCGCGGTCCGAGGACCGAGCCTCTGGGTGACCGACTATCGGAGTCTCGGACGGTCCACTGGCGGACCGCGGACGGCCGCTACGCGCTTCTCGCTAGGCGGCGGCGCGGCGAGAACGCGACGGCGAGTCGGTGACACCGCGACAGCACGTCAAGCGAGAGGGTCGCGGCCGCCCCCTTCTGCTGTGCTGTTCTTCTGCAGCCAGCAGGCGGCAGCGCCGCCCCCGCGCCCGCCCACCTACTTACAGGTGCTGGCCCATTTTGATTTGATTTGATTTGCCAGGCAGAAAGGCGAGTCCTTTGCAAAGGCCATTCTGAGTTCGACGCCCGCGAGGCCAGGCATACTGCATACATCACAGCTCAGAGTCACAGCTCAAGGTGAGAACAGAATACAAAACAATACTGCATCTAGTTGTTCAACTTCGATTTTCAAATATTCGGTGAATATCAATGTTAGTTCCTAACAAGTAACAATCGCATTGCAATTTGCAATATAGGAGGCTAGAATGGAAAGATAGAAAGATGTGTCGGAGAGTAGTGCTGGAACTCAAGAGAGCCGGACATTCATTAACACATGACCGCCACCGGCCACGTCACACGCTCCCTGAGCACGGGATGCCCCGGCCGCCCTACGCCTGCTCAGGCGGGGTTCCTCGCCACCGCCACCTTCTCCCACCTCTACCAGCTATGCGCCGGCGCCGGGCGATCGGCCCTCACCACGGGCCAGGCTGCTCACGCGCGGATGCTTGTGTCCGGGTTCGTGCCCACCACGTTCGTCTCCAACTGCCTCCTCCAGATGTACGCCCGGTGCGGGGGCGCCGCCCATGCACGCGGGGTGTTCGACGCAATGCCCCACCGGGACACGGTCTCGTGGAACACCATGCTCACGGCGTACGCTCACGCGGGTGACACCGGCACGGCCGCGTGCCTCTTTGGTGCGATGCCGGATCCGGATGTTGTGTCCTGGAACGCACTGCTCTCGGGCTACTGCCAGCGCGGCATGTTCCGGGACTCGGTGGGCCTGTCTATTGAGATGGCTCGCCGTGGTGTTGCCCCCGACAGGACGACACTTGCTGTCCTGCTCAAGGCATGCGGTGGCTTGGAGGACCTGGTGCTTGGTGTTCAGATCCATGCGCTGGCGGTGAAGACGGGCCTGGAGATGGATGTCCGAGCCGGGAGCGCTCTGGTCGACATGTATGGCAAGTGCAGGAGCTTGGAAGACGCGCTGCACTTCTTTCATGGAATGGGTGAGAGGAATTCGGTCTCGTGGGGTGCGGTGATCGCTGGATGTGTTCAGAATGAGCAGTACACGCGGGGGGTGGAGCTGTTTGTGCAGATGCAAAGGTTGGGGCTTGGGGTCAGCCAGCCGGCTTATGCCAGTGTCTTTAGATCCTGTGCAGCAATGCCATGTCTGAGCACTGCTAGGCAGTTGCATGCGCATGCCATAAAGAATAAGTTTAGTTCTGACCGTGTTGTTGGGACAGCAATCGTGGACGTGTATGCGAAGGCTGATAGCTTGGTTGATGCTAGAAGGGCATTCTTTGGTTTGCCTAACCATACTGTGGAGACATGCAATGCCATGATGGTAGGGCTTGTGCGCACAGGGCTAGGAGCTGAGGCCATGCAACTGTTTCAATTCATGACCAGGTCTGGTATTGGTTTTGATGCAGTTAGCTTATCAGGTGTTTTCAGTGCTTGTGCTGAGGTTAAGGGCTACTTTCAAGGGTTACAAGTCCACTGCTTAGCGATTAAATCAGGTTTTGATGTGGATGTTTGTGTCAGAAATGCAATTCTGGATCTATATGGGAAGTGCAAAGCATTAGTAGAAGCGTACCTTGTATTCCAGGAGATGGAGCAAAGAGATTCAGTGTCTTGGAACGCTATTATTGCAGCTCTTGAGCAAAATGAGTGTTATGAGGATACTATAGCTCATCTAAATGAAATGCTGCGCTCTGGTATGGAACCTGATGATTTCACATATGGTAGTGTTCTTAAGGCTTGTGCAGGTCTACAATCTTTGGAATATGGGTCGGTGGTTCATGGCAAAGCTATCAAGTCTGGACTTGGTTTAGATGCTTTTGTTTCAAGCACTGTTGTTGACATGTACTGCAAATGTGGCATGATCACAGAGGCTCAGAAACTTCATGACAGAATTGGGGGGCAAGAACTTGTTTCATGGAACTCTGTCATATCAGGTTTTTCACTCAACAAACAGAGTGAAGAAGCACAAAAGTTCTTCTCGGAGATGCTAGATATGGGTGTAAAGCCTGATCATTTTACTTATGCCACTGTTCTTGATACTTGTGCTAATCTGGCTACCATTGAGTTAGGGAAACAGATCCATGGTCAGATTATCAAACAGGAAATGCTTGGAGACGAATATATCTCTAGCACTCTTGTAGACATGTATGCCAAGTGTGGGAACATGCCAGACTCACTGCTAATGTTCGAGAAGGCGCAGAAACTGGATTTTGTATCATGGAATGCTATGATATGCGGCTATGCGCTCCATGGCCAGGGATTTGAAGCCCTAGAGATGTTTGAGAGGATGCAGAAATCAAATGTTGTGCCAAACCATGCAACTTTTGTTGCAGTTCTGCGGGCATGCAGCCATGTTGGTCTGCTAGATGATGGATGCCGGTATTTCCATCTGATGACTAGCCACTACAAATTGGAACCTCAACTGGAACATTTTGCTTGCATGGTGGATATACTAGGACGCTCAAAGGGCCCACAGGAAGCCCTAAAATTTATCAGAAGCATGCCTCTTGAAGCAGATGCTGTCATATGGAAGACTCTGCTAAGCATTTGCAAGATTCGTCAAGATGTTGAAGTGGCTGAAACTGCTGCTAGCAATGTTCTACGGCTAGATCCAGATGATTCATCAGTTTACATTCTTCTCTCTAATGTATACGCTGAATCAGGGAAATGGGTTGATGTTTCAAGGACTAGAAGGCTAATGAGGCAGGGACGGCTGAAAAAGGAACCTGGTTGTAGCTGGATTGAGGTGCAATCCGAGATGCATGGTTTCCTTGTTGGCGATAAGGTCCATCCCAGATCAAGGGAGGTGTATGAGATGTTAAATAATTTGATTGGTGAGATGAAACTCTCTGGGTATGAGGTTTCATCAGCACTGTTTTCTGAGGTTGATGAAGAGGGGAGCACATCTGAGCAAGATGACTTCGTTGGAGTCGTTGGTGATTAATCTGTTTTGTGTTGAAGATGTCAATACCATTATGAAGCTTTGACCTTCTGTGTAAATTTGATAGATTCCTCCAGCAGAGATAGTGATACTACATATGACACTGAGGCAGAAACTCGAAATTTTCTATATGGACACGCCATGTAAGCATATTCTTGTTGATCTTAGGATGCATGGAACTGACGTCTTTTGGCATGACAGCAAGTCATGACCATGTCTGCATTTTTGCGTGGACTGACTAGAAAATATACTAGCAAAAAACAAAAAAACAAAAAAAAAGCTGGCGACATCTTGTTCTATTGTTCTATTATATAATCTGATAGATAAGGCAGTTATTGTTCTTTCCACCATTTGTACTGATTGTGGCCTGTATACAGGGAACTGAGTAAAATTGGCACAAGGGGAGATGCAATTCCCCATTCCTTTCACATTTCAAAAAAATGTTGGTTTGATTAAAAATGCTATTGGTTCTCTGATTAGGTCGAGCAAGCTTATTGATTGTTCAGTAAGTTCAGTGTTTCTCAAACTGTACCTTTAGATGCTATACTATGTCTTTTGCCCAAATGTATGCAAAAGGCGGTGCAATGTTCCTGTGCAAGCCTGCCACCGCCTCTTACATCTCAGGTCACTAATTTTGGGAGAATTTCATGATTATCATTTTTTTTAATGCCGTATTGCCGTTTGCTGTTCTCTTCAAGAACAAAGGAAGAATTATATGCTTGTTTCCACTATATGATTATGATCACCTGTTTGTCCATTCTCTTCAATTTTTAAGCGTTGTGCTCATTAGTTTTTTACATAGTTTCATTGAAACTTTTCTAACTTAAGTGTATTTTCATTTATTTCTAACAGTGAATGTTCAACCTGCTTGTGACAATTATTTGCTTATACTTGTACACGTAATTTCGAACTTCAAGGTTTCTATTCAGCTCCTTGTGTGCATGACCTCAAACTCTCATTTAATTAATTTTGGTGTTTTGTGTGTGTTCCATCTGGTACTTGTTTAAGCCTAAAAGGAACTAGGAAAGTCCAGTCTGCATATTATGAACTTGAAGTCTGAAATCTGAATGTGTCCATAAACCCCAACATTCATATCCATTAATTTGTTCATGTGCAGGCAACTTGGAAGACAAGCAGGTTGCATCTTGCAATGTCAGCTCCCAACAGTGATAGCAACATGCAGCAGCTAGTCCCTATAGCACCACCAGGAAAGGCTTCTAGTGGCGACAGTGGGAAGGAGCTAGTTGTGGCGGATCCTGCAGAAAAGAGTTCAGGAGGTGTAAAACTGCGAGAGGATGAGGAGGACCTGGAGGTGAAGCTCAGGCGCATCATGGAAAATGTCCCTGTGCGTGTCAGTAACACATCAGGCTCCTCTGCTGGCTCTGGCTCGGGTGATTTCCACCAGGTACTCTTCTTCCCTCCCTTCCTATGTGTGTAGATACATCAGTAGGGACTTTCCTTTAAGATCTGGGTTTGTTGAAAAATTTCCCTGTTCCGTGTGGTATTTTGAGTTGCAGTAATCACCTCTTGCTTTATAACAGCTACATTGCGATTTATTTGTCAATTAACATGTGAAAGGATGGATTATATTGCTAGGAATGGAAAAATGTTAATAATTTATCTCCCCCTGAAAATTACCTGATTAAACTAATTAACCCTTTTGTTGCAAAATTCAGCGGTGTTAGAATTTCAGCTAATACTTTAGCATTAAAGACTTACAGTGGTTAGTTATGCTGTTGGGATGTTGAAAAATACTGATGCTGTGTCATTGGATTGAATTGAAGTATTATAGTACAACTTTGTAATACTTTCTATGGTCTAAACTATACTTCGTTTAATACATATGGACATTGTCTACAATGTGACACTTTAACTAGCAATTTCTAAAAGTATGATATTTCGAACAAAAAGAAATGAATAGTATGAAAAGTTGAACACACTTTCCTGATGGATATTAGTAACATCAATCTTATGTTACTCATCTATGTGTGATTTGTTTTGTACATTAATGGTCACAGGTAAAAAAAAACTTGACCAACAGGAATCCTTAAACAACTTGCACTTATGATTGGAATATGTGCAAAAAAGTCTTTTGGCAGAGATACTTTGTAACTAGTGCTACTTAGTAAGACAGGAAAAACACGATTATTCATGCTGGCATTATTTTTCTGCTTTAGAACTGAACCTAAAATAGCCGTTTGCTGCACTCATTAGTCATTACGTAGTAACCTTTCACTGTAGATTGAGTCACCCCCTCCTCGCTGTGCCATGTTGGAACTTCTTTTAGATGCTGAATAATGTCAGTCTTGTTGGCATCTGCTTTTATGATCGTATATGTATTTCCCCACCCCCTAAGTTACGTACCAGGATATGGGATTGGCAAATCATGGAACTTTTGGTCATGTGATTCTAAACCATCTTGTTTATTGATTTTTGTAATGTGATTCTAGATTCATATTCCAATTTTAGCAAATCATGGATTAAGTGATTTAGGCATGAGAAATGATCTGATCTGTAAGCACCCTTCCTTTTACAGTACCGGCAAATGAGGAGAAGAGAGCAGGACCGGATAGCGCGAATGGATGCTGATTACCAGAAGAGAAAAGAGATTGCTCAGTTCCTACTGCGGAGGGAGGAGAGGCTGAAAGCAGCTGAGGAGCGGACAGCCAAGAAGCGCCTGAAACGGCAGAAGAAGAAGCAGCGTAAGAAAGAGAAGCGAGCTAAAACTGGTAACAGTGGTGGCGAAGAACCTAACAGAGTGGAGTCATCTGATGATGATGAAGGCTCAGATGACGATGACAAGTTTAAGCAATGACAGGCTAATTGCATTTGAAGATGATTTCAGACCCTGGTTGTCTGGGCAATGAACTAATTTCTGCATGCCTGTTGTAATAGGCCCGACTGAATTAGGTGCTGTGTCTATAAGAGGATATGATATTTTGAGCAGAGATGGAGAGCACTTGATAATTTCCTGTTAGTGTTCATCATTCAGAGAATTGCCTTGCATTAGCTGCCTTTTTTTGGCTCCTGTTACACATGTGCTTCAAGAGACAAAATGAAGCACCTAATTTCTTAAGCTAGTTAAATTGTCTCATTTTTTTCTAGTATATATGCTGTCTTTAGAAGATTGGGGATTTAGAAGATCAACAAGTTCAAGTGAGAACTAGAGTTGATGAATACTGAATAAATGGAGATTAACATATAGGCATGAATACTGAATAAATGGAGATTAACATATAGGCACGCTAATTTATGATAGCTGAAATCCAAACTTGCAGGAGGGACCTTTGTTTTTAACAATACAATATATACAGTTTTATTGTATCTCGCTGTGTATAACATTTATTTATCACTTTGTTTCCTTCACCAATTGCACTGGGACACATGGCAGCATGGGGAATACACTGGTTTTTACAAGGAACCAGCAGAACATGAAGACACGAAGGCAGAAGGATCCACATGGACTGCGAAAGAAGGTGAAACGCCTTGATGAATTTCTCGTCTGGTCCAATATCGCAGCTGACCGATTTACTGATGTCAAACTATTGTGGCTGATTTGCAGGTGAATGAAACAAAAGCTTGAATTCAACGCGAAGAGATCACTAGTTTTGCCACTACTTTTTCGAAGATTACAATTTTTTGAGAAAACGATGTTTGCCATTGTTACCTGCCTGTACTGGTTTCTATAAAAACACCAAAAACAAACATTGCTCAGTTAGTTGAAATGAGAATGACACTAACACAAGGCCACAAGGGATGCACACGGCACACCTCCTGTCGACGGCTGCTGCGAGGATGGTTAGGATCTCAGGATCCGGCCCACGGAGGGTCATTGGACCATGGGCCTGGCACCGCGGAGCACGGGACATGGGCTGCCGTCGATCCTTATGAGGGCTCACTGGCGCATGTGCTTTGAAATCAGTATATATAGTAAGGAAAATCTCATTAATCGGAGAGCTGGTTTTCTTGTCCATCTTCTAAAACCATCTGGTTTTGCTCGCTAGGCGGTTTCGGCGGTGGCTTTAGTTGATGTGTTCGTGTTAGCTATGATGGAGGTAGATTGGACGTTACTAAATAATTATAAAACAAAATTTCCAAAAAAAATCCAAGCATTCTTTTTTATGTCAAAAAATATGATTGTTTAGTTTGGAAGGCCAAATAGACTTTATTAAATAATTATAAAACAAAATTTTGAAAAAAACATTCTTTTTGAAGAAGCTATGTATGATTTAAAATTTTAAAAAATATGAGGTCGGGCTACACTATACTTATCTTGACATAGAAGCCGCTTGAACTCCTACGTGGTCTATGTCGTCAACACAGACTAACTATAATAGATGATAAGAACATCTACTAGTAAATAATGTGTGTTCGAACTGCTGTCTGTCACTCTGTCTAGGTTTTTCCTCCTTAAAATAAAAACAGGATAAATTGCTTCCTCCCTCAACTCTCAAAACCATTTCCAGTACCTCCCTACACATGTTAGGATGGTTTTCATGCATGGCAGTTTCGTCCTTTTTAATTAATAAAACCCCGGTAGGGTTTTTTTAACAGAAATATATTTAAGCTTCTATAAATTGTAAAAAATAATCTAGATTGGAACACGAGAAATCCAAATAAAAATATTTAGGGCTCGTAAAAATATGTCTGGAAACTTTTAAAAAATTAGTTTTTTAGCTCTAGAAAAATGTACATAAATATCTGGAAAACCCCCTCCCCAAAAACATTATATCAATGTCTAATTAAACGTGTTTTGAAAACAATTACGCCACAAAAATACGAGACCCAACCATAACGCATGAAACATATACGTTAACGTTTTGAATACACATTCAAGGTACGGTTAACAATTTTGTTCGGTGTGTTGGATGCAACGGCGACATACATATATACCGAAGTTTGAGTATGTTGTTATATTTTGTCTTCTTATTAGTATTTGTACAATTAGAACCAACCCCCTTCATGCGAGAGAGAGCGCATCAGCTAGCGTGAGGCACGAGCGAGAAAAGGACGAAGCTGAGAGCGCGTCGATCTAATGGATGAGAGGAGCACGATCACACGTGGACCTACGTTTGTTTGCTTGCTTGTTTGTTTGTTTGTCACCCACAAGTCAAGAACAACAACCAATGCAAACCAACCAGTCTGTGGCTGCAAACCAACCAGTCTGTTTGCGATCCACAGCTAGCTACCAGGTTGTTTGCTTTTGGTGCATGATCGATAGATCCACATGGATGGCTGCATGCATGCGTTGTTGCGGACTCAGTACTCCTTGTCATCATCGGTCAGAGTCGTAGCTCTCGATGACGATGGAATATGTGGTTGGATAGATGCATGCGGGTCTCGTCGAGAGGAGCTCGTGAGTCACGCTTGACCACCTATACCTAGCTAGCATGTCCCTATGAGTACTTAAATATATGGGTATTATTAGCACAATTATAGGCCTTGGCCCCCCCTAATTCTAAGCCCAAGTTGCAGGTAACATTCTGAGCCCATGACTAAAGCAAGCCAGCAGCCCAATTAGGAGGAACATGAAGAGACGAGCTGCAGCCATATTTCGATCTGTGTTCGGCTCATCGCCTCTTCATCTCCCCGATTTAAGTAAGAAGTATGTTCTTTTCCCAAATTATTTTAGTACGAAAATATACTTATTCAATTATTTGTCCATTAATAATATGTCTTCCAATATGCATGTAGGTATGTTGATGTGACTAAATCTCAAAACAAGAATGATAACACCACAACCTTTCACCATTACAAAGTGGATGTGTTTAATGTTGCAATAGATCAGCAAGTGATTGAGTTGGAAGATCGATTCAGTTCTCAAGCGACAGAGCTTTTATCCCTTTGTGGTTCTTTGGATCCAAGGACAGAGGAATTTGACATAGAAAATACATGCAGTCTAGTTGAAAAATATTATCCAGCTGATTTCTCAAGTCAAGAAAGAGCCCAATTAGAAAGCCAACTCCCACATTTTAAAATTGATGTATGCAACCATCCAGAACTAAGAGAATTACCATCACTTGCTGATCTAACAAGTGGACTATTTAAGATCGGTAAAAGTTCATTGTACCCAATGGTGGACAGGTTGTTAAGATTGGTTTTAACTCTTCCAATATCAACAGCAACTGTCGAGAGAATCTTTTCAGAAATGAAGGTTATGAAGACGCGTCTTCGAACTACAATGGGAGATGGATTTGCACGAGATTGTTTGGTAATTTATATTGAGAAGGCATTGGCTAAAAAGATTAGTAATGATGATATCATTACTGAATACGATCGTGCCGGTTGTCGTAGATCTAAGTTTAAATTAATACAAATGTAATCTTATTTGCATTTTGCATAACATTATTGCCCTGATATGTACAGTTATAACTATAAAATCGATGAATCAAACTTGGTTATGTTTGCTTGTTATTTGTGCCGCCCCCCTATGGATTCCTGGCTCCGCCTCTGGCTGTCGTCGGTAGGTAGGCTCTCTCCATCTCGGATTCATCGGTGGTTTTGCGTTGATTAAGACAGAAAACATTATTAATTTGTCTGATCGATTTATTATCAGGTTAATTCTTTTACTGACAACTAACGTTTCTGTTTCTGATCTCATTGGCAGTATGTTCTGCTGTACATACGTTTCTCTAGCAAGAAAAGAAAAGAAAAAAAAAACGGGACGGGAGTCATGCATGCGTGTGATGTGCGTGTGCCAAATTAACGCCAACTCACCTAATTAAATTACCCATTTGAGCTTAGCTTAGCTTGTCGCCAGCAGCTAATAACGCAGCAGCAGTATATGTCACTAGCAGACGACGACATCGCCCGGCCTCGTCAACGCGGAAAGTCGTCTCGTCTCGTCTATACGGAGCAGAGCGGAGGGCCGGGGACGGCGGACGGGCGACTAGAAGAATGAAACGAAGAAGCAGGCAGCTTAGCTGCTAGCGGCAGATTAATGCTAATCTCCGCGGCTGCTCCGATGCATACATACATATATAGATATAGATACTCCGATGAGCACGATCCTATGTTGCTTGCTAGCTTGGTCGTCTAGCTCACCGTGGGCCTACCGTTTTATTCAACTCTCGCCGATGACTGTATTATTCAATCATGGCACCGTACATATACACATACTTATGTCATACAGTATAACCCATTACCCATCCCTCCCTCCCTCCCTTTCAATTCCCTCACTGTTGCTTGGCTATGTGCTATGCCATTCATCAATTACATATGGCGCGTGTTTAAAGATATATTTAAGGAACGCATGGCATCAGTACAAAATACATGCGCTAGTTGCATGATCTAATTCCTCTGTTATCCCTGAATAAATTAATTCTTAAACTTGTTTAAGTCAAGTTTGTTTTAAGTTTGGCCGAATTTATAGAAAAGAGGGCAAAGAATTAGCAAAATATGTTCGCGCATCGTAACGGGTGAAAAAAAACTATTAAACGTTCGTGCGAGACGACGACGAGAATGCATGCTTTACCGCACCACGCGGCTGACAGTACCAGGGTCCCATAACAAGCCCTATTTGTGTACTCGTCATAAATCCAAAATTATTGTTGAAGAAATATATGATTCGGATCGGTTGGGAAGTTGTGAACATGGAAAATAACTAAAAAGGAAATGTCTTTATCATATATATGCTGGCATCTCGATAAGTACATATTCACACACATATTTTCCATTCCATTTGACATGCATCCTCCTCACTCTCACTCAACGGTGTGGACAACTAGACACACATGTATGGCAGTAGCGATCGATGATGCCGTGCTCTAACTTGTGGACTTTTCCCTTTCAAAAAGAGAAATTGTGGACTTTGTGGCTTGCAACGGCCAACAGGCAACATCCCTCTGCGCTGAAGGAACAAGTGAGTAAACCTAGCTATAGAGATAGATGGATGTGGATATCCAGCGACCCGAGATGACGATCGACAATGAATGCGTGATGTCAATAAAAATTAATGATTGTACCCCTGATGAAGAAACAAACAGTAGTACAGCCAGCTAACCAGGCATACGTCATGGTGCTGACGTCACTAGTGTGCACGTAATTCGGGACCGTGTTTGCATGTGTCAAACAAAGCATACTCCGTCTCCGTCCTGGCCCATTTATGCATTGACAGGTACAGGCCCTGTTTAGTTCACATGCAAACCCAAAATATTTCATCTTCCACCCATCACATCGAATCTTTAAACGTATGCATGGAGCATTAAATGTAGGTAAAAAAAATAACTAATTGCATAGTTTGTCTGTAAAGTTCGAGACGAATCTTTTGAGTCTAATTAATCCATAGTTGGACAAATTTTACCAAATAACAACGAAATGTGCTACAGTAACTTTTCACCCAAACTTTCTCAACTAAACACAGCCACAATTAAAAGAACGCTTTTCATTCCTATTACTCGCGCGCAACGAGCTGTGTCGAGGTCCACCGCCCCACTTGCTCCTCACAAAAGAAGAAAGTATTTATTTAATAGTACGTACATATTTGTTTAGTACCCTATGCGTTTTAAATTATATAAGTCGCATTAACGTTTTTGTACATCAATTTTACTCTAAATAATTTGAAACAGAGGGAGTAGATCAATTGCAAAACAGTTAGTTTTGCAGTATGTGTAATGAATAATTAATTATAAACTTTATGGGTGGTTCTTTTCATGAGCTAGCTAGCTAGGTTCATTTTAGTAGAGCTCTGAAGCAACTTACAAGTTATATTCAGAGGAAGCTTTCCTTAACAGTATTATATAGAGAAGTTATGTGAACAGATTTCTAAATAAACAATGAAGCTAGAGACTTTCTTCCTACACTTAATTACTTTTCATAAGCTACCACTACAAGAAATCGTTTAATCCGTGACAGATTCTCTGTGACGTTTTCACAAGCCGTCACAAACAACGCACAGCTCCAGCAATCCATCGAGCTACCCTAGTGGATGTCCAGCCCGAAGCCCAATACCCACTGAGGTATATAAACAATCCTCAAAACCACAGCCCGCTGCCTTCCTTCTCTGTAACAGCCGCCGCCGTCCACCCCACACCAGCGTCGCCCTCGCCCTCGCCCTCTCCCAGGCTGATATGGATTTGGCCTCGGAGTTCAGCACGCAGCACGTACACCGAGGACGGCGCGTGGATCTGGATCTGGACCTCGGAGTTCACCACGGAGGAAACTGAGGGCGGCGCCCCCACCTATCCCTCGCTGGATCTGGACCCTGGAGTGGAGGAGCTCAGCGGCGGATCCAGATCCTGGAGTGGAGGAGCTCGGCGGCGGATGCGGACTCTGGAGCGGAGGAGCTTGTGGAGCAGTCCGACCCCTACGTAAAGGCCAGCAGTGAGTGATTCAAGGCACAACTTGTCCACGTCGAGCTGCTCAGGTGATTCATGTGTTCCCCCATGTGGTCCTATATCCACCTTTCTGCAGGAATAGTGCTAGCATGCCGGCGGTGGGGGATCTGCGTTGTCAGGGTCTGAGGTTCGATGGAACCTGATCTGAATGAATCCAAGTGCCATGATGCCAATACTGCTGGTGTGCTCACCCAGTGCAATGACCAGAGCTTGCATCCGGATTCCTAAAAATCTGGTATTTCACATTCCAGGAGATACTGAATTATTAGCTTTGCTTCGACCATGTTTATTTTCCAAATTGGATTAATTTTAATCAAATGCTATGCAGACCCCTGGGGTGAGCAATGAAGCGACGCTTGGAGTTTATGATATATATTTTTTATTTCAAATATGTTGTTTTCTACTGCTTGCTTATCATGGTTAGAAGTTCATGTTATGTGATAGTCTTATTCATCTATGGGCACGAAGATGAGAAGATCTGTAAATGTCTTACACAAATTTGTGAAAACACAAGTGAATCCTATATGTATTCCATAACACATTTGTGTAAATCGAAGTAGGTAATATTAATTTAGTTGGCCCAACTAAGTATACATTAGCTTCAATACATTCATGTGTATTCTTTTATGATTTTCTGATTGGAAATTTCATATCATTAAGAGAGGTCTCTGCTTCTTAGTTTGCATACCTACTTAGTTTTTAGTTTTCTATTCTTTGTATAAATCAGTTTGGATGTAGTTTCAAATACCAATAGCAGGCTGTTATATTCTTCTCTAATGAGAATCAGCGGCTACTACAATTTCTTTCTTGTTGTCAGTTCTCAGAAGTCTGATTAACAGCTTGACAACTAAAGACTACAAGTTTTTATTAACTAGTGCAGCAGCAGCTCGTGCTTTTCGCCGGTAGTTTTTCTCACTGCAATTCCCATCCACAGCCGCAGGAGTAGACAGACAACAGCTACTGTTTTTCTTCAGTGGCGACAAAAGCTTTAGCAATAGTATTCTGGTATGTTCTTTTCAGTTCAGGTTTCAGTAACTAGTGCAGCAGCACAGCTTATTTTTATTAGGAGTTCTATTGGATAATAGTCATTGTACTAGTGTGCATCTCCATATATGGTAAAAAGATAAGTCTGATTGGGATTAAGGTGATATTGCCTTGGTCTGTTTTTGTTAATTTCAGTTAGCAACATTGTTGTTTTCCTTTCTCTTAGCCATAATGAATCACTGGTATGTCAAATGGATTATTGCTCAGGTGGTTTTATTAAAATTAAACCTATCAAAATGTTATTGAGCCATACAAGCTCCCATAAATTGGAATTCTTCTATATTCTACAGTGGTGCTGCTTTTAGCTTCAGTGGCAGGATAAAGCAAAAATATTCATTCTCTTGAATAGAAACTGACCTGACATTATATGTTCCTGCTGTACAAAAAAAGCATTCTTCAATAACAATATGCCCTGCAGTACTCCTAGAACCTTTTTTATTTTTAATACATTTTCTAGTATTGCTGGTACTGCTATTATATGTTCCTGCAGTCATAAATTCAGAGTTCCTGCCTTGTGTGTTCCCTTTGTTAGTACAGTACATTATTAGTTTTTTGTATTGTAATTTGTAATTCACCAATCAGTAGTGTTACATTGTCTTGTCATTGCAGTGCTATCTTTTAAGTTCTCTGAATCACCATTTGATTGAACGTTTCTTTTTCGTGGTTTTCAGGAAGGGCTGTAGGGCAGTGCAAATGAGAATTGGTGGGGTAAACAATATATTGGAGAAGTGCTTGACGAAGGAACATCATTCCATCGAGGTGGCTCTAGGCAGTTGGCTGCATTTTGCTTATTTGCTTATTGCTGTATGGTGGATAGGCAATGTTGGTTGTATGAATTAGTGTTTTTTGCTTCATCATCAATGTGTAAATCTTTGTATATATAAACATATTTAACCCAATGGTTGTAATAAATCTATAATTGGGAATGCTAAAGAAATGTCAGCATATTTGTCATTCAATAAATAGGCCACCTTCGATTTTAGTCTCTTAATAAATGTCGGGATTTCTTACAACAAAAAAAATGATGGGCTAGTTGGTGATGTAAGCATCCATCTCATCATCCACGTAAGCTTTCTAGATGATGTGGCAACTCATCTGTGACGGTTTAGAATCGTCACAGGTATTGGGCTTGGGTTGGGTTAACTGGGCCTTGGGCTTAACTATGACGGTTTAAGATCGTCACAGATTCTGTTATTCTGTGACGTTTTTCAGAAAACCGTCACGGAGGTCAATCTATGACGCTCAATCCATGACGATATCTAAAACCGTCATAGATATTGTATTGTGACGGTTTTTGGGTGATCCGTGACGGAAATTTTTCGTCATGGATTAACAGGATTCTTGTAGTGTACACGGACTAACATGTTTCATTTAAAGTTTTCTCTACGCGTCTGAATCGCATTGAAGTCATCAGTAAGTTCATCGGTTGTAAACTCCATTGCAATCTCATCTTCTTCATCGTTTTCTTGTTGTGCAGCAAGCCAGGCTATCTCATCTTCCAGAGACTCAGGGTCATCTTGTGTCTCCCTTTAAAAAGAGTCAATTGTCGTCCTTTTAAGTTTCATGATGATTATCCGTCAATTAAAAAAATAATAGTTTAGTTAGCCAATTAGGCATTAGCTCTAAACTGATGAACATTAAAAAATTAGAATAGAACAAAGAACATACCTAGCTGGATGTTCACGTTGCTGCAGCGCAGAGTGCAGACAATATAAAAAGCTTGGACCTTGGTGCGACGCGGGGTTCAGAAGCCTGGCTGCGTTTGCCATGATCTGGTCGCAAAATCGTTTGACCATGTAATCGTAGCCGTTTGTATTCAGTAGCTAGGAGTTTGCTTCTGCGATGGCCCCTCGCCACCGTTTTGTAATCGTGTAAACTAGGTCTTATGACCACTCATTTCCTCTTAATGAAAAACGAGCCTATATACACCTGATCTAGAAAAAAAAAGCTTGGACCTGGACGCCGGACGGAGAGCCGGATGTGCACGCTCGGAGACGGAGAGCCTGGACATGGACTCCGGGCGGAGGTGTGGACTGCAGAGGTGCCTTTACGGCCGGGCAGCGGGGCGAGTGTGGCGGCGCCGGCGGCACAGGATCGTGTTGAATCGCGATCGGAAATTGCCCTCGCCCCTCGGACGGTTGGGCTCTCTATTCTGTGTACATACGTACATACATGGGCTTGGCCGCTTGGGCCGTATGGAGCATAGAAGTACTAGTTTTTTTGCACCAAACATTGGGTGGGGCCATGGGCTCCTGTTGCCTCCGCCACTATAGCCACCTTATACATAAGAACCATGAAGTTCTGTGAGACAGATAAGTGGGCTGCGTAAGCCGGCTAACTGTTATACGAATGAGCCGATAGATTAACCGTAAGTTTTCATACAGCCAACTGCCAGATGTATTATTAACCTTACTTTAAGAAATGACTCGGATCGGATTCATCGGTTTTTAATTAAGTCAAAACATTTATTTGCCTGATCGATTGATCAGATTAATTTATAAACACCTCGGATTCAGCTTTTTTAGTGATAACTCATACGTTTTCTGATCTGATGAATCAAAACTAGGAAAGAATCGTACGTGTTTATGAGACCATTTGATGACTAGTGTAAAAATAAGAAACACGATTCTTTCTGTTGTACGTACGCTACTAGCTGCCTAACTGCACTGCATGCATGCGTGCAGCTGGGCATTTTCACATTGGTATGTTCTGCGGTTTGTCCAGCAAGAAACAAATTAAACGGGAGTCATGCACGATGCGTGCCAAACGCCAACTGAACCTGATTTACCCCACGAGATTGTTGCAGCATATGTAGCAGCAGCAGTATATGCATGCATGTAGTATGTCTGTATGCATGTAAAATGAAAATGACGTTGCTGCGAGCACTACCACCGACTGTCCCTTTCGTTATTAGCTTCGATGCATCACTACTGAATCGGACACTTGGATCGGACCTGTGTAGGACGTGTGGCCCTGCTCTGCTTGCATGGAATGCATGGGTACACACTGACACAGTGACACTGCTACAGATCGATCGTCACTAGCAGACGACACATGCATCGCCCGCCCTCTCGTCAACGCGGAAGTCGTCTCGTCTCGTCTATACGGATCGGAGAGGGCCGGGACGGCGGACGCGCGACTAGAATAAATCAACAAACACAAGAAGCAAGCCAACACTCAACCACCGCTGTGATGTACGGTGTGGACTAGACTTTTTGGCGATTCAACTACGCGGCTGCTCCCATGGATACAGAGGGGCTGTTTGGTAGGGCTCTGGAAAACAACAATTCCAGCTCTCGTGAAGGAGCAGATTCTCTTAGAGAGCTGAAGCTGTTTTTTTTATCATTTGCGAAAACAACTTCTCCGCATAAGTAAAAGAGTAAAAAGTTTATAATACCCTCTTTTTTTCTTTTTTCTTTCTTTTCTTTTCTTACCTTATCCGTTACCCAGCCCACCATGACCCATTATTTCTCTCCTCCCCTCCACCATCATTCTTTTCTCTCTCTCCCCAGCATCTCGCCTCCCGCACAGATGCGAGGTCCTCGGAGATCCGGTGACTCCGTGCCCAGTGGACCCATGCAACCCGGCGCCTGGCACCCTGGCAAATTCCCACGGCCGCGCGACCTAACGTCCCGTCCTACGTGCGCTTGTGCTCCGCCATCCATGGCGTCCACCGGCGGCTCCGGTAGCTCTGTGATTCATGTCCGTGCCGGCGATTTCGTCCCACCTCAGCTACTCGGTCCACATGCCGCCATGCTGCTACGGCCTACCTACAAGCTCGGTGCCGAGGGCAAAATGGGACCTTGACTCAGCGAGCAGGCGAGGAGCCGGTGAAGCTCCTTTTTTTGGCTTCGTTTGACAGCGTCTGACACCGGCACGCTGTGAGAGTGCAATTTTGGGAATTGCAAGGAGCTCTTCCATTTTGAGGTGTTTGGTAGAAAAAGCTGCAGAATGGCTCCAGGAGCCGGTCTAGAATCTCTACCAAACGCCCCCATAGATAGATACTCCGTTCCTCTATTATGCATGCTTTTGGTCTACTCCTTCCGGTCACATAAAAATTGTCATTCTCGCTTCCCCTTAAGTCAAATATTTGTGGTAGATAGAGACCATTGAATATATTTTTATAATAAATTATTCGGAGATCCAAATATTGCTAAGATTTTCTACAACAACATGAGTCCTATAGCGACTCTTTTCATGGGACAGAGAGTGTAGATTCATGGCTAGCTTACATTCCCCCGAACGTACGATGTACATTGTTCCCGATCTCTTCTCTTATTGCATTAGGGCGGCTCCAATGGTTCAGCATAAATCTAGCTGGATAAATTTTTCAATCACTAAATAGTAAATAGTGTAAAAAGTAAGAGACTAGTATGAACTCAAGAAATAGTAACGATGTTCAAGACAGCTTGTTGTGATCTCTCTCCCCTTCATATTTATCAATTTAAAGCTAGTGTTACCTCTCCATTCTAGAAGCCCCAAAAAAGATACGACTCAGTCATGCCGTCTTAAATCTAATCAAATTTGCATAAAAAATATTAATATTTATCATACCAAATATATGTCATTAAATTTGTCGTGCATTATATTTTCAGTATATGTACATGTTCAAAGTTCATAAATATTGATGCTATGTTCTATAAATTTAACCAAAAAAATAAAATAGTTTGACTTAAATTAAACCAGAGTTGCTTTTTTTAATGGAGGTTCTAATTAATAATTATTACCGACGTCAAATGTGATGCGCGGTATGTGTGACACTGGAGTGAGTATCATAATCATGGAGCGAGATCAAGTCTGGTAAAATCCCAACATTATTCGGTCCTTGGTCATATTTGTCAATTTTCGTAAAAAAAACCCCTCTCGCGCCGTCGCGTGCACAGCTAGCTACTAGGAGTAGCTTCTCGTTCTGTCTGTGTCAGCCGTGACTGAATGACTGATGTACTCCTACATTTTTTCTCTTGGAGTGAAATTTGTACTTGGACAGAAAAAAGAGAGTATGCTTTTTTAACTTACTTTAATCACATAATTATATTGGGATGCTCTTGTTGCTTGCTCATTGATGATGCAAATAAATGCACACTCATTAGAAATATAGTCGCTCCTTCCATATAAATATATGTATAAATGAATTAATGAAGAGTAAGTACTTTTATTCAAAAAAAATATCATCACATATAAATATATAAGTATATGGAGTACATAACCTATGGTGTTTTAGTCACAAAAAAAAACCCATGGTGTTTAAAGTAGCATACTCCCTTACTGTTTCCTATTTTAATCTAGTGGCGCATGGCACAATGGTACGGTGTTTATAAAATTCTAATTAGCGCCCCTGCCATTTATGGCATCGGTACGGTACAAAAATATATGCCATTGCATCTATGCTGTTTCACAAAAGAAAAGACTCAAATTGCATCAAATGCGGATGCATGCATGCTTATTGATTGATTGAGGCGGTCATTTTCCTTTTCGTTATATAGGAAATGTTTGGATCCTATGATCTAAAGTTTAACTAAACTTTGGTCTACTTTAGTTCTTGAGGTCCAAACAGCAGGTCTAAAGTGATGTCTGAAGTTTAGCCATCAGTACAAAAACTTTACAAAAGTGAGCTAAATTGATCTAAAATTTTAGTCATCAACTTTAGGCAGCTAAAATTTAGACTAGATCAAGAATCCAAACATGCCCTTAATCTCTATCCTGAATATTAACAAAAATCTTATAAATGCAAGGAGTAATAATAGAACAAACCAAACTATCTATACTCTTGATGAATTCAAAATGAACGATGACGAGGGTTAAGTTTGTCCAAATTTAGGGCAAATAGTATTACATTTATGCCAAATAATCCAATAGTATTTATCTTGTATCATAAATAAATGTTAGTATTTTTTCGTATAAATTTAGTCAAACTTAAAAATATATATGATTTCTTGAAAAGAGAGAATTACATTCTTTTGTGAATGGAAAGAGTACATATATGCAGCTTGTTCGGCTGGCTGGCAGCCAGTTGCCAACCAGCCAGCAGGGTTTTTCTCACACATCAATTCAGCACCAGCCTCTAGCCACCTGTCAGCCAGCAGTATTTTTCTCTCATAACAAATCAGCACCAACCACCAGCCACCAGACAGCCGAACAAGCTCATGATTTGTGTCTGTCGCGTTTTGAAGTTTGTGAACATGAAAAGTAACTAAAAGAAATGTCTTCATCATATATATATATATATATATATATATATATATATATATATATATATATATATATATATATATATATATATATATATAGGCAATGGCGCGGCATCTCGATAAGTAAATATTCACACATATTTCTCATGTGAACATTCTCACTCTACGACGTGGACATATGCATCTATCGCCGTAGGCCCGTAGTGATCATCGATACCATGTGCTCTAACCTGTGGATTTTCCGCCCTTCCCTTTAAAAAAAAATCGTGGACTTTGTTGCTTGCAATTGCAACGTGGCAACATCGTCCCTGCGCTTAAGGAACTAGAGGAAAAAATCGTGGACTTACGTCATGGTGCTGACGTCACCGGTGATCCAGGACCACGTGTGCATGTGTCAAATAAAGCGCGCGTCCAGCGTCCTGGCGGCCTGGCCCATGGAACGACAGGTACTCCCTCCGTCCAAGAAAACATGCAACTACGGGTTACGTACCGATAAAAGTAGTTTACGTTTAACCAAATTTCTAGTGAATACTATTCACATTTATGACTTCAAATTAATTTATTAAGAAAATATATTTCGTAATGAATCTAATGGTATTTATTTGATATCATAAATACTAATATTTTTTTATCTATAATTAATTGAACTTGAGATACTAAACCATGATACTGTGCTAGAATTGCATGTTTTGTTGGACGGAGGGAGTACTACTGATTAGCTCTGTCGAGGCCCACCGCCAACTTGCTCTCTTCACAAGAGAAAAGAAGTCTTTAATAATGTACAGTACGTAGGAGTATATATATTTATTTAGTATATGAGTAAATACATTGCAAAATATTTATTTTTTGCAGGACAGATTTCTTGCACAACGAACTAAATAAAGCAGGCCGGGAGACATTCTCTCTAGTCTAGAAAAAAATCTCCAAAAAGTACGTCAATGGGCATGGAAAATTTGCTAGGCAGTTAATGTTAATCTAGTACAATAGTATGAGTGTTCTATATGCATTGCACATGGCCATATGTATCTATTAGGTACGTAGTTTGCGGTCGGTAAGCAACACATCAGAACTTACCTTTAGTTCCATTTATTTGTTCATGTTACCTCTAGGACCTTTGCAACAAGAGTCGAGTCCGATTTACCCTTGCATCAAGAGTCGAATCTGATTATATTTACCCCTAATCGAAGTAGTCACTGGATTTGAAAAACCCTTAAAATTTTCATACACCAGTACCAGATTACACAAACCTGAACTATAAAAAGGACAAATATCCTCCCTTGACAACTTTAAAGTTGTTTTTTTCGGTGATTTCATGGTTGTGGCGGTGGGGCCCAAATGTCAAGTGGTCTCTCTTTCTCTTGTACCAAAAGAAATTATAATTTTTTTCATACGAAGTTGGATGAATCCAAACTTTTATCAAATTTTAGAGCTTTACAATTTTATAATTGACAACTTCTTTCATTCATTTGAGATCTTTAGAGGCTTAGATATTTGTTTTAAATTATCAAATTTTTACATTCCAGTTTTTGAATATATCAAATATAGGATGTTGGCATAGTCCGTATCAAAGTTGGATCTCTTCTTGATATACAACTATTTGGTCGATAACTTTTTTATCTAAGATAATTTAGAGACACAAATATTCATTTCAAGTGCTTAGATTTTATAAATTATTTCTTAAAAAATTTGCAAAAGATCTTGAATGTTGACATAGTCAATACAAAAGGTAGCTCCATACAAAACATGCATGCAGTGCATGGGGTGCGGTGGGCTGTTTGGATGCAACCGTGGACAAAATTGCCTGGACCGGCCCCCTGCCTGTACGTTGCCTGAACTCCATTTGGTTGGAGCCCTGAGTTTCTTTGCCTGGTGTGAATGCCTATGCTGGTTACCTGTGGCTAGGCGCATGAAATTGATTGCCTGGGAATCCGCCGAGCTGCCTGGTTTTCTAATCACCGTAAAACATTGTTGTCTTATCTCTAGGCAACCAACAAACCAACGTTATCCGGTTCTTCTATCCACTCAGGCAAATATCTAGGACTTTCAACCAAACGGTACAACAGTTTCTTCATCTGCCTGACCAGACATTTTTATAACCGGTGACAGACAACTCACAGGCAGGTGGAATGCCCAGGCAAATAGCTCAGGGTTGCATCCAAACATGCCCGGTATGCCTGGTCTACCGTAGACGGGCAGGCATTGGTGAGATACGCTCCCCATCTGTCCTTTCTATCTCTCTCTCACCCTCTCTCATGAAAAAAAAACATTTGGTGTGGCAGCACAAATCCACTGCAGTACCACACCTCATGCAGACTTAGGTTATGTGACGACATCCGTCATTGAATAACATTTAGGTTATAGAGGGCCACAACAATATATCACATAAAAGTTAATCCAGTATTGCACATGGCTATATATCTATTAGGTACAGAGTACGCTTGGGGTCGGTAAGCAAGTAACCCATCAGAATTTACCTCTAATTCCATTCATTTGGTCATGTTACCTCTCTTTGTGGCAAGGGTCGGGCTGTCAGAGTAGAGGAGATGAGAGAGAGAGAGATGGGCTGGCGGTGAATGGATCAGATAGTAGTGGATACTTTTTTCGGGCTCACATATTTGTGTTCATGGGAACCATCTGTGATTTGTGTTTTCAGGATACTTATTTGGCTGGAGCTAACACATCACAGACACGTTGCGACTGGACGGCCCGTCTCTAATACCATATCACAGACGTGTGCCGTTCTTTCGTCTCTGATACAGTGTGGTATCTTCTTTGTGTTATTCTGGCATAGTATTGGTTTATTGTTCTATTTAATTGCAGCTACCGTATTTATACTCTACTACGCAGCAGGAATTAATACATTTTCTTTGAAGTTGAGAATAAACCAAATAAATTAAAACACTGCACGTCGTCGCAAATAAAAGAAGAGGTGAGATGTATAATTATAGTAAAATTGAAGTATGCGCAGTACACGGACCTCGTGCAACACGTACAGAATTGAATAGGGGCCATCACTTGCTTGCGTATATGGCCTTGTTTAGATGCCTAAGGGCCTGTTTAGTCCCAAAATGTCAAAATTTTCAAGATTCCCCGTCACATCGAATCTTTAGACACATGCATGAAGCATTAAATATAGATAAAAAATAAAACTAATTACACAGTTTAGACGAAATGGACGAGACGAATCTTTTAAGCCTATATAGACCATGATTGGACAATATTTGTCAAATAACAACGAAAACGCTACAGTAGCATTTTGCCAAAAATTTCGGCATCCAAACGGTGCCTAAATTGGCCACCAAATTTACTATGCAGAATTTCTATTCCCCGTCACATCAAAATACCGGCACATGTATGGAGTATTAAATGTAGATGAAATCAAAAACTAACTGCACAGTTTGGTTCTACTTTGCGAGACGAACATTTTGAGTCTAATTTGTCAAAGTTTAGACAATTTTTACCAAATACAAACGAAATGCTACAGTGCGCTAATTTGACGCGAGAGTGCCGAATCCGGACGGAACTAAACGAGGCCTATGTGTATGGGTACGGTACCACCACCACATACATAATCGATCGCGGGCGCGGGGCCTACACTGACACGTACGGAAATCTGGTTTGTATTGGATCCATACCGCCAAGAAAGGCCACGTGTGGGGACCACGAGGCATCATGCAAGTGTGATGTCCACGCTTGCCCTAGCTAGCTAGTATAGCCTTCTGGAAGCTGCTCTCTTTATAAACAAGCAGCAAGTGAGCGGCGAGCTGAGAAGAAATATCAGTAGCTGCAGTCAAGCACTCAAGCTAGCTCTACCTGTACTGTACATCGTCGACCTCACAGGCTCACACACTAGCAGATAGAGGCGATGGCGCTAGCAGTAGGGCGGGAGGAGGAGCTCCTGGCGCAGCTCCGCGCGCTACTGTTCTTGCCTTCCCCGGCGCCGGCGGCGACGACACCAGCGGCTCCGCCGGTTAAGGTGGAGTCCGCCGGCGGTAGACCACTAGCTGCCATCATGAGCAGTAGCGGCGGACGCAGACCTGCTGCTGTGTCGTCATCGGCTATGGCGGCTGCCGACGCCGACGCCGACGCGTCGTCGTGCGGCGGCGGCGGGGGGCGGCGGCGCGCACGACGGAGCAGCAAGAGAGACCGGGACGACGAGGGCAAAGCCAAGGACGAACAGCACGAGGAGGAACCTGCAGCTGCACAGCCTTATTATTCTCCTCCCTGCAAAAGAAGGTGCGGTAGCTAGTTGCTAATGGCGTGGTCCATGCAAGCAACCAATAATTCCTCCGATATCGATCTCGATGATGCATGACTGATGGCGGTGCTGCTGGCTGGCTGCAGGAAGAAGAAGCAGCAGAGCAGCAAGTCTCTTGTGACGTCAGTGCCGGATTTCGATGGGTACCAATGGAGGAAGTACGGGCAGAAGCAGATCGAAGGTGCCATGTACCCCAGGTATGCATAATAGTATAATAAATACTCTATCTAAACCGATCATCACTACGTAGTTGCCAGATTTCTATGATTCAATTAGCTTGAAAGTACCTTCTTCTTACATATCCAATGAACAATAAACAGTAGTACTTGTTCATCATCCCTTCCCTTGTACTCCAGTAGCTTGTTTGGTCAAAAAGAAATTGAGAATAATCTCGATCGTGAATGCTTTGTCCAATCAGAAAAGGAGAGATGCATGGAACGGGAAAAGATGAGAGCTATATATAGCTGCCCCTGCTAAAAGATGCCATTTCACTTTCCTATATATCGATCGAGACAAAATAAATCGAAGAAATACTTTGTCCACCAATCGATCTTTGGACAGTGACACACTAGCTGCAAGCTTTGCTAGTGGATGCCTGATGCTGCTGTCCCTTCCATCAGTTTGGGTCTGTCCGTCTGTCCCCTGCTAGTGATAGCTAACCCAAATACTCTTATGCCTCTGCCCGTCGCGTGACACACGTTGTGCCTTGTAGCATACAATTAAGGCCACCATTGACCCATCGATCGAGACAGTTTTATGTTGCCAAACTGCATACTGTATTTTGTATAGAGAATTACAAGGTCACTATTACTGTCTCCAAATTCTTAACAGTACTCTTTTTTATATATAAAAAAGGCGGAACTTTCAGTGCACTGAGTTACTTGGCGCCCATATTCATGCAGGAGTTACTACAGGTGCACACGGAGCGCCGAGCAAGGCTGCGCGGCCAAACGGACGGTGCAGCGCAACGACGACGGCGGCGACGCCGCTACCACCGCCGCCGCCCCAGAGTACACGGTGGTGTACGTGGCGGAGCACACCTGCACGGCCAACGACTCCCTAGAGGCGCCGGTCATCCTCGAGACCACCACCGTCGTCGTCCCTGCTGCTAATACTACTAGCACCACCACCAAAGGACCTCGAGATGATTACCACCACACCTACACCGATAGCATCGTTCCAACTACGTCAGCTGGCTCATGTTCTACCACGACCGCCGCCTCCACCAGCATCACCACCGGGACTGAATCTCCGGCGATCTCTGGCGACGACATCACCTGCTGGAGCAGCACCAGCGGCGCTAGCAGCAGCGATTATAATTACGCCAACGACTACTACTGTGGTGGGTTGTTTGCCGCTGCCCACGGTAGTGGCTGGACCACCGGATCGATGGATGCGGCGTCGTCGTCGTCGTCGTTGCAGGTGATGGAGGACTTGACCGGACCGATCCGGTCACCGGTGCACGTTCCAGCGGCTGGTTGGACCATTGACCAGCTCCTGCTTCAGCTCGTTAATGAGCCTGCTGTCTGCCATTTCTAAGCTGCTGCTTTAATTTGTTTCTGTAACCTTAGGTTGGTGTTGAGATGGATGTGGACAGTTTGACTGTACTGTGTTAGGCTCTGTTTGCATGAATGGCTGGCCAGGCATGGTCTTCTATGGCATTAAGGTGGTGTTTAGTTAGGGAGGAAAATTTTTGGGTGTCACATCGGATATGTCGAAAGGATGTCGGAAGAGGTTTTCGGATACTAATAAAAAAACAAATTATAGAACCCGTCAGGAAATTGCGAGACGAATCTAATGATACTAATTAATCTGTCATTAGCCCATGCTGGTTACTGTAGCACTTAAGGCTTTTTATGGACTAATTAGGCTTAAAAGATCTGTCTTGCGATTTCTCCGAGAACTATGCAATTAGTTTTTTTCGTCTACATTTAGTACTCCATACATGTATCCAAACATGCCATTTTACTGTAGAAGGCAAAAAAATTTTGGGAACTAAACACACCCTAAGCAAACATGACCTTGTCAGTGATAGTGTCTACTCAATTTGATAGAGTTCTGTAACTGTAAATGCCCAGCTTATACTATTATGGGGGTGTTTAGTTGGGGAGTGAAAAGTTTTTGGGTGTCACATCGGATGTTTTATGGGATGTCCGAAGGAGTTTTCGCATACTAATAAAAAACAAATTATAGAACCCATCAGAAAACTGCGAGACAAATCTAATGATACTAATTAATCCGTCATTAGCACATGTATGTTACTGTAGCACTTAAGGCTAATCATGAGCTAATTAGGCTTAAAAGATTCGTCTCATGATTTTCAACCAAATTATGCAATTAGTTTTTTTCGTCTACGTTTAGTACTCCATGCATGCGTCCAAATATTCGATGTGATGGGGTGAATTTTGGGTGGAAACTAAACACCCCTATGTATAGAGGGTTTTTACAGGTTCAGTGAGGCACCAAGAGGGGCCTCATTAATGTTCTGTTTATTTTAGCTTGCAGACAGATATCTGACAGTCTGTTCGCTTGGGCTGAATTCTGGCTGATCTGGCTGGTTTTTTATGAGAGAAAAATACTGCTAAATGGCTGACTGATCTAGCTGATAATCTCAAGCGAACAGGATGTGAGTTGGTGAAAACTGAAAATAGATCATTACGCCCCCTCTCCCCGCCTTTTCATTTTAAATTGTAAGTCAGTCTGGCTTTACTAGATACATAAACATATGGCTTGTTTGGCACAACTCACTAACAGTTTCATTGTTGTGAGCTGTTTTTTTTGTCAAACACTTATTTTCAAAAGAGCTTTATGGGTGAAACTGTTTTTCTCCTCCTCATATAAAGCCATGAATTGGAATGAAAGCTAAAAATGTTAGGAGTCAGACTTTGCCCCTAAGGGGGCATGTGCCCTCATGTGCACGCATCCAACAGCCGCACGTGTGAGGGCACATACCCTTAGGGGAGGAGCGATGGTGGTGCCAGCATGGCGGGAGGGAGGACAACTTGGTTGCGTCTGACTTTTTACAGCTGGACAATGGCGGAGCCAGTGCTGAAAGGAAGGAGGGGCCGGATGGAGCTCTATAGCGTGTCTAACTAAAAATTTCTCTTGTTTTCTTTGGCTAAAATTTACTAAGATTGCAGATCAATCACTACCGGATTCAGCTACTTTGCCGTGTGCGAGGGGCACTCGGCAAAGGCTTTGCCGAGTGCCACTCTCGGTATAAGACACTAGACTAGAGTTTAGTTGGTAAAGTGGTGTTTGCCGAGTGTTTTTTGCCGGGCACTCGGCAAATGCTAAAAAAACACTTGGCAAAGACTGAACACTCGGCAAAGAACGAATCGAAAAAATCCCCAAAAAAAAGGCAAAAAAAATTTAACCGAGGGAGGGCCCCACCGGCCAGCGCTCGCATTTTTAGCTTTCATTCCAATTCGTGACAATTTTCACGCAAAATTCGCGGCTACGGGGCCAGTGGGATTCGAACCCGCGACCTCTCCCTCATGCGTAACCTCCTCTACCATTGCACTCACCTGTGTCTATACCCTGTTTTGGTTCTATACATTTAATAGTAAACTGAGTGTAAATTGCTTGTTTGAGGCCCTAAACGAATTCAAATCAAAAAGTTGCCAACTATAAAGTTTCATAACTTTTCGAGATCTACAACTTTTGTTTTGATAGTTTCGAGATCTACAAAACTTAGAGATCTCTCTTCTAGTTTGCATGAAACTATATATATGGAGATGTAGATTTTATGAACAACGTTAATATTGCTTTGTCGAATGAAGAAATGACCAGTACAGAAGTTGTAAATCTTGAGAAGTTATACAACTATGTAGTTGAACACTTTTTAATTTAAAGTCATTTAGGGCCTCAAAATGTGCGTTGTAATTCTTGTTTGCCGAGTGTAAAACAAAAAAAATACTCAGCAAAGAGGCTCTTTGCCGAGTGTCAAAAAAAACACTCGGCAAATAGGCTCTTTGCCGAATGTCAAAAAACACTCGGCAAATAGCTTGTTTGCCAAGTGTTTTTTGTTGACACTCGACAAAGAGCCTGTTTGCCGAGTGTTTTTTTTCACTCGGTAAAGAGCTTCTTTGCTGAGTGCTCGAAAAATTGCACTCGGCAAAGAAGTTGGCACTCGGCAAACAAGAGTTGTCCGATAGTGAATAGCAATTATTCAATAGAGAACAAAATGTCCAAGAAATAGAAATTACATGCTTTAAGCATACAGGCTACCCAAATTGACTAAAACCTAATCATCTGGATGTTTGTGCTTCCGTTTGAACATATTCGAAGCTAGCTTGACGTGCGGCTCTGGATGACATGGCAGTTGCGAGACACTATACGGCACGAGAGCAACGAGACTGGGAACAATGAGCCAATGAGGCAAACAAGCAATTCAAGCTTCTAAGGCTGCCTGCACCGGCTCCGATAAAAACTTCCTACATTAGCTTTTTACTGGACCGAAGCCCTCACCGGAGGCCGGTAAAAGAAACGCTATCATCGCTCGTACGTCAAATATAGCGCAGCACTGGCCTGTGGCGGACGCTGTGGCCAAGCGCGTGTGAGAGAGAGAGCACGTACCAGCGTGGGTCCCACTTGTTCAATGATGAAAAAAATGTTATAACTCACAAAACAAAAAATCAAATTAAATTCGGATTGCACCATTAAATTTGTTTTAATAAATTCTTCAAAACTAGATCTCACATGGATATATTTCGATAAAGTGACAAGTGGACCTCACAGTGGATAAAGGATGGATAAGTGCGGAAGAATTGGGTATAGAGGAGAGAATTTTGATGACTAGGATGTATAGAGGATAAATTTATAGTGCCACGAGTGCGGATAGTCTAATAAGGGAATATGAAGACAACCAGTAGCAATTACACCACCTTGCATACAGTCTAGCTGGAAAATAACTATATAATATATGCATGCTGCCATGTACATGTGTAGCGCGAGTAGTATGATATGCATGTTGTCTCAAGTTGTATCCTAGCTTTGAAAGTTCGTCGACGGCAAGGTGGGGCCAGAGCCCACTATATGGCCCCAACATAGCTCCACCTGTGGCTGCCGAGGACGAGGCCTTGCTTCGGGGGTACGCTGCCCACGCCCCTAACATTGCCGGGTACGCTGCCCACGCCCCTAACATTGCCGGCGTACGTAGCAGGGCGAGGGCCACGACCTGGGCGGCGATGTACCGGGCATCCATACTACGAGATCCTCCCTTTGGCCTCCGCGCGCATGCAAGCTAAGCTCTGCTTAATTAGTCAGATAGCGTCTACGTTCATCAGTCTTTGCCTAGCTATAGATCCCTAGCGCTGCACATGAGAGCAAAGCCAATTTAAAAGTCGATGAAAGCATATTATTTTAGCAGAAAAAGGAAATAGTTCAAGAAAAAAAAAGAAATGAAGAAAATGGTTAAAACAGGTGCACTAAACTAACTTGGCGCCTTATCCATGCAGGAGTTACTACAGGTGCATACGGAGCGCCGAGCTAGGCATGTCACATTGGTATCTTGTGCTGTTTCTCCACAGCAAGAAACAAACGGGAATCATGCATGCATGCACATGATGCGTGCCAAACGCCAACTAAACCTAGCTAAAGTTCCCACGAACCTGTTGCCCGCTAAAACGCGCATGCATATGCAGCAGCAGTATTATGTATGTATGCATGTAAAAAGAAAATGACGTTGCTGCGAGCACTGCCGACTGTCCCTTTCGTTATTACTAGCTTCGACTCATCACTACTGAGGGGATGTTTAGTTCCCTTCAAAATTCTAAATTTTTACACTCTTTCCATCGCATA
Organism: Saccharum spontaneum; assembly: GCA_022457205.1. Taxonomy (NCBI): domain Eukaryota; kingdom Viridiplantae; phylum Streptophyta; class Magnoliopsida; order Poales; family Poaceae; genus Saccharum; species Saccharum spontaneum. The sequence continues at coordinate 6,621,780 of CM039607.1, forward strand.
CGTATGCATGGAGCATTTAATGTAGATAAAAAAATAATTAATTATACAGTTTGGTTGTAAATTACGAGATGAATCTTTTAAGTCTAATTAGTCTATAATTAGACACTAATTACCAAATACAAACGAAAGTGCTACAGTATCAAAATTCTAAATATTTTGGATCTAAACACCCCTGAATCGGACAGTTGGACCGGCCTGTGTGTAGTACGTGTGTGGCCCTGCTCTGCTTGCATGGAATGCATGAGTACACACTGACACTGACACTGCTACCGATTCATCGTCATCACTAGGCCTCGTCAACGCGGAAGTCGTCTCGTCTCGTCTATACGGATGGATCGGATCGGAGAGGAGACGGCGGACGCGCGACCAGAATGAATCAACAAACACTCAAACCACCGCTGTGCTGTACGTGTGGACTAGACTTTTGTTTTGACGATTCAACACCGCGGCTGCTCCGATGGATATATACATAGATGCTACTCCGATCCTCTGTTATGCATGCTTTGGTCTAGCTAGCTAGTTTCTTGGCTAGCTCTCGCCGGGCCACCATATTATTCAATTCAATCTTGGCATTCCACCGAACGTACCTACGATCCATCCTTCTCTTTCACGGCACGATGTATGTAAAAAGCAAGATACTAACATGTAAAAAAAGCAAGAGACTAGTATGGACTCAAGACATAGTCTCGCATATTTCACGTTCAAGACTACGTGTTGTGGTCTCTCCCCTCCCAATTTTTTTTGAAACTCTCCTCCCTATTATGAGCTTAAAACTAGTGCTAGCTTATACAATTGAAGACGCCCTTATACTTCTCCATTGTAAAAGAGCAAAAAAAAAGATGCAATTATGAAATAGTATTATTCAGTCAAACCCTCTTAATTAAGTTTGATTAAGTTTACATTAAAAGCACTAATATATATCATAAATTTGTCATAGAATATATTTTTAATATACTTATTCGAAGTCATATATGTTGATACTATTGAAACTGTTGATTCTATTCTATTTCTATATAAGCTTAACTAAAGTGAAAATTGTTTGACTTGAACTAAACCTAGATCCAAATATATTCCGCCGTCACATGTGTGTGATGTCCAGTGTAACACCCGGTTTTCTAAAAAACAAAACCAGGCTAATCATATGTGTGCCCAGGAAGTCCACACATATGTCAGAATGAAAAAGTATCAGAAACAATGTTATTATATAACGTATACATAGCTATATTAACACTTACATCAGAGTATCGCGGAACGGTGACTAAACTTCAGGCTCCATTCTTCTCAGAGACGACTGACTGGTGGCTCCGTATGCCAAGCTCTTCTAAAAGACTTCTAAAAACTCCACTACATCTTTATCCTTCTTCTGAATAGCACCTTACTACACACTGGAGTGTGGTGGAAATAGCAAGTACTACACACTGAAGTGTGGTGGAAATAGCAAGAGTGAGTCCATGTCAAACTCAACAAGTATAACACAGGGTTCATGAGGCTCAAAAAGGTTAGACACTGTTTGACTGCATTTAGCTTTTATTCATCATGTAATTAGCAATTGAGTAGCATCAAGGTATTCCAATTCCCATTAATGAACCAATGATCAATTGTAATAAGGATAATGAATAGCATTAACATGAGCATAATAATAACAACAGTAATTAAGCATGATATAACAATGGTGATCAACTATTCTGTAAGAATCCCCAAGGGCGCTCGTGTCCGTGAGCACGGCTAGTATACCAGTTTATTAAACTCTGCGCAGAGGTGTACACTTTCACTGTGAGTCATGATTTCCAAATGCATGAGTTTGCAAGGCCTAAAACATCGAAAACCATATAAAGCCATTCAAAAGTTTGTCTAACAAGTTAGGGCCATTAGATTCACTCGGCAGGCAGATGTAGGAACCCCTTTTCAAATGGCACAATTCCTTTTCGGCTATACTCATAAACTAGAGGCTGTCCTACACCCAACGTGGCAAGCCATTCTTACGCCATTTAAGGTAACCACTAACAAGTTAGAAAAGGTCTCTTGAACAACTAGAGCCAGAGCCATATAGCCCTCACAGCTGTACTGTATGTTCCGGTTATCACTTACAGTTAAGTCCTTATGGAGAGTAACTAGAGCAACAATATAACCCCTTACTCTAGCCCCCTTTCAACAGTAATAAAATCATCTTAATGGTTGGTTGCTTAATCTATTAGTCAAATTACAAGATCATTGTTCATAATTAAGCACTAGCAATAGCTACCCAAATGCATAACCCATAGGTGACAAGGAAACAAGATATCAATAGCTAAGTTATAATCTCTATGGTTGTTAAAGAAGACACATGCATATGAATAATATTTTCTGTGAATAGGTAACAAGGATGGTCCCATGTTATACTTGCCTTGATCAAAGCTTCCCTGTTGATACTGCTGGTCTGGCTTAAAATAATACTCCTGATCGTCAAGAAACTGCTCACCGTCTATACTCGATCATCAAGCATCAACACACAATCATCCGAGCAATCATACACGAAGCAAACAAAGAGACATAATTAAAACAGTACATCAACAGTAGCAAAACAGTATAAAAAGTTTGTAAAACTCTTCTACACGTTACTACGATTACACAGACGTAAAGATCACCAAATTCAGATTTAAAACATGAAAGTTATGAATTTTCTAAGATTTCCTATAGATAAATAATTACTTAAATATAAACTCGAAAATTAAATTTCCCAAATCTATTGTACAGCTATACTAACATGTAGAGCTCGCAAATACGAACCTAACGCAACTTGAACGGGTCAAATCGGAGTTAAAACGAAGATTTTATGATCAAAACAAGTTTAGTGGCAAAACTGTAAATAGGATCATCTTCTACCTTAGGCTTGGAGGAGCTCCGGTCAGCCATAGTGGAACCTCGCCAGAGAGAAGCAAGATGAGATGGGAACTCGATGAAATAGCGATGGATTCGCGCAAACGGATATACAACGGTATAGAGAACGACGAGGGCTGCCTCTTGGTGGTGGTGGCTGGCGTCGGGACGCGACGGTTTGGCCGGGAAAGCTCGTCGGAGAGTTCGCCGGAACGCAAGCTGTAGATGCAGAACTTCGGCGAGAGTTGGAGGGAGCTACGAGCAGCGGCTCGCGATAAAAGGGTTGTACTTCTGAAATCAGGACGTCGAGGGTTACGCCTCGTATGGTTTGGAAACTTTTCGGAATTTCTTAATTTCGGGATTATTTTAATTTCGTGAATAAAATAATTTCAGAAAATCTAAAATTACCTTTTTGGCCGTGAAAAATAGCCCGGAGCTCAGAAAAATCACGGGAAAAATCCTGGAGACTCTTGGAAAGATAAGAAACTCAATTAAATAAGAGATCAAGGAAAAAGATTAAGCTCGCGGAAATTGAAATTTTAAATCCAGAAAATACCAAAAAAAATTCCGGTGAGAAGTAAACGTCATCCTATGATATTTTGAAAATAATAGCACTCACCAACACCAAAGATAAGCATCACACAAACACCACATTATCAAATTAATATGAAAAAGTTTAAAAACATAATTTTCTATATTTAAATTAGCAGCAACTTAACTTTATCTAATAAATTTATTCAAATATTGAAATCATTCATTTTATTTAGTATTTTTCGTGAACAACCCAAAATAGGAAATTTTGGGTGCGACATCCAGTACGTGTGACATTGGAGCGAGAGTGCGCTCTCTTTTAACACGTTAACGCCAACAAAGTTACAATCATAATCACGGAGTGAGATCGAGTCTGTAAAATTCCAACATCATTCAGTCCATTGGTCATATTTGTCAATTTTCGTAGAAAAAGTGCTGTCGCCATTCAGTCGCTGGTCATATTTGTCAATTTTCATAGAAAAAGCTTCTCGTTGTGTCTGTGTTGGCCGCGTGACTGAATGACTGCTCATTATTACCTTTTTTTCTCTTGGAATGAAATTAATTTTTACTTGGACAGAAAAAGAGAAGGTATGTTTTTTTTAAAAAAATTATTTAATACTCACATAATTATATTCGATTAGTTGCTCTTGTTGCTTGGTTGACGATGCACAGTCCAACTCATTAATGTAAGTACTTTTATACTTTTATATTTCATAAAAAAATACCCATCCACAATACAACAATACAAGTATATAGGGCACTCACAATGCAGAAACTAAGAATAGTTTTCATAGCTTAGGACTATGTGTCAAGAAACTATCTTCTCCGGTGCAACCTTTTTATCTAGAGTCTTCCCGATCATTCCTCCCTAATCTTCGGATCCTCTGCTCCAGCTTTCGTACATACAGTACATACCTCCCTTCTCTTCATTTTGGCCCCTCTCTCTCTCTTCATACACATAGAAACTACAGTAATTTAGCATTGGAAGTGCTCAGAGTACTCATGGTGGTGTTTAATGTAGCATACTCCCTCACTGTTGCCTATTGGCGCATACCAGCGGTACAGTGTTTAAAATTTTAATTAGCGCCTGCCGTTTATAGCATTGGTACGTACGGTAGGAAATGCGTCTATGTTTTTGGACGGTAGAAAATACTCCTACTAATCATTTCATCTATGTTACTGCACAAAAGAAAATATTCCTAAATTGCATTAACCTTGATGCATGCATGCATGATTGATTGAGGCGGCCATTTTCCTTTCTCCTTAATCTATCATAAATAAAAAAAATCCTATAAATGCTTACGTTTTTGGACGGAGGGAGTAGCAATAATAAAAAAAAATCAAACTATCTGTACTCGTGATGAATCCAAAATGATAGTTGAAGAGAGTACATATATAGGATATGATTCACGTCGGTTGTGAAGTTGTGAACATGGAAACTAACTAAAGGAAATGTCTTTTGGTATATTTAGGCAACGACGGCGGCATCTCGATAAGTAAATATTCACACATATTTTCCATGTGAACATCCTCACTCTAAGACGTGGACACATCACATCATCTATCGCCGTAGTGATCATCGATACCGTGTGCTCGAATAACCTGTGGACTTTCACTTTCCAAAACAAAAAAAAAAAAAAGAAAAAAGAACTCGTGGACTTTGTTGCTTTGCAATTGCAACGTGGCAACATCGTGTCCCTGCGCTGAAGGAACAAACAAATTAAACAAATCAGTAAATTAAACCTAGCTAGCTATGGCCTATAAATGCATGATGTGTGACGAGAAGAACAGAGCAGTACTACGTCATGGTGCTGACGTCACTGGTGTGAGTCAGGACCACGTGTGCATGCGTCGTCGTCCTGGCCGGCGGCCTGGCCCATGCAATGACAGGTACTACTGCAGAAACTAAAAAAAGGACACCTCCAGCTTTACCAGTATTTTACGTCGAGGTCCACCGCCAACTTGCTCTTCACAAAAGAAAAATGTCTTTAATTAATATGTAGGAGTATAGATTTATTTAGTAGATAAATTGCAAAATGTTTAGTTTTTGCAAGACAGGTTTCTGGCACAACGAACTAAATAAAAGCAGGCCGGGAGACATTCTGTCTAGTCGAGAAAAATTCTCCAAAAGTACATCAATTGGCATGAAAATTTTGCTAGGTAGTTAATGTTGATCTAGTAGCACAATAGTACGAGGGTTCTATATGCATTGCACATGGCCATATATCTATCTATTATTATTAGGTACACGTAGTTTGCAGTCGGTAAGCAACACATCAGAACTTACCACTAATTCCATTCATTTGGTCATGTTACCTCTAGGACCTTTGCAACAAGAGCCGAGTCCGATTTACCCTTGCATTAAGAGTCGAGTCTTGTTTGTCCCTGATCGAATTATTCGTGGGATTTGAAAAAACCCTTCATTTTCGTACACCAATACCAGACAACAATGCAAACCTTGACTTTAAAGCACGGATCAAATATGCTCCTCCCCTTTGACTATTTCAATGTGCGGTTTTTATTTTTTTGAGGATTTCACTGTTGTGGCGGTGCCCAAATGTCAAGTGAGCTAGGGTTTGGTGGACGAAAGGAAGAAGCGATCGAGAGGCAGGCAACGGTGAGATGGCCTGGTGGCATTGTGCTGATGTGTTTGGGTGGAGCTAACACATCACAGACGTGTTGCAAGTGGGTCAGTCTCTAATCCCATATCACAGACGCACGCCTGTTGTTTGGTCTCTGATGTGGTGTCTTGTTTGTGCTATTTCTGGCATAGTGTGTTGGTTTTTTGTTCTCTTTAATTGCATAACACACTAATTCATTTTCATTGAAGTTGAGAATAAACAAAACACTGCACGTCGTCGTCGCAAAGAAGAGATGAGAACGAAATATTGTTTTTAAAGAAATTGAAGTATACGTAGTACCTCGTATACACGGACCTCGTGCAACACGTACAGAATTGAATACACAGGCCACTGGTGGGTGGCCACATGCTTGCATAACCTACATAGGGGTTGTTTAGTTGGTGAAAAAGTTTGGGTTCGGCTACTGTAGCACTTTTCGTTTTTATTTGGTAATTTGTGTCCAATCATGGACTAATTAGGCTCAAAAGATTTGTCTCGTGATTTACAACTAAACTGTGTAATTAGTTTTTTCTTTCGTCTACATTTACTACTCCATGCATGTGTCGCAAGATTTGATGTGACAGGTATTGTAGCACTTTTTGATTTCTTTTTTTGGGTTGGGGAGAAACTAAACAGGCCCATAATGCCGGGGTTTACGATGGATCGCACGAGGGCCAATCTTGTTTAAGAAAGGACACGTGGGCGTACGTGTGGGGACCACGAGGCATCATCTATATCCTTCTGGAGCCTGCTCTCTTTATTATTATTATATAAACAAGCAAGTGAGCTGCGAGCTGAGGAATATCAGCAGCAGCCAAGCTAGCTCTACCTGTATGTACATCGATCGACCTCACACTAGCTAGAGAGCTAGCCAAGCCAAAGCCAAAGCTTCCTGGCCGGCCGGAGACGGACGAGGAGCTCCTGGCCTGGCGATGGCGCTAGTAGGGAGGGAGGAGGAACTCCTGGCGCAGCTCCGCGCGCTACTGTTCTTGCCTTCCCCGGCGCCGGCGCCGGCGACACCAGCGGCTCCGGCGGTTAAGGTGGAGTCCGCCGCCGGACCGCTACCTGCCACCATCATGGCCAGTGGCGGCGGACGCGGACGCGGACGTGGACGCGGACCTGCTGCTGCGTCATCGGCTATGTCCACCGCGGACTCGTCGTCGTGCGGCGGCGGTGGACGACGGCGGCGACGACAGGGGAACAAGAGAAACCGGGACGACGACAGCAAAGCCGAGGACGAGCCTGCAGCTGCACAGCCTCATTATTCTCTTCCTCCCTGCAAAAGAAGGTGTGGTAGCTCTGCTGGCCCGCTGCTTCCATTTCTACTATCTCCGTCCCTCGATCTCGATGATGACTGATGGCGTGCATGGCGATGCTGGCTGCAGGAAGAAGCAGCAGCAGAGCAGCAAGTCTCTTGTGACGTCAGTGCCCGATTTCGATGGGTACCAGTGGAGGAAGTACGGGCAGAAGCAGATCGAAGGTGCCAGGTACCCCAGGTATGTAATAATATAGTATAATACTCTTATCTATCCATCTTATCTAGCTAAACCGATAGATCATCACTACGTACTTCTTCTGTTCAGATTTCTATGATTCAATTAGTCTGTAAGTACCTTCTTCTTACATATGCAATTGAACAATATATAAACAGTAGAACTTGTTCATCCCTTTGTAGACTGTAGTAGCTTCATCGAGGATGCGCTGTCCAATCAGAAAAGGAGAGATGCATGGGACGGAAAGAGAGAGCTATAGCTGCCCCCTACCATATAAAAGATGCCATTTTTGCATGCGAAGAAAGGCCTCGTTTAGTTCACTCTAAAATACAAAAAGTTTTCAAAATTCTCCGTCACATCACATATGACGGCACATGTATGGAGCATTAAATGTAGGTGAAAACAACTAATTGTACAGTTTGTCTGTAAATGTTGAGACGAATCTTTTAAGCTTAGCTAATCTATAATTGAACAAAGTTTACAAATAAAAAGTGCTATAGTGCTTTTCTAAAAAAAAAATTAGAAACTAAACGTGGCCAAAAATGCTTTCTGCCTCTAGGTATGCAGTCCATCAATTGATCTTTGGACAGTGACACTAGCTGCTGGTGGATGCCTGATGCTGCTGTCCCTTCCATCAGTCTGCGACCGTCCATCACTCCATCCTCTGCTAGTGATAGCTAACCAAGAGTACTATGGCATGCCCGTCGTGACACACGTTGTGCCTTTCGCATGCAATTAAGGCCACCATTGACCCATCGATGGAGACAGTTTTATATTGCTTGCCAAACTGCATACTGTAATTTTTAGGGAACTTGTTTAGATTGAAAAAAATTTCAAACCGATGAATAGTATCACTTTCGTGGCAAATATTGTCCAATTATGGACCAACTAGGCTCAAAAGATTCATCTCGTGATTTCCAACTAAACTATGTAATTAGTTATTTTTTTACCTACATTTAATACTCTATGCAAACGACTAAAAATTGATGTGACGGAGAAAGAGTGAAAAAACTTGAAATTTTGAGGAGAACTAAACAAGGCCCTAGTATAAGGCGACTATTGCAGTATTACTGTCTCCAAATTCTTCACATTTTTCTTTTTTCTTTTTTTGGTAAGAAAGGCAAAACTTTCGGTGCACTGAGTTATTTGCACCCATATATATCTATCCATCCAGGAGTTACTACAGGTGCACACGGAGCACCGAGCAAGGCTGCGCGGCCAAACGGACGGTGCAGCGCAACGACGACGGCGGAGAGTACACGGTGGTGTACGTGGCGGAGCACACCTGCACGGGCACCGCCAACGATTCGCTGGAGGCGCCGGTCATCCTCGAGACGACCACGATCGTCGTCCCTGCTGCTAATACTACTAGCACCACCACCAAGGGACCACGAGATGACTACCACCACACCTACACCGATAGCATCGTTCCAACTACGTCAGCTGGCTCTTGTTCCACCACCACCATCACCACTGGGACTGTATCTCCGGCGATCTCTGACGAGATCACCTGCTGGAGCAGCACCAGCGGCGCTAGCAACGATTATAGTTACGCCGACGACTACTACTGCGGCGGGTTCCTCGCCGCCGCTGCCTATGGTGGTGGCTGGGCCACCGAACCGGTGGATGCGTCGTCGTCGTTGCAGGAGATGGAGGACTTGACCGGACCGATCAGGTCACCCGTGCACGTGCCAGCGCCTGGTTGGACCATTGACCAGCTCCTGCTGCAGCTCGTTAATGAGCCTGTCTGCCATTTTTAAGAGCAAGTATAATAATTGGCTTATAGCCAAGCTAATTAATATTTTTACTGATGTGGAAGAGAGAAGAAAGAAGAGATAAGAGAGCTTGGCTCCCATGCAAGCACCAAACTGGACACGAAAGTATAGGCAGTAGTGCGTCTCAACGGAGATGTATGTGAGGAGGAATAGAAAAGAGAACGAAGACATATAATAATAAAGAAATTTTATATATAAATAGAAGGCTAACTATTGTATAGCTTGGCTCTTATAACTTGGCTTATAGCTAAGCACTTGGCTCTATTATTGAACTTGCTCTAAGCACCGCTGCTTTAATTTGTTTCTGTAGCTTAGGTTGGTGTTGAGATGGACGTGAACAGTTTTACTGTACTGTGTTCTCTATTTGATTGGATGGCTGGCCAGGCATTGTCTTCTATGGCATTAAGCAGAGACATGCCCTTGTCAGTGACAGTGTCAACTCGATTTGATAAGAGTTCTGTAAATCAGGGGCGAAGCCAGGATAAAATATCACCGGGGTCAGTATAGACGCACAACACTAATAACTTTTAGCTAATAATACTATTGATAATATTGATTAACAGTAATATAATACTATGGATAATGTTATATAAGCTCGCATTTTATCAATATAAATATTTATTTTCACGATTAAGATCTTTTAGTTCCGATAAACTGCAATTAATAAGTATGACACAACCAACTCTATCAAACTCTAAAATTTGAAATCCGCAAAAGAATTTTTGAGATTGAAACTGCAATAATAGGTGATTTAGAATTTACCGCATCAAAAAACTACCTGAAATCGTATAAGGTGCAAATCAATAACTCTGTTTAAGATATTATCAAGCCTCCAACGCTAAAGGCAAGCTATACATATATTTCTTAAAGTCAAGAAATCAAATCCTTATTCAACAGTTGCAATTGCAAAATTGGGGATTTGAGCCTTTGGGGCTACCTATCTAGGTGGTTGTTAGAGGAAGGGGGTGTTTAGTTCCCAAAATTTTTCAAGATTCTCCGTCACATCGAATGTTTAGACACATGCATGGAGCATTAAATGTAGACAAAAATAAAAACTAATTACACAGTTTGGTAGAAAACTACGAGACAAATCTTTTAAGCCTAATTAGTCCATAATTAGACACTAATTGATAAATACAAACGAAAGTGCTATAGTAGCCATAGCCAAAAATTTTCGCGAACTAAACACACCCGAAATGAGAACCTCATCACACTTGCAAATGCCGCTAGCCACAGGAATGAGGCGATGGGCGGTAGTTGGACTCATGGTGAGAAGTCTAAAACGAGGACAATTGATCCGTGCGTGCACTGATGCCGCACCTGCACGTCAATAAACTGGGCTATTGCCTAGTGGGCCTGTCGCTTCCTCTTGGCCCTTGCGGCATGCATTTGCTTTGCAAGGCTGGCCAGCTGGGCTGCCAGGGGTCAAAACTTTTTTTTTTTGCCGGGGTCTAGACTGGTCGAAAATCGTAGAGTACCTGATGCCATAACGTAGCTTCGCAGTGTAAATGCCCAGCTTATACTATTATGTATAGAGGCTTTTTACAGGGTCTGTGAGGCACAAAGAGGGGCCTCATTAATGTCCTGTTTATTTTAGCTGGCAGACAGATATCTGCAAGTTGGTGGAAAACTGAAAATAGATTACTACCGCCTCCATTCTCAATTGTATATCATTTTAGCTTGGTTAGATATATAGAAATAATGTATATTTAGATGCATAGCAAAAGCAATAATAATATGCCTAGAAAAGCTAGAACGACTTACAAATTGGAATGGAGGGAGTAGATTGTCATAATTTGGCACATGAACATTACTCCAATGGTTCCAAATTACATGTTACTTTTATAGTTTTGTGCTAAGTGAATTTCTGTAATTTTGGTCAGGTTTTTTAAAAATATTTTGCCATCAATAAATACTTGATCTCATTTGATATGATGGACGATGCTCTAAAACAATGGCTCCTCTCTTGCATTTCCTAGAGAACACTTACAACCATAGCAAGGTGGTCCACGCCGCCAATAGCACATGTAGCTAGTTTTTGAACATTGTACTAGCATTTAGGTTTCTTTTACTCCAAATTAAATTCTGTATGCGGATAGTCTTGTTTGTTTGACTTATTGTAATGTCATTCCATCACAAACCACCATTGTATCCATCGGTATGGAAGAGATGAATCTAGAGCATTAGAATCTGAATCTATATATAGTATCAATATGGTGATTTGTAGCCCTTAAGATGAAAGAGATTATTTATTTTAATTCAATATTGTAAATTGTAGCCTTTAGAATCTAAATCTATCGTGCTTTTTATTCTTATAAAAATATATTTCATTATCAATTTAATCATTCTTGTTGTGTATCTAAAGATCAGCATTTTTTTGCATATGTACAGTAAAAAAAAAAATTGACTCTTTGAAAAGTGATATATACATTCTTTTTATTTTAGGGTAATAAAATAAAAGGAGAAGATTGCAACGGGCTCCTCGACTTGATGGGCCAGCAAGAATGGGCCCCGTCAACTTTGAATTCGATGGGCCCGGGCCTGTCGACGGATCTGAATCTGACGATGACCGGTTGACCCACACGCACGAGTTGCACGTTTTGGCCTTGCCCATGACGTCACCTCCGTGAAGCCACTCTGCTGTCGCGTGGCTGATGAAGAGACATGCATGTAGTACAAACACATGCATCTGATGTCACGCTCCGGAACGACAACGCTCCCGTTCGGCTGTACTATAAGCCGGCTCAAAAATACTGTTGCCTGATTTATTGTGAGAAAAAAATATTGTTCTAGCTGAAAAAATAAGCTGAAAAAGACGGATGATAAGCAGGAAGAACGAGGCCAACGACTCCTCCGTCCGTCGACCTGCGACCCCCTGGCACGGGCAGGCACGCAGCACCCTCGCCGCCGGCGGGGCGAACTCCGGCATGGTGGCCCGACGGAGTTGATCGTCACGTGTAACGTGTTGTCATCACATATTGCCGTACCTTTTTTTATTACTATATACTTTATTACAAAATGCCAAATTTCTAATCCACGTTGGTAGTGACTGCAGAAGGTACACTAAGATCCTTCTTCGCCAAGCACTAGACAGTGTGCCAAGTAATTAGCCCCCAAGGTTACTAGTTCTGGCGAAACATTGTGGAACATATGTGCATGTTTAGCACGGCTCTAACTACAAGTTCTACTTGGAGCAGTCAGTGTATATTTACATTATTTACAACAAAGGTATATAGCAGCATACAGCGGCACACCCTCTTGGCACGTACTTTACATTCTTATTCGACGATTAAAAGAAAATGACTCTTTACACACTTCACTTCTGCAATCAGATTTTAACCTACACCATTAACATGATGGGCCTAACTAAAAGAAGAAAGTCATATTAGTAGTAATAAAGTAAATAAAGAGGCAGAAAAGGTACAAACCTTTTAGGAACTATCAAGGTCCCCTATTCAAATAAGCTTTTTTTTTTGGCGACTTCCCTGTTCAAATAAACTCTAGAGCCAATAAAATAACTCCAGGCTCATCTATGCTCTTCCAATCAAGCAAAATCAGCGTACTCCCTCCGCACTCAAGTTATAGATCATTTTAGTTTTTCTAGATATATAACTTTGCTATACACCTAGATATACACTTTAGATACATAATAAAAATCATATATTAAAAAACAAAAATAGCATATGATTTAGAACAGAGATAAAACCATCTAATGAGCATGACTATAATGAACTGAGAATCTCCTTGAGATAATTTTACTAGGGAGCAAACAAGTCACCTATGGCAAGTTGCGACTTGTTTGCTCAATAGTTAAATTCAAATGTAAAAACTACCCTAGCGAGTTCTTTGTCATGGTAGTTTTGTTAAATGATTCAAGCAATATGAGAGTACAAAGTATTGCCTCCATTTTTGTACATTCTCTGTTTCAAATTGTAAATTATTTTTAGCTTTGTCCAAAATGAAACTGGTCTACTTTTGATCAAGTTAGTGAAAAAAAACATAAATTTCTATTACACAGAATATTCATCACATATACCATGAAATATAGTTTAGTGTTTAGTACTGCATTTATTTTTATATTTTCAATGCTAATATATTTTCTATAAACTTAGTCAAAACTAGGACAAATCTAAAACTGCTTATAATTTGGATCAGGGCTAATTAGGATGGAGTATATAATGTCTAGAACAAGCTAATTAGTTAAAAACTAATTATATTGTCATAAACATCATATATACTAAAAAACAATGGGAGTATTAATAATACTTCAGTGGATCCATTTTGGACAAGATCCGATCAAACTACCAATAACTCTTAGGGTATATAGATCTCTATTCGAAAATACTTTTATAATCTCATACTTACTAGATTTACAAATATGCTCAAATAAAATAATGGTCAAAGTACACATCCAAAACATAAGGTATTTTTGACCGGACGGAGTACTCGACAACTTTAACCTTCACGTGAAACTGCGCTCACTTTGTAGGGAAATTTTTCTCTGTGCCATTGGCTAAAACCTGCACTCATAGCCGAAAAGTAGCCAGCCAGCGCATTTGCTCATCGAGCAGTAGCAGCTAACAACCACACGGCATACATCACCCACACAATGAGCAACCACATAGCCGACTGCTTAGGCCCTGTTTGGATACTCCAGTTTTTAAAAATCTAACTTTTAGAAATTGGATGGGATCCAAACACCGTCAGTTTTTGCTGGATTCTTAAAAGCTAGGAAGCTGTTGATAGCCAACATTTGCTACTTTTTGTGACCTATAGAGCAATAAATGAAGCCAAATTATCCAAACACACCACCAGTTTTTGCTCAGAATCCAGATTTTAGAAATTAGAGACAAAAGCTGGTTTTTAAGAATCCAAAACTGATCCAAACATGCCCTTAGAAGCCCACAGCACCCGTTCCTCAATCAAAGATCTCTTTTTCTACCACCTCCTTTGTCATCGAGCCACCCATTTGCTCGTTATTGCCCATCGTAATTTGGGAATGACTAGCAGGAGCAATACTGACATATAGATGTTGATATGCTTACTCAAACAGTTACCTCGATATAAACAGGATTACAGTTTATCACCAATAATGACATATATGAGAATCATGTTTTTAGTTGGCAGATAAGAGATTTAGATTTATGCTAATGGCATGTAAGGAATTTTTTTTCTTGTTTCTAATGAGGCAGGCCCAGGAAGAAATTCATAATTTCAGGTCCACATCTAGGCCCAAAAGCCGAACTCTACCTGCCTCCCCTTAGAAGTTAGAACTACTAATATACATGTCGCGTAACTTTGCTCCCTTTCAATTACGAGGTGAAGAGAGCTTAAAGCTGTGATGTTACTAGTCAATGTACTTTGCAGCGAGCAAAAATACGTGCTGCACTTTGCCAAGAATATATATATATATATATATATATATATATATATATATATATATATATATATATATATATATATATATATATATATATATATATATATATATATATAATATAAAGCATGATAGAGAAACGCAGGACCTCGTTCTTGGATTGCACTTGATTGCTTGTTTTTGGCCTTTGCTCGTGCAACCTTGTTTAATTTTGCTAAAACCAACCTTGTCACATTTAAGACTTCGTCACTCTTTCGGATAGTAGTCAGAATTTCAAGAAGCTGATGCCTCCGTCACAACCCATGCAAAATTTTTTTGGGTTAATCCTGGGCCATATTTCGTAGGCAGCCAACACCTTGCCGAATTTTACAGTGAGTAGCTAGTCACCTAGTCCATTTGCACGCATGTGCCCGAGCTGCCAAACCTAATCCTCTGGCTAAACACAAAACAGTGTGAATCAGGAGGCACTGTTCGTTCGTGCTTTCATGGTAAAAGATACAAGAGATTAAAAATAAACCTACACATGATTTCATGATATTTTTGTAAAACCTAATAGATTTTGAGTATCTTTTCGAGACAAAATCTACACATGTTTCTGCTGCCTCCAAATAAACAATCGTTCAAAAGTTAATGATGGTCAAAGTTTCAGAACACGAGTATTTGTGAGTTGTGACCGGAGGGAGTGAGTTAGCGGCTCTAGTGTTTGATCAAGATGCACGAATAAAGCATACAGACAACTAATAAAGAGATGGAGCACATACCACACATTTGGAAAATTCGTGGACGCCTACATGCGTACCTCATGGATGAATCGACAAGCCTATGCAGATTTGTACCTGCATGCAAGAATAGTAGGTCCATGAATAAAACACTTGCACCGCTTTACAAAGAAGACAACTTGTAACCCCAGTGCACTACCATGGAATAGGATTTGCACAAAGTGACACACCAAATGAAGGGTGCAGTAAATAGATATTTTTCACGCCACTGGAATGGATGGTGGCTAAAACCAAAAACTAATCCAGATTGCTGCAAAACGTGTAGACCCGGGTGGAAAATAGATTTGTTTCCAGGATGTACTATAGCAGCAAATGGTCATCCAGCCCACACTGGCATCCATGCATCCACATCAAATAGGGGCCGTCCATTCAAGTCAGATCAACAGGAGCAAGGCATCCATTCAGTTCAGTTTGGTGCTCATAACATCCTTCACAAAAGCAGCGGAAGTATTACAAGGACTAGTGGTTCGTGTGTTCCATTTTTTAATAACTAATCATAATATTATAATGAATACTTAAATGGTAAACCAATCTAACCGTTTCATATCCACCATGTGAACTATATCCTCAATCCAAACAATGTAATAAGTAAAGCCTGCGCCTGTACAAGAGTTTGCAACTCTATCCAGGTATGTCAAAAAACAATAGTATTGACCTTGTCAGAAAACAACCCTTTACTAGCTCAGCCCATCCTCAACTGATTTCCCATGCCCGCCACCTCCACAAGGCAGAGCAGGGCATGATACTGTATGGGCCTCCTCTTGCACCATCCTTGGGGTAACTTGAAATTAGTCTGAACAAGTATAATGCACAGTTTTTTCTTGTTGTCCAGCATGTTCATGCACTCCATACTTTGATATCGATATAAATCCTGCAAAGTAGACAGAACACCCGAATCACCACCAAGTCTTTTTCAAGTCCACAGTGCAAGCTGTTGCATGTTTTTATGTAGTGCAACAGCACCAAGGCTTGGTCAACAGAGTAGAGATGGTCGTTATTCTTATCAGGTGATTTGTCAATAAAATGGGAAGTAGGCGTTGCTTTCACTAGCCAATATATTAGATCTCAACTTATTATAACAATTTCACCAAGAATCACTCCATCCCACCTCGCAGTGTTTCCCTTGGCTGCTTGAGCAAGGAGGAAAATTGACAAAATTAGGAGATCATTCTTGTGGAAAGGGAGAAGGAGAATGCCAATGGTGGACATTGCCTGGTTAACTAGCCCACAGTTACCGGACCAAAGGATCTCGGGGGCTTAGGGGTGCCTGACCTGGACAGATTTGGAAGAGCTCTACACCTGCGTTGGCTATGGCAAGAATGGGTGGAGGAATCAAAACCGTGGCTCGGATCAGAACTCCCTTGCAGTGATGTCGACCGCCTCCTCTTCAACTCATCAATCACAATAACATTGGAGGATGGCGCAAAGGCCCACTTCTGGCACCACAATTGGCTTGAGGGAGAGGCTCCTAGATATCTAGTGCCTGAACCGTGACTAGGGCTCATGTTGGGTTTCAACTCTAGCCTACCCCAACTTGCTTGGGACTAAAAGGCTTTGTTGTTCTTGTAACTTGTTTCAGCTTGCTTCGAGAAACAACAGAACAGTACAACATGAATTACAGAATAATAACTGGATACGCTCACTAAGGGAAGTGTTGGAGTATGAGTTTGTGGCCCATGAGGCCCATGTATGGAATGCTATACAGCCACCCTCCTAGGGGTTGGCCCATTGTGAACAGTAACACTCAATATGGTATCAGGCTAGGTTAGAGTTTCCTCTCTCCTCCCCTCCCGATCCCGATCCAGGGCGCCGCCGCCGCCGGCGCGCCGCCGGCCGGCAGCCATGGCCGGCCATCCTCCCCCTCCTCCCTCCTACTTCTCCTACTTCCCCCCTCTCTCTTCCCCCACCTCCTGGGCACAGGTCGCGCAGGCGCAGGTCGCGCACGCCCCTGGCGCCGCCGCCGCCGCGCGGGCTCCTGGCGCCGCTGCGGCCGGCCCGCGCGCCCCTGGTGCCGCCGCCGCGGGCCCGCGGCCTCCGGGCGCCGCCGCAGGAGGCCCGCGCGCCCCTCCCCCCGCCGCCCCGTGGCCTCCTTGCGCCGCCGCCGCCCTGGCCGCGGGCGCAGGGGGCCCCGCCGCCGGCACGGGTGCTCCACTTCCCGGCGCTGGGGCGGAAGCAGAGGACGTCCCGGGCGCCGTCCTCTATGCCGCAAACCCGGCCGTCGCGGCTGCCTACGCCAGGGCCGCCGCCGCCGCCTTTGCGGCCGGCCTGGGCCTGCCTCCTCCACCCCTGTCCGCCGCCCCAACTAGTTCTCTCACCACCGCCGCCGCTGCTGCTGCTCTGCCGGCCGGGGCGGGCGTGCTGGCCCAGCATGGCTTTCCCTTCCCCGTCCCTGCTAGCGCCCCTGCTGGCCCTGCTGCCCCGCGCGCAGGCCTAGCCGCGGGCCCTGCTGCCTCGCGCGCAGGCCTAGCCGCTGCTGCTCCTGCGGGCCGGGCGGCTGCTGCCCTGGCCGCTGCTGCCCCTGCGGACCTGGCAGCTGCTGCCTGGCACGCAGCCGCCCTTGCCGCGGCGGGTGGTGCTGCTGCCGGTGGCGTCCAGCTGCACCCCAGCGCCACCGCCGCGGCCGCCGCCGCGCCGGGACAGGCCGCGGGGGCCTTGGCCTACTTCCGCACCACCGCCAGCCCTCCGCCCGCGGCTCCTGCCGCGGGGCTGCCACCAGTCAGTCCTGACTGGATCGCTGACTCGGGCGCCACCTTCCACACCACGTCCGATGCGAGTCTACTCTCTTCTGTCCATCCTCCCCACCCTTCCTGTCCCTCTTCCATCATGGTCGCCAATGGCACCTGCATTCCTGTCTCCTCCGTAGGCACTGCCAGTTCCCATGGCTCTTTTCATATCCCTGATGTTCTTGTGGCTCCCGGTATGGTTCACAACCTCCTCTCTATTCGTCGCTTCACAACTGACAACTCTTGTTCGGTTGAGTTTGACCCCTCTGGCCTCACCGTGCGGGATTTGGCCTTCCGACGTCCTCTTCTCCGTTGTAACAGCACTGGGCCTCTCTACACTCTTCGTTTCCCTGTTTCCGCTGCACCTCCTTTGCCTTCTTATTCACCCCCTTCGGCATCTGCCTTCACCACCACCACCTCCACTACGTGGCACCGTCGCCTTGGGCATCCCGGCCGCACTGCTTTGACACAGCTCAGTCGTGGTTCCGCTGTGCCTTGCCCGCGCGCTCCTGATGAGCATTTGTGTCATGCATGCCAGTTGGGCCGTCATGTTAGGCTTCCTTTCCCTACCTCCTCCTCACATGCGGCTCGCATCTTTGATCTTATCCATTGCGACCTGTGGACATCTCCTGTACTTAGCATGTCTGGCTACAAGTACTACTTGGTGGTGGTTGATGACTTCTCCCATTACTCCTGGACTTTTCCCTTGCGTGCCAAGTCCGATACATTCACCACTCTTCGCCACTTCTTTGCATGGGTGTCCACCCAGTTCGGCCTCACCATCAAGGCCGTGCAGTGTGACAATGGGCGTGAGTTTGATAACACCACTGCTCGCTCCTTCTTCCTCTCCTGTGGTGTCCAGTTGCGCATGTCTTGCCCCTACACCTCCCCTCAGAACGGCAAGGCTGAACGCATGATTCGCACCACAAACGATGTCATGCGCACCCTTCTGTTACAGGCCTCGCTTCCCGCTCGCTTCTGGGCTGAGAGCCTCCACACCGCCACCTATCTCCTTAACCGCTTACCCTCCACGGCTTCCCCTGCCCCCACGCCACACCACGCTCTTTTCGGTACCCCTCCCCGCTACGATCACCTTCGTGTGTTTGGGTGCGCTTGTTACCCCAACACAACCGCCACTTCTCCTCATAAGCTGGCCCCCCGTTCCACTCTCTGTATCTTCCTTGGCTACTCCCCTGAGCATAAGGGGTACCGTTGTTTGGACCTCTCTTCTCGCCGTGTCCTCATCTCTCGCCACGTCGTGTTTGATGAGTCGGCATTCCCTTTCTCCACCACCTCCACCTCCACACCTCCTGCTGACCCTGCGGAGGCTTCCTTTTTTCCCACTGACCCGGTGGTTCCGCCACCGTTACCACTCTACCCTGCAGGTACTGCTCCGGCACGCTCACCTGGTGCTCCCACCTGCCAGGGCCCTCCTCCAGTACCGGGCACGGCAGAGGCAGACCCAGAGCTTCCCCCACCGCTCCCTGTGGCTTCACTGCCTCCCGTTGTGCCCGAAGTCGCCGTCCCGATCGCGGGACCGAGCGCTCCGCCCCCACCTCCTCCCGGGCGCTTCGGCCTCGTCTACCAGCGGCGGCGGGAGCCGGCTCAGCCACTGCAGCCGGCGTCGCTGGCTCCGTCGCCGCCCTCGCCACCAGCGCCGTCTTCGCCGGTGCGGGCTCCGCCGTCGACCCCGCCACCTCCGGCGGAGCACCCGTCCATGCCGCCCCCGGCTTCGGCCCCGACGCGCTCTCGCGCCACGCCGCCGGTGTACCACCCGCCTCTACTTCACCGGGATCCTCGTCACACTCACCCCATGGTGACGAGGCAGGCGTCTCAGCCGCGGGCCCTCACCGTCGCTGCCCGTGAGATGGGGATCTCTCCGGTACCCTCTTCTGTCCGCGAGGCCTTGTCGGATCCTCACTGGCGCCGCGCAATGGAAGAGGAGTATGCGGCCCTCCTCGCTAACCAGACGTGGGATCTGGTGCCCCGCCCGCCGGCCTCCAACGTCGTCACCGGCAAGTGGATCTGGACGCACAAGCGGCGTGCTGATGGTTCCTTGGAGCGCTACAAGGCTCGCTGGGTTCTCCGGGGCTTCACTCAACGGCCCGGCATTGACTATGATGAGACCTTCAGTCCAGTGGTGAAGCCAGCTACCGTCCGCACCGTACTCTCACTGGCTCTCGAGCGCTCCTGGCCTGTGCATCAGCTGGATGTCAAGAATGCCTTCCTCCATGGCACTCTGACTGAAACAGTTTACTGCAGTCAGCCGGCCGGTTTCGTGGATTCTTCTCGTCCTGACTTGGTCTGCCGGCTCAACAAGTCTCTCTACGGTCTCAAGCAGGCGCCTCGGGCTTGGTATTCTCGGTTTGCTACCTTCCTGCAGACTCTTGGGTTCACGGAGGCCAAGTCCGACACCTCACTGTTCATATACCACCATAGGGGTGAGACTGCTTACTTGCTCCTCTATGTGGATGACATTGTTCTTACCGCCTGCAGCGAGTCTCTGCTCCAGCGCATCATTGCCTCTCTTCAGAAGGAATTTGCTATGAAGGATCTTGGTATGCTCCATCACTTCCTCGGCATCACTGTTGAGCCCCGACCTTCAGGCTTGTTCCTCCACCAGCGGCAGTTCACTTGTGACATTCTGGCGCGAGCAGGGATGACTGACTGCAAGTCCTGTTCTACCCCGGTCGATACACAGGGCAAGCTGTCAGAGGCAGAGGGTCCGATGCTTGGGCCAGAAGACTCTACCGCCTACCGGAGTCTTGCTGGCGCGCTCCAGTACCTCACCTTTACACGGCCTGACATCACCTACGCCGTGCAGCAGCTATGCCTCTACATGCATGCTCCGCGGGAGCCCCACCTTGCTGCTATGAAGCGGCTCCTCCGGTACCTCCGTGGCACTCTAGGCTACGGGCTGCTCCTCGGCCGGTCCTCCTCTGCCGAGCTGGTTGTCTACACTGACGCTGACTGGGCGGGCTGCCCGGACACCCGCAGGTCCACCTCCGGCTACGCTGTCTTCCTGGGCGGCAACCTTGTCTCTTGGTCGTCCAAGCGACAGTCGGTGGTTTCACGCTCCAGTGCCGAGGCGGAGTACCGCGCCGTTGCCAACGGCGTGGCCGAGGCCGCTTGGCTCCGCCAGCTCCTGGCTGAGCTTCACCGCCCCCTCGCCAGGAGCTCGCTCGTCTACTGCGACAACGTCAGCGCCGTCTATCTCTCCACCAACCCTGTGCAGCACCAGCGGACCAAGCATGTGGAGATCGACCTGCACTTCGTCCGCGACTATGTGGCCATCGGCGACGTCCGGGTCCTCCACGTCCCGACCACCTCACAGTTTGCGGACATCTTCACCAAGGGCCTCCCTTCCTCGACCTTCGCCGAATTTCGCTCCAGCCTCAACGTCACCGGTGGCTAGTTGTGGCTGCGGGGGGATCCTGTGTGTTCCGCTTGTTTTCTTTCTTGTCCAGTCTTGGACTCCGCTGCGCCGGTAGTCCAGACTGCGGGGGGATGTTGGAGTATGAGTTTGTGGCCCATGAGGCCCATGTATGGAATGCTATACAGCCACCCTCCTAGGGGTTGGCCCATTGTGAACAGTAACACTCAATAGGAAGAATCACACCTCAGCTGTCCACATTGAAGAATTCATCTCCTATGGGTGAGGATTCAGGACGTGCACCTCCAGCAAGGCGTCAGAGACTCCATCACTTGGAGATGGACCCCGAACGGGGTTTATTCCATCTGTTCAGCATATCAGATCCAATTGAAAGGCTCTTTCGCTCTATTCCGAAGCGATCTAATTTGGGTTGCCCCTTTGCTAAAGAGGTTTGGAACCTGGTCATCTCTTGGGAGAACCTCCCTGAGCTAAGGTTACAGGCTTAGGCCAACCCCGTGCATATCAAAGCATGGTTGGAAGAGACAGCAAGGAAGGTGCCAGCTACAAAACGAAGACGGCTCAATGGGATGGTGATTTACACCTTTTGGAACATTTGGAAGGATCGTAACAGGAGAATTTTCAACAACACCTCAGAGACGGTGCTACAGGTGGCTGCAAGAATTAAGGACGACATTGAGCAAAGAAAGAGAGCTTTCGCTCACGCTTAGCATTTTGAGGGTGTTCCTTTGTGTGTTTTCTGCTTCAGTGGCCTGAATCCCACTAACCTTTCTTTGCTTGTACATAAACTCCCTTTTCCCAACTTAATTGAAAGGCAGAGCTCCTGCGTTCAAAAAAAAGAATCACTCCATCACCCTATCAATTGGAATCCTCAGCCCAGAAATACCAAGAGAGGGTGCAACTATGAAAGCCTGTACAATGAACTACACAGGATGAGATTCCCAGGTGACTGACATGTCCATGGAATTATATAGGTACCATAAATGCTCTGGCATCAATCATAATTACAATCCTAGATGACTTTTAGAAATATTTAATGAGTTTAATAATCCAATCATGCATATATACCAATTCTAGTTTAATCCCTGAAAATAAATTATCAGTAACCACAAGACAAATTGGACGCAGTTTGACAAGTTAAATGCCCCATCTCCAATTCAACATTTAGCAACGAATATATACCAATTAAAATTTGGCTGAGCCTTGGGCCCCCTTTTGGATTGAAGAATTTTCAAATAATGTTTAAATAATTTCAATCCAAAGGAAGTTGTCCCATGTTGCTTGTTCGAAAAGAATACTGAGGATGCCCAATTTGTAAGAAATGGCTTCTAATGACGTCAATTCCATAGGAATGTAACATTGTGTTAGATATCTTGGAAAGATTAATATAGTTGCAGATATATCTTATTGCAAAGTCCCATGATCTTTTGTTCCATAGGATTCAATAAGCTATTAGAAACTAAAATCCAGCATTCAAAGTTCAACTCATGTTAAGAATATCTGGGCACATGACAAAGAATGATATCAAAACTAATCTACGAATTTCATAACAACAACAACAACATAGCCTTTTGTCCCAAGCAAGTTGGGGTAGGCTAGAGATGAAACTCAAAAGAGACGAGAAATAGAGAGACACATAAAGGGACATAAAGGGCACAAGACAGAAAGAGGTCACGATTCAGGCACGTTGATTGCCAGTCTCCAAGCGCTCCTGTCCATAGCTAAATCCTTGAAGATATTCCACTCCTTAAGGTCTCTCTTAACGGACTCGTCCCAAGTTAGTTTGGGTCGACCTCTACAGCTCTTTACATTATCGGCCCGTTTTAGAACCCCACTATGCACCGGCGCCTCAGGAGGCCTCCGTTGGACATGTCCAAACCATCTCAACCGATGTTGAATCAATTTCTCCTCAATTGTTGCCACCCCAACCTTATCCCGAATATCGTCGTTCCGGACTCTATCCCTCCTTGTGTGCCCACAACACCAACACAACATACGCATCTCTGCTACACTCAATTGCTGGACATGTCGCATTTTTGTAGGCCAACACTCAGCACCGTATAACATCGCCGGGCGAATCGCCGTCCTATAGAACTTACCTTTCAGCTTCTGAGGCACCCTTTTGTCACACAGGACGCCAGAAGCTTGACGTCATTTCAACCAGCCGGCTGAAATTCTATGCTTAACATCTTTATCAATGTCTCCATCCTTTTGTAGCATCGACCCTAAATACCGAAAAGTATTCTTCTTGGCCACCACTTGCCCATCGAGGCTAACGTCTCCCTCCTCATGCCTAGTCGCGCTGAAATCGCACCTCATGTACTCGGTTTTAGTCCTACTAAGTCTGAACCCTTTCGACTCTAACGTGTGCCTCCGTAGTTCTAACTTCCTATTAACCCCTGCCCTACTGTCGTCAACTAACACCACATCATCAGCAAAAAGCATACACCGAGGGATATCACCTTGTATATCCCTTGTGGCCTCATCCATCACCAAAGCAAATAAATAAGGGCTCAAAGCTGACCCCTGATGCAGTTCTATTTTAATTGGAAAAAAACTATATGAAACCTGATTAATGAATTCCACACAGCCAGGAATCATAAGTGCTGCAATTACCTCAAAAGATGGCCTTCTTAGTTCATTGATCCGCGGCACCTAAACAAGCAGTGGATAGTTAGGATAAAAAGGTAGAGTAAAACAGAAGTAATCTCAATGGTAGGGCTCAACTGCTACATTAATTAAATAGAAACGCAACAGGTCATTCCTGAGCAAAACCATGACTATAAGGAAGACAAGTCACTTAGGGGAAATAAAAAAAAGTATTTCATGTGGATGCAGAAGATATTAACATCTGAATGTTTACCTTCATATATGCACTATTTAAATTATTATTTCAATATTTCTAGAGTTTGATATCAACAATTTAGTTACTTCAGGACATGAAAATAATTACTTTGTGTGTCTGCATGCTGCTGTGCAAAATGGGATAAGCATAGATAAAGGCAATGGAATATCTGCACGCTTTCCATAGTGCAGTGGTAAACAAAAATTGGCATCAATAGAAGTATTCTAATCTCGCATCATCAACAGTTTGGTAAGGAAATCATTTTATTTGGCTCCAAATTTTTATATTGTGTATACATGCAAGTAGTACCAATAACATCAATAAGACTACAAGGGCGGCCAAACTTAATACCCGTAACACCATTAGAAACACATTATCTTCATGAAATAGATCTCAATTGACAAAAAAAAAAAGGCTTCAGCCTTCCTGTATAGTGATTAGCAGATTTACCTCCGAGAACCACAATGGCAAGGTATCTTTTTTTCCTCCAATGGAAACTTGTAATTATATGTAATTTCCTCACCGGCATATATACGCCTCTTTGCATAAATGAAAATCTTCTTCTGGCCATCAACAGTGATCACCTTTGTGTAGCAATTTGGCTGGCATGGAAAATATGAAACAACTACTTAGCATTTTACAAGCATCGCAATTGAATAATCTTTTCTTGAACACTTACGTCACAAGAATGATTAATGAACCTTGCTAACCCACCACGCTTAGTGGCATCGACCTGCATAAATTAAGATACTTGGGCAGTGAACACTAGAACGAAAAACACAAGGTGGAATAAAAAAACTGACAGCCTTTTCTTTTTGGTTGCAGCTTGAGATTACATAGCACTATAGCAGTACGATTACCATTACCATCCATCCAAAGAAGCAGGCACTCTGTCAAGAAGTGGCCCAGAGTTTTTTGTTGCTCCCAACCAACTAAAAGGTTTCCTTTATGCTCTAGGTAACCATTTTCACATATTTTGTTTATTTTTTACCCCTTGAGATAATACATGAGTTTCTTATTTCCTAATCAAAGAACAAAAAATGAAGACACCAAAGCAATACTGCATTGAGGAATGATCTGCATCACCCACCACAAAATCATCATCCAAGCGAAAGAGGTAACTGCTTCCAATCCCACTCTTCTCATATTGAGACTCACGTATGTCAGAGACCTATAGGGTACAAATCATTCTTTAACACGTTGCTCAAAAAAAGCATGTCAGTGAAACAATGGTTGATTGAATAATGCATGATTACCCGCCGATGAATCAGTTGACCAACATATTCTATGACAAAGTCTTCTGCTTCGATCAACTCAATTGCAACCAGACCCCAATCATGGATCTTGCTCCTCTGAAAACGCAAGCGCTTTTTCCTTGCCTACACATCGAGAAAGGCATAAATGAGAATCATCAGAACCTCTTATAACAGAAATTTCAGAATCAGAATATATAGTTCTGTTTTACCTTCATTTGGGTAATTTTCAGCAGCTCAGCACCTTCAGCGGCTGCTAACAGATTCCGCAGTTTAACCCGATTTGTTCTTGCAGATGAAACCTTTGCTTGAGAATTTATCCACACATTATTATTTGATGAGGCAGAAAGAATAGTCCGAACACGGTACCCTCTCACACGAGCCCTTTCTGATGGAGTAGCATTTCGCACCCAATTGCGCCACTCCCATCCATTAATGGAAACTCTAGCACAGCCATCTGATTCTGGGCATGAGATCATCGGTTTTACCTTCTGACTGGTCTCACTGGAAATGTCCCTGCCCTTTTTTTTCTTGACATGTTTCGTGAGCATACTATTATCTGCCACATTATCATTCCCCGTAGGTGTCCTGTTAGCAACCATGTGCTTCTTAGTTGGATGAGATGACCTGGCTCCTGGAAAGGAAAGGCATATCACAAATATATACAAACCTATGTATCAGAAGAAGAAACAGATCAAAAGACTTACTTTTTGGCACCTCACTGGAAAGGAGTGTCAGATCTTGCTGGATATTCAAATCATGAGCATCATTAGCCACAGTTTTGGCTCCTTTTTTGGAGGGCTTGTCCACAAATGAAACTTTCTTTGATGTCAAAGCTTTGTTTGATTCCTGGATATTTTTCACATAAATCTTGCGGTCAACAAGCTGACAGAGAGGTTTTGAAAGCTGCTCATCCATTGAGATTTCCACTGGTTTTTTTGATGATTTTGATTGACATGTTTTCTCAAATTTCCTCTTCCTGTAGTATGTTTTTTCTTTGAGTTTTGATGATCCATCTGCGCTTTTAGTTACAGCATTTCTCCTGGTGTACCATGAGCCCAAGCACTTGCTAATTGTATCAGAGAAGAGAGATGTCCACTCTCTCACAACATTCTCATGTAGTTTTTGCCGGCAGAGAGCCAAAGTTATATATCTAGAAATCAAAGGAATAGAGTTCATTGACTTTGAAGGTTTATATATGTTTTTGTCCATAAGTGGTAAAGGGACTAAGCCAGTCTCCATTCCAGGAGGCACTTCATCAAATTTCTCATCCAATTCCGCTGTTTTACATATATCCATCTTTTCAAATATCCTCGCATACGACATGGATAGGTGCTCTTCCACTGCACACACTTTACAAGGGAATAAGAAAAATGCAATCAAGCACAACACAGGTAAGAATGGAAGAACATAACAGAAGGATGCTGCTCATTTACCATGAGAAGTGGGCATTTTATCTGTTGCCATTTCAGCAGCAGTTGATGTTTCAACTGAAGTCAGTTCAGTTGGACTGGTTCTTGTAGCTTCAACGGTATTCAGTTCTTCATCTACAGCCATTTCAATTAGACTGGTTCTTGTGGTCATAGCCATTTCAACAATATTCAGTTCATCACCTCCAGTCATCTCAATAGGATTGAGTGTTTCATGCATAGACGTCTCGGCTGACATGGGTGATTCTGGTGCGTGAACAGGGGTACCAATTTGTTCCTGTGACATTTGCCGAAACAAATTGTGGGAATTCAGGAGTATTAGCAGTAATCAGGAAAATTTCTTTTTTGCTTTCAGCTCACCTGAGCAATACTACTTTCGAGTCCAAAGCATAAACAATTTGTTATCTCCTCTGCAATAACCTCCTCAAAATAGTGAAATAAAGATTGCTTCGATGAGATATATAGTTCATTTGCCAGCATCCGCTGGACTACTGCTAAGGGGCCAGAAAATAAAGTGGTGCTTGATTCAGACTTCACATCCATAGCACTTCCATTGACTTCTAATAAGGATGGTGAGAGGGAGCTCTCAGGAGATTTCCAACATGGTCCAAATCCAGGTGGAAAGTCCATGTCACATTCGGTAGCATCTAAGTCCTGCAAAACCATGAAAGTATCACAACATATCAGCTGTGAAATAATAACAAAGGTTTATAAAACACTAAACCACTCTTATCAAGAAAGAAACACGTTCAGCCCCAGTGAAAACACCTTTGGTGACAATTCATGACTGTCTTGAGCTTTCATGTTATCATCAGGGATGACAGAAATACTTGTAGAGGGCAGATTCAATATACAATTTCTCTGTAACCATACATCACAGTAGTCCATAACACATTCAGACAGTATTTCATCCCATACATTCTTCATGGATTCATAATAAACTGTTTGCCAAACTGCTGGTAGTATATCAGCAAATTTACCATGCACTGCTGTAAATTGAATTGCCACTGAACAATCCACTGGGGCAGTATTATATGAGTTGCCTTTTTTTGGAACAGTACATGATGTGTTAACTTTGACCTTAATTGTGGAATCCTTCTTGTTGCTCACACTGTCAGGCTGCAAACAATAGCGCAACTAGGGCAGGTTATTAAAAGCTGAAAAGGAAAAGTAAGACGCAGCTCCCTCCTTAGACAAACCCCTCATAAATAAAACAAACCTTAGTAACTTGGTTCTTCAGTTTTGCAGCCAGTTGCTTCTCAGTTTTCTTGGAAACAATTAAATCTGGAAGTATAGAGCTGAATATTTCATCAATTAGAACCCTGCGAGCTGATTTCATAATCCCTGCATGCAGCTGATGGCTAACATCATCAACTATGTCACCCACTAAGCCATTCAATGATGCAGAATCGTTAGCTGTAGCTTCCAAAGGCTCTTTGTGCTCCCCACTCCACATACCCATTAGTGATACAAGCGTGAATGGGCCAAATTTGCCATCAACATGGTAAATCTGAAGTAAAATTATTAGAATAATTCATCAGATTGTAAACTATGTGGAGAAATTAAAACTTATTTCATAAGTTGGCACATGAGATAGGAGGAAATGTGTAGTATGAGTGAAGGATCTAGATGCACATCAAGTCTATAGATTATCTTAAATCAGGAACAAAAGGCAGGGAAGACTTCCATGAATTTCAACAGAATCTTATCTCGGTTTTTCTCATCCATCATGTAAATCTTATTCAACCTGGCTGGGTTACCAGATAGTCTGTACAGTACTTGCCAAGAATGAAAATAATAATATTGTACTATGATATGCTAATCTAACGTAAAGTGCCAAGGGAACTCATGGCAACAAATGAACCAAATTTTAAGATTTTTTTTTCAACGAGAGAGAAACTCCTCCAACTATTACACATTAGGATATCCAAGAGCCTAATAATATTCTTGAGCCATTGACGATGTGACCAAATCATAGGAAAGTGTTTCACTCACAAAGGAAGTGCTGCATTACATAGAAGCAATCAAGAATGTCATAATTTACACGTATACATACTTTTTTTTGCTTACACAAAGAATTAGTGAGATCCAGAAGGTGAGAATTTTCATATCTGATTTCCATACCATTGAAAAATCTTGGATATAGCTATTGTGATGCCAATAGGAAAGTTCAGCAAGAGAATGTGGCCCTTGTCGGCAACCTTCTGAATCCTCAAACATCCAGCATGATTCTTCGCTTGAAAGAGACTAACAGGGAGGAAGCAGGAACCAAAGCAGTCAGGAAGGCAGGCAAGCTAAGGATGACACGAACAAATATAGACAGAAGAGCAAGCCATACATCTGGAAAAACCATTTTAGCATGGGAAGCCACTTTCTCTGTCTCCATCAATGCATTTGGGGTGGAAGCCATGGCATCGACATTCCATTGTGAAAGGAATTGTTTCAGAAAGATCAACTGCACAGGATCGGCTGTTTTCCCACCAAAAACAGCATAGATAGCAAGGCTTTGAGGCAAGAAACCAGTGGACAGCCCCTCATACAGCTGTTCAGGTGGGTAAGGTCCGCACATCTGCCCGTTCCCACTCATATACATGCAACCTTCAAAATGTTGATGTTGCAAGTATGCGCCCTGTGCCCCATTTT
Source organism: Saccharum spontaneum (assembly GCA_022457205.1). Lineage (NCBI taxonomy): Eukaryota > Viridiplantae > Streptophyta > Magnoliopsida > Poales > Poaceae > Saccharum > Saccharum spontaneum. The sequence goes on from CM039607.1 coordinate 6,651,497, forward strand.
GACCAGACGAATATCCAATCCCATATTGTGGATAGACCACACCATTGTTACCAGTGGAACAGGCATATTCCTGCATTGCAGGAAACACACCAGTGTTCTGCGTTTGGTCACCACTACCGGAAGCCATGTGATGCCGCTCAGAGCACCTGATAAATCATGCAGGAAAGCATTAAAGCTCTAACTTTTTAATAGAAATAGAAGGAAGGTAAAAAGGCTGAAGAGGTGAGATTTCAGTGAAGCCTTGTACCGGTCAGGCAAGTCCCCCAGTGAATCATCACATATTGGCACGCAACAGACAAGGGGTTCACTATCCAACAACTCGGTTGCCAACAACTTTACGCGCTTCCTTCCAGTAACAGGGTAAGAGCAGCCGACGCCCGACACCATTGGTTCAGCATCCAGGCCCTGATCACAAGAATACAGGCACATGCACAAGTGTCAGATATATCTCAACCGAATGATTCAGTTTAAAAAGGAAAATCATGGTAGCCTTATGCGTTGATGTCTGGTCTGCTTTTATGTGCATTAGCGTGCCTTGATGTATAACGCAACGGATTTTGCATTATTTTGACACTGCGTATCGACAGTGGCCTTGCCAGTGAATTTGCACGCCGAGGGCCAAGCAAATGTGTGGTATAGAAAACAGGAATTGGGGATTGTGGCATAATAGACAGTGGCGGAGCGGGAGCCGGTGAATTCGCACAGGGCCACATACGTTATACGCACTAGAAATCAAGAATTTTTTTTAGAGAAAATTGGGGGTTGTGTATTGTGCAATTGAAGTTCTAAGAACAAATGCAGAACACTCAATTACTCAAAAGTCAAATACCAGCTGTGCTGCTGCGGACAGACGCCCGGGCCGCCGGACTCCCGCGGGCGGCCGTCGCCTGTCCGGCGGGCGGGCAACTGAGCAACACCGGCCGGCAGGCCACAACCGCAGTACGGCACGAGCACAGCCTCTAGGATTTGCCCGCGCGGACGCGTCCAATTCGCCCCCAAGAGCGATTTGTCCGTGCCGATCTGCCTGCCCGCCGCTAGCACTGATTCGCTGCGCTTATCCTCGATTTGACAGCGCCGGCGTCCGGCGCTAGCCGCTAGGGATCCGGCGATGGTGACAGGAGGCGACGGCGGCGACGACCGACCAGGGGATTCCGATTTCCGCGTCAGGAGGCGAGGAGGACAGAACTGAGGAGGGTGCGATGGGATGGGAGGGGCGAAGTGGCGAAGGGCGGCCGCCGGCGCTAGCACCTTTGATGGGCTGGCGGATGAAGCTATTGGGCTTGGGCCACACAAGTTCAAGAGGTCAATGAGGACGTTAGGGGAAAACAGATTTTTTTTTAAAATCTTTGTATATATCTTTTTTTCAATTTTGTATTTTTTGGTTCTTTGAGTGGGAACCAGTATTTTGTTTTTCACCATGCTAGAGTGTTCTTAGTCATAGGATTTAAATTTTGCAAGACATTTTTTAAATGTGATCACGACTAAGAACATGTTTAGCTTTATTATTACCGTAAGACTGATTTAGTGTAATTTTGGGGGTGAGTAGTTTTTACTAGTAAGATTGTTGCATTACCTTTTAAGTCTAATTCACCCTCTTTTTGGGTATTTCGGTCCTTTCACAAAGCCCTTCGGTCTAATTCCCTCCTTGGCTAGCTGATTCATCACTATGGTCGACCTTGTTGGCACAAAGAAATGAGGAGGATGTTGTGTCCTCGACGATAACTTTTCACTAGGGTCATGTCCTGTGGGGCTCTCAACTCCGTACCTGGTTCCTCCCCCACTAGATCACCACCCATGCTGGCTCCTTCCCTAACTAATCACCCTCCCCACCCGAGCTCCCTCCTGTTAGTCTTCATCCCCGGCTGAGCTTGCTTGGCCGACGAGCTCCTCTCCCCTGGCCGAGCGCTTCCTTCTGCCTAGGTCCATCCCCGTCCAGGCTAGCCTCCTAGCTAGCGCACCTTGATTCCATTTCAATCCACACTTGTAGCACAACCCTTTTGCCTTTCTATAAGCCATTAGAGTTGCAAGTTTGTCCTCAAAGGAGAAAGAGCATTACTGAAGGAGACAGAGCCTATCTTGCCTCAATATTTGAAGTTATTAGTGATTTCCCTCCTTGTGATATCCCTTTGAGGAATATCCCAGATTGTCTCCTCCTACAACAAGGCAATAGAACTAGCAGTGTCCAAATTTCCAGGCCTATGAACTAGACAGCTCTAATATCATCCCTTAAACCATCTATGAATTTGTTTGTGATGGAAGTCACCAAAACTATCATGTCGCCTAATATGAAAGAACTGTCTAAACAATTGATTATGGTGATCCCTTTCAAATCTATCACAAACAACTTTTCAAAGATCAGTGCAAGAGAGCTCTTTCATAGGAAACTCTAAGGATTGAGCCCAAAAATGAAATGCATGGAAGCTAGCTCAACTTTGGAACTCAACGTGAGGTAACGCATGATTTAGTCGTGATTGACCAACATTAGACACATAAGAACTACCAAGTGTGATATAGGTGAGATATATAGTTTTGGGATTCCTTGCACCTATGACTATGGTAGGAATGATGGTGGTAACCACCCCATCTCCTAGACCCCGGTGCTCATGATCAATGTTGTGGCCACTTGGCCCTGAAGCTGATTTGTATTGATTGATCAGGACATGCATCCCCTTGAGGAATGCGGCGAGGTCTCCGATTTGGTCCTCCATTGCCATCAACCTTTTTTGCTAGCTCGTCTCATACTGTGGTCGAAGAAGGTACTTTGGCTCACCAACGAATGGTAACCCCACCAAGGATCTACTGCTCTGGTACCAATTTGTGTGGAAACACACATAATTGGTAGTATGCTACTTTGGAGTTTAGCACAAAAACTTCAAGGATTAGAACAAATTAGAAGGCTCGGTGAGCAAGAGCTCCCCATTGTCTTCTCCCGACATAGTTGGCCACTCTGTTCTATCCTTCTGTGACTGTGATCTCTACAAAGCTCCCATCCCTCTTCTATACACACGAGCACACGGCTAGCGCCTTACCTAACTGGGCCCAAAGAACTTTTGGTTGGGCCTCAACACCCGTTTGGGCATTTCAGCTCTCCTTGGCTCAGTTGGTGCCTTCTTGTTTCCCACTTCCTCGGAGCTCCCATCTTCAATAGCAGGCATGGCTGGACACCTAACAAGCCCTTCCTTGTTTAGGTACAATTGCAGCCCTCCCTCATCCTCCTTGTCACTACGACAGAGAGTGTACTGGTAAGCAAGGGTGTCAACGCAAGGGTGCCAGGGTGCCAACAGCTGCAAGGTGCCAATCTGCTCACTCTGCTCATGGAAAAGAAACATGATTCCTTTTATTTCGGAATAATCATTGAAGCTTTATAAATCAACCATATAGGTGGAATTTTAAGTTGAACTTGCTTCCATTTAATTAATTTCAATCTCATCCTGTCATAGGTAGATTGAAATTACTTTTAGAGAAAGATCTTATTCTTCTTAATGGACATGGACCTCTTGATCAGAGCATTAACTATTGCTTTTGGCTATTGTTATATGTTTCGTGCCCATTGTCAAGCATAAGGCCTGTGGCTACGAAATCCTACGAGTTGTGTTGGAGGTGCACCTACTACTGGGCAGGATAGTGCATCTACAATTGGTATTGGTCACAGTTACAACACCAAATACTTTCCCTACGAGTAACAGAAAGTTGGCAACTGGTGACGAGAGAAGCCGAGATTGTGGAATAGTGGAGAGGAGAAGAATGATGTGACAACCATTGAGCGGCATGACGGAGCGGTTATGCTAGGATAGGATGTATGCCATGCATGGAATGTGAAACAAGAGAAGGAACAGAGGGGCACGACCGCTCAGGGATAAGATTGAAACCAGAGAGACGAGCTGATGGACGTGAGATCAACAGTTGACTTGCATGAATCTTAACAAAAAAACAAGACTATCACATAATGAGCCATATATATAGCTGTGAAAAAAAGAAATACAACTTCTTTTGCCCCGTACCTCTTTCATCTTTCCCATTCCTAGCATTGCATGCTCCGTACCTAGTCCGCGTCGCAAGCGGCAATATTTCATTCACATCACTGGCCTAAGATGCATAGGCCTTTGCAGCTCGACCACGCTCGTGTTCACTTTTGCTACTCAACCACGCTCTATGGTTATCTCACACCCACATGAACTAGACAGCTCAAAAGGTACATCATTTGCTCTACAACTCTTGTCGGGTAGGTTTTGGAAACTTAGATGTTGGAAACTTGGGTTAAGTTGTGCACTCTTAACAATGACATTAAGATTCTAGTTGTTTGCAAATCAGTGGCGATAGGGTTTGAGGGGGCGGCAGGCCAGTGAGTGGTGCAGGTCAGGATCGATTCTATGTACTTTGCAGTTGTCTAGGGGAAGAGATGAAGCGGTTGTACGTAGAGGATAGAGATGATACAGAGAGGAAGCACAATGTTGTGGGCTCCAACTTTGTCGATGTTTCATCATGCCTGAGAAATTAATAGACGTGACCTAGGTATGATGATAATTACACTAGAGAGAGGTCTTAGAGATGATTCTAGTGAGAGATTTGCAGATGACCTCTCCAATAGAGGTTGGCATGATGTATCCCAACACCACTAGTGGGATGATGATAACCACTATTTTAAAGAGAGGGCGTGGTTGATGATGCTAGATTTGAGCATTTCGTGGGGATAATAGACATCCTAGAGAGGATCTCAAATCTCAACATATAGAGGGTACACATCCCCTATATCTAAATATAATAAAGAGATGATCAAATCTCAACTTCCTTCTTAGCCCCTTTATTACACTTAGATATTGAAGATAATGTCTTACCTAGTAATATGTCTTATGGAGCCACGTGTCGCTTACCCATAGTGTGGGTGGAAGTTCATAATGTGCCCCCTTTTGCTAACTTGAGGACTCAATTATGGACATGGCTTATCTAGTGAGACCCAATAGAGGTGGATCTTACTAGCTTAAAAACGTGTGGACTAGTACGAGTGAAATTGGTTGTGAAAACCCACAAATTGAATTAGAGAAGCTGATATTTCTAAATGGATATGGTCGCATAAACAGGTTTGTGGTGGAAAAATGTGATGGAAACAACAACCCCTTCACAAGACCCTCTATATAGGTTTGAAGGTTTGATAGGTAGAGAGATGAAGACAAAGAAGAAGATGAGGAAAAAGATGATAACACTAACTCTTCTACTACGCATACTGTAAAAGATAGAGAAAGATAGTAGAACACCTCACACCCATTAGGTTGGGTGTCTTTCATATATATATAGTCACTAGGACTCTAGTACAATTACAAATTAGGCCCCTAGATATATACATATCTAACACCTACAAACAAAAAACAAAGGAAGGTTGGGGATGGGAATAAGGCTCGACAAGGGGACACAGACGCGAAACACAAGGTTGGTCATGGTCAACCCACGAGTGTTTAGATGGAGGTACCTGAAGATGATGTTGCACGTCTTGTCGAGATGGTGGAAGATGCTACCAATCTTCACAACGCCCTAGTTTTATCTCTTTAAAATCTTCTAATTAATGATGAACACTTGTCTAATGTTACCATGGTTTAGACAATGCCCTAAGATGAACACTTCTCTAATTACTAATTTAGTTTCTTCTAGCATGGTTTAAGAAATTATCAAATAATTCCTTCTAAATTACACGGCATAACTTTATCTTATTTTAATTTTAACTTTAGTTCTAATTCGTATAAATGGAGCAACCAATAGGAGAGTGAAGGTTACTACAGTTCCTTTTTATCTTAAATTTAAGGCTGCCTTAAGCATCACAATTTATTACTCTTATAAATTTGATCACAAAATGTTACTACAATTCCTCTTTATCTTACATTTAAGGTTGGCTTATTCACCACAATTTATTAGTCTTATAAATTTGCATAATCATAGCTAATAAGAGACCTAGTAATGAAGCGATGATATGTGATAATGAAGCCTATCATATACGTGAATCCACCATAGGGATGTGTCCTGTTAGTGAAGCTACTAAGGACTCTAGCAAAGAGATCAATAATCAATGGTTGTCCACCCCTAAACAAGTCTAGATGGCTTTACTAAATAATCACATATCCATGGTGTATGTGAAAGACGTCAAGTACAACATAAACTCAAGTTTGGTGAAGAAGGTGATTTGAAGGAGACAATCAATAATTTCAAAAATAAACTTAATCACTTCATGAAGAATGTGGACTCTATTATTGGTAAGCATTGCATCTACTTTGTTATGGTATATTGCAATATAGACTATTGCATCTTAATGTTTTTGCTATTATATTATTTTGGTAGGTGAAGTAGGTGATAAACAATCATCACATTAGAAAGGAAGTGTAGTGATGTCTGAGGTGGGGGCATTTTTAACCTAGAATGTAGAAGATCGCGCCCCAAGGTAAGGTAACACATTTTATCCTTACATCGTAGGCAACATTTGGTTTGTAAATGGAATCAACTCATAGGGGTTTTGTTGGTGGGATCCCTCATTGCATGTTTAGTTGGGTAGGTGTTTGGTTTCCAACTCAAGGACATATCAATTCCCAAATTTAAATATCACCATTATGTAATAACAATCACATGTTTAGTAGCCGATGCCACCGAGCAGGAGACCATTGGAGAGAGAAGGTGGATTAGAGGAAAATAAATAGAAATGAAAAATATGGGTCCCATTATATATGAATGGATTTGAGAACTTAGTTGTAAGACCTGTTGTAAAGTTGAGAGTTGAAATCAGACCTTAAAAACAGAGGGCCCCTACTCAAACAAGCATGAGGCCTATTTTAGGAGGTACTACTTCCCTACGCAAACAAACATGAGGCCTATTTTAGGAGGTAGTACTTGAGTTGGTCAGATGCTCTTGTTTTGTGTTTTTACTATGTTTCATGTATCATTGGGTCTGTTTGAAAAAACTTATAAGTTGATTATGGCTAAAATAAAAGTTGAAACTAGAACCCAAATGACACGTTTATTTTGACACCGCTTTCATTCCCTATATTACCGTTGGGAAATAAAACGATTCCCAAATGAGTTTAGGAGAGGAGAGTAGAGAGAGGCAACTAGGGTTTGTCAATGAGAGTCGGAAGGGAGAGCCCCCTTGCCCTCATGCTCTTGGCATTATATATAGGTAGCGGTAATTAATTACAAGCGACCCCTTGGTGGGGATATTTTCACAAGCTACTACACTAACTCCTATTAGGCCTCTTCAAGGGGGGTTGGCCCGTATTTCATATGGGCTCCCCTAACAGTAGCCTCTCAACTACTAGGTTACGGCCAGTACTACATGACCTAGTAGATGCTCATACATGAAGAGGCACAATACAACTGAAAACCCAGTTATGAGGATTACCCTTCACAACCTATACATGCGCGCCTCACTAAAAACTCCATCCAAAAAACCCTATGGGAAAAAAGGGTATGGAGAAAAGAGCACGTCCACAACTTTAGCCTGTACACGTTCTAATTTCTCGAGGCTTCTAGCTCCAAGTGCCTTGATCTTCTGGACGTCTTCATCTTTGGGCTTTGGTTCCTTCAACTGCTTCTATAACATGGTTTATTGGATTCGCTCGGCATGCAGGTCTTCATCTCTAGGACCTTCTCGATTTGTGGGTCATCGTCTCCAGTTTCTTCTCAGCGTGCAAGTTTTTGTCTCCTAGGTCTTCACCTCTGGTATCTTCATGGCGTGTAGGTCTTCGTCTCTGAGGCCTTCTTGATGCATAGGCCTTCATCTTTGGTATCTTCTCGACGCACATGTCTTCGTCTCCGAGACCTTCGCGCCAGGAGCATCACTTGATGATGTGTCTTCTCTTCAGAAATGGATGTAGCCGTCATGGTTGTAGTCGATGTAGTCAAAGTAGTCATGTGAAAGGTCTTGATGGCTAGAGGGGGGTGAATAGCCTTTTTAAATTTTCTACAAAGACAAGCTAAACAAGTTTATCAATACAACAAATAGCGAGATGCGAGTTTTGCTTAGCCTACGGGGTGTTTGCAAGCCACCTATCCAATTCTCAATTAGTATAAAGGCACTCAACCGCACAAGTCAAATCGAGAAGGTAACTACAACTACAACTAGTAAGCTACACAAAAGAGCTACTCTAGCAAAACTAACTAGCTAGCAAAGATAACTAAGAAAGTAATGCGGAGTTGAGTTAGAAGAGTTTCACCGAGGGGCGAAGTATTGAGCCAACCAATATGATCAACAATGAATTCCAAGACAACCAAACACCGAGATCAATCAATCACAATATGAAAGTGATGACACGAAGATTTATCCCGAGGTTCATGTGCTTGCCGGCACGCTAGTCCCCGTTGTGTCCCTCTTCACCACGTGGTTCGGTGGCTAATCGGTCTCACACCGAGCCTCTCAAAAGGCGCCACAAGAACCTACCAAATGGCAAAAGGTTGCAATGACACGAGCAATTTACTAATGTTGCCTTTGGCGCTTCGCCGAGGTAGGCACAAACCCCTCACAATCACCGGAGGTGGCCAAGAACAATCACCAACTCTTGCCAACGCCTCCAAGCTGCTCCAAGCCATCTAGGTGGCGGCAACCACTAAGAGAAACAAGAATCCCGCAGCAAATCAACCACCAAGTGCCAACTAGATGCAATCTCACAATGCAAATGCACTTGGATCACTCAATCTCACTTCGAATATGCAAAGAAGCAAGAGAGATGAGTGGGAGGGGAGTTGCTTAGCTCAAAGTGCTCACAAGTATATCAAATGTCCAAGAGAGAGAGCTTTGAGCCGGCCAACGAGTATTTATAGACGTACCCCTTCGAATATAGCCGTTACGCACTTGAAACAGCCGCAGTCGCGCTGACCGAACGCGCTGGTCGCGCGGACCGGACGCGCCGATCACACAACGGCTATTTCGCGAACCACCGACCGGACGCGCTGGTTGCAACGACCGGACGCGCTGGGCTCGACCGGACGCGCTGGTCCCGTAACTGACCGGACGCGTTGGTCAAGCCAGAGCAGCGCTCTAACGAAACAGCGACCGGACGCGCTGGAGAACTGACCGGACGCCACAGTGCCCGCGTCCGGTTGGAGTCCAGTAAGCTCCCTGATCGACCGAACGTGTCCGGTCGACTGTGACCGGACGCACCGCGCGTCCGATCAACAAACTGAAACTCGCGTAGACGCTGAACGCTGACCGGACGCGTCCGGTCAAACAGAGACCGCGTTCGGTCCAGCGTCCAGTCACCACTGTGACCTCCGTTCGCTTCCGTTCGATTTCTGACTTCCGGCGTAGTGGAAAATAGGCGTTTCAATTCCTCGAAAACGCCTGAATCCCGCCTCGCAAGCTCGGCGGGAGGGAGAGAGGACCCCAAACCCTCTCTACCGCTCAAACTCCACCGCCTTCGCGAACGTGCTAACATCACCAAGTGATCATCACCCTGTGCATGTGTGTTAGCATTTTCACAATCATTTTTCGAGGCGTTATTAGGTCTATCCAAATGCATATGACATGAAATGCACACCTAGAGGCACTTATGAGTTCAATAGCCGCGTCATTCCCCTCTTTATAGTACGGCTATCTATCCTATAATGTAACCACACCCACTAGGTGTCTTGGTTACTAAAACACAACCCTTAAGCATATACCTTTGCCTTGATCACGTAGGGTTGCGTCCAAATCCAAGTGTGGCCATCATGATCACCATGTCCATCTTGCCACCAACCTTGAAATGTACTAATCCTCATATGCTACATACAACTTAGGCATAGGATTAGTACTTAGGCATTGTCACTAATTACCAACACCAAACATAGGACTTTCATCATGGCCGAAGGTTGCTGTGAGGCCTCGAATCTTCGCTCACGAGCACCGGGTAAAAGACTTCAGGTCCCGGAGTGGCTGGTCCTTCCGTGTGATCCTCTATCCCCTCTTGGGTGGTGCTTGACTGAATCCTCCATTGTTCTTGGTGTAGTCGACGTAGTCTTACTAGTGGAAGTAGATGTCCAGACCCAAGTTGTCGATGTCCCCTTGGGCCAAAGTGGTGGACGAAGGTGTGGTATACCTCGGTGCTGAAGGAGTTGACGTAGCCCCTCGAGCTTGGCGATGAAGGCAAGTCATCGTAGGCACAGATGTCAAAGGTGTTGACTGAGGCTCTCAAGCCGTTGTAGTGGGTGAATATGATGGTGAAGCCCCTCGTGCCAAAGTGTTTAATGAAGGTGTGTCGTATAAGTTCGTTGAAGATGTTGGCGAAGCCCCTCCTGTGAAGAGTTGGTGGAGGCATGTCGTTGTGGTTCGCCGAAGATGTTTGCAAAGGCCCTCCTGTAAAAGGTGTTTGGCGAAGGTGATGTTGGTGTAGACGTCGAAGGTGTCGGTGAAGCCCCCTCGTGCCGACGTGTTGATGGAGGCAAGTCATCATGGTTTTTTTGAAGGCCATCCTAAGATGGTGGTGATGCCCCTCATGCCAAAGAGCTTGGCGAAGGCGAAGCCAATGTAGATGTTGATGTCGTATGCCGAAGGCCAGAGAAGTCATGTGAAAATGTGTCTGAGTTGATAGGGTGCATTTTTTAGGGACTTAGGTTGAGTGTTATAGCTTCGTCGAATATCAACTTGCTTGCAAGTCTTTCCACACTCAGAAAGACAATGGCTTTCTACTTGATGCAAAAGATGGTTAGTCATTTCATATAATATGTGAGGGTAACACAAAAGCCTAAGCTTCGTGACCTGGTGCCCGTGTAGGTTCAGGACTTTTTCCAGGATTTTGATGCATAGAATCCTGGTGCCCATGTATTTTTGGACTTCTTCCGAGTAGCCCGGGCCATGCTATGCAATGCACTTATGTATGTATGTATGTATGTATGTATGTATGTATGTATGTGATGATGCAAATAAATGCATTTGCATGAAAATATTAAAAAGGGGGTAAATATGTCATGCACCCAGCAAAAATGATGGTTATGCTTGACAAAAGATAAGCCCTGCACATGAAGAATGATGCCCTCAAATGAGGGACATAGTTTTGGATGGCTAGCGAAGGCTGTCATTTAAGAACCTGCACGGATATAGATACAACTTGTAGTATTGAATGTAAAAAAGGATTAGTTCCATGTGAAGGTTAGCTCAAATAACATTGGGTTGATGCATATTATAAAAACCTAAAAAAATAAACAATAGAACCTGCAAAAAAGAGGGAAAGTGTTAGCGTTTGAGGGTTCAAAAGGTTTAGTGAATGCCGAAGGTTGATTACTGATGGAGGCCATTGACTAGAAGGCTGTTGAATGATGAAGGCTGCCAACTAACAAAGGCTGCTGAATGACGAAGGCTGCTAAATGACGAAGGCTGCCAACTGACGAAGGCTGTTGAACAGCGAAGGCTGCTGACATACGAAGGCTGCTGAATGACGATGGCTACCAATTGACCAAGGCTATTGGCTGAAGATAACCTACCGACTGATAAAGGCATTGACTGACAAAGGTTACTGGTTGATGATAACCAACTGACTGATGAAGGCCATTGTTGACTGACCAAGGCTACTGGCTGATGATAACCAACCGACTGATGAAGGCCATTGACTGACGAAGGCTACTATCTGATGATAACCAATTATAGATGAAGGCCACTAACTGATGAAGGTTGTTGACCAACGAAGGATGATCAATGATAGATGAAGGCCATTGATTGACTGTTGACTGAAGAAGGCCAATAACTGACTAAGGATGCTGAAAACCAATGATAGATGAAGGTCACTGACTGATGATGAAGGCCAGCGACTAACCAAGGCTGCTGACAGATGGAATCCATTGACTGATCGAGAATCATTGAAGTATCTGACGAAGGTTGAATATTTCATGAGAACCGCTGATTGATAGAGTACTGAATGATGCAAACTCAAGCTTGATACCTAAGGTGGTCACTTAGGTCTTTGTCGAGATCAGGCGCCGCGGAGGTGGTTCCACGCCGGTGCACCTTTGGCCTGGGGCGACGGGGCTATGGAGGGTCCTCTTTACGCTAAAAAGTTTGTCGAATGTCATGGTTTCAATGCTAGCCACTTTCGACCTTGGTTCTCATATCTTGTCGTGGGGGTTTGTTTCATATTTTTTGGAGGGTTATTACACGGGTCCTTTGGTGTGGTAGGCCAAGAATTCGAAGCTGCAAGGAGGTAAGCGTCTTCAGACGGACAGGTGTAGCTTCAGGGACCTTAGGTGGAGAACCTGGCTATGCACCTTCGAGAGGCCATTTTGCAGGGCTGTCGGCCCAAGCCGAGACTACTGAAAAGGGCAAATGCAGATTTGCATGTCCCAGTGATGAACAACGTTGCTCAATCCTTGAATGTTGCATGCCGGCTGGTTGATGAAGAAAACCAAAAGCTTAGCACGTAGAGTGTAAGCCTTTGCGCTTCGCACCGGAGTCACGTACGTGCAGCTGCCCTCTGCATGTTTCTTTGAACACCAAGATAAAGATGGCTGACACAGAGGACAAGCAAAAAGGCTTGCTTGGCCTATTCGTAGCCAATTAGATATAGGAGCAGACAGTAACGAGCTCGATTCCATGTGACGTATATTTATTTGCGGAAATTTGCAGATGAGTGGCCGAATTACTTAGCTGGGCTCGATAAGGTTCGCGGGCTGTGTGGAGACCTTCGTGGGTTGAGGCCGGAGCTCCTCCTGAGCTCTGTAGGTTGGCTCGGCGTGTTGGCATGCTGGACCTTGGGTGCCAAAGATCCTTCGGCTTCGACTGGATTTAGAGCGCCTTCGTGTGTCAATGCCCCTGTTCGGCGTCTCAGGAGCTTGGCACCTTCGGGCTTTGGGAGCTGGAGCTGCGGATGAGGTTGGGTGTGGCGAGCACCCCAACGCGGCCAGACGGGTGCGAGCTGAGCCCCTCGGCGGCGGCGTGGCACGGGAAGATGCGCAGGTTGAGTGTGGCGAGCACCCCAAAGTGGCCAGACGGATGCGCACTGAGCCCCTCAGTGGCAGCGTGGCGCTTGAAAATGCACAGCATGGCGAGTAGCACGAAGCCGTCCGTTGCAGGTGGCACGGGGTCTGGGAGCGCGCCGAGGTCCGCGGCGGCGCGGCGCAGGGGAGGTCGTGGAGGCGGACGCAATCTGTTCGGCCTTCGGAGACGTGATGACAGACCTGCACAAGCGCAAGCACTAGCTTGGCTTGCATGTTAGCCTTGGGAAGAAAAAACCCCACAACCTTTTGTTTAATGGTGGCTATGAGAATAAAAGCAAGAAGGCTATTGTTTAGTTTTTTTTAAAAAAAAACGAGAGACGAAGGCTTGAGAGCCTCCGTAATTTTTTTTCTAGAGGCCGAAGGCTCACGAGTCTTACATTTTTATTTCATGAACTAGAGCCGAAGGCTCTAGCATTTATTATTATTTTTTATTATGTTTTTATACTATTGGAGAAAAGTTGGCAAAATTTAATTCAAAAGTATCACTTCCGCTAGCTATGAAGGTTTTAAAAGATCGTACCTTTGCCCCAAGGATCTTACTTTTCCTCGGGGGTTCTCATAGGTTCAAGCCTTCACTCTCTAAAAATCTATTCGTGCCAAGCACAGTGGGCGCCAATGTTGGGAGAAGGGTCCCAAATAGGGACGAGAGGTGGAGGCTCCTTGGTGAAGGCTAGCTGGAGAAGGTCTCACGACGAAGGCTCCCGGACGAAGGTCCGGAACAAAGGCTGGTTAGGGAGAGTCTCACGATGAAGGCTCCCGGACGAAGGTCCGGGGACGAAGGCCGGTTAGGGAGGGCCTCCTGACGAAGGCTCCCGGACGTCCAGGGACGATGCCCGGTTAGGGAGGGCCTCCTAACGAAGGCTCCCGGATGAAGGTCCAGGGACGAAGGCCGGTTATGGAGGGCCTCCTGGCGAAGGCTCCCAAATGAAGGTCCAGGACAAAGGCTAGTTAGGGAGGGCCTCCCGATGAAGGTCCAGGGATGAAGGTCCCGGGACGGAGGTTCCCGGATAAGGGTCCGGTAATGAAGGTTCCATGTGACGACTCCATGGAGAAGGCCCTGCGGCGAAGGCTCAACCACGCTAGAGGGGAGAGCAAGACGGCGGCTAGGGTTTGTCAACGAGAGTCAGAAGGGAGAGCCCATCTTGCCCCTCGGTGGCCCCTCGGTGGAGGAGATTTTCACAAGCTACTACACTAACTCCTATTGGGCCTCTTCGAGGGGGTTGGCCCATATTCTATATGGGCTCTCCAACAATTACATTTATGTAGCTTCTTAGGGATAAATCGTGCTTATCCCCACAACTTACCAAACATGGTCATTATACCATGTGTAGGGTGATTACCAGCTGGTGTGGATTACCAAGCACCTTTTTTATGACTGTATATCGACTCAATGCAGAGGCCGAAACTATATTTTACTCCCTCCATTTCCAAATAAATCAATTTCTAGAATACATGCAAGTCAAACAATTTTAAGTTTGACTAACTTTATAGAAAAGAGTAACAACATATATGACATAAAATGAACATATTATGAAAATATATTCTATAATAATATATCTAATGATACTAATTTGATATCATAAATCTTGACAGGTTTCTCTAGAAATTTGGTTAAAACTTAAAAGTTTGACTTAAAACAACTCTAGTAATCCATTTATTCATGGACAAAGGAGTACACGGGAAAAGAGTTTCCCTTCTCTGAAAAACAGGCGATTGATAGAGGATTGCGTCAATGAACGATCAGATTACTAATAATTAAGTGATTAATTAAGCTGAAAAGGAAATTTGGAAATTACTTTTGGCGCTGGTTGCACGCGTAGAGGCCAGACGACACGAGAGTGACGACGAGAGCAAGAGCATGCAGGCGCCGGCGCTCCCTTGCACAAGTGCACAACATAGATAAATGATGCCACACAAGGCGGCCGGAGGCCCCAAGAAAGTGAGAGCGAAACCCAGAGGGCCGGCCATGTCCGACTCGTCGTCGCCTCTGCCGGAGCAGGAGTTGCTGCTGCCGACTGACCGGTACTCGTCCTCGGACGACGATGTTGACGACGTCGTCGTCAACGACGACCTCGTCATCGCAATCCGCCACCAAACCTACGGCGAGGAGGAAGGGCAGCGTCGTCGTGGTCGTGGTCCCATCATGGCCATGCCTCCCGCCCCCGCGTTGTTGTTCATGCCCTGGGTCGTCCACGGCAGCGGTGGCGGCGGCGTGGCGCCGGCGCCAGCGGCGTCCATCGAGGCTCTGCCCACGGTTGAGGTGTCGGAGCCCGGCGCGGTCTGCGCCATCTGCAAGGAGGACCTCCCGATCGCGGCCGCCGCGCGGAGGCTCCCGTGCGGCCACCTCTACCACTCCTCCTGCATCGTGCCGTGGCTGGAGGTGCACAACTCCTGCCCCATCTGCCGCTGCCGCCTCCCCTCCAACCACACCGACACCGAGCCTGCAGCAGGGGAGGTGGCGCCGGAGCCGTCGTCGGAGACGGACCCGCCGCCAGCCGCTGGCACTGATCTGCAGCTCCCCGCACAGACTGTCAGTGTCAGTGGGGAAGCACAAGAGACGATTGTGCCGTCCGTTTGAGTCTGATTTCTGCAATCTTCGATGTTCTGTTGTTAGCTACCCTACATCTTGTATTTTGTTGTGAAATAAGTCGTGGTTTAATCATCACCGAGCAAATGCATGCGACGAAACAATGATGCGATGCTTGCGTTGCGTCGACCCTTCCTCTATGGTTATTGTCTAAAACTTGCTTTGACGTTATTTAATGGGAAAAGACTGGGAATTTGCTTCGTCCATATGGTATTTTTGTTACGAATGGAAATGTTTATGCTTTTCGTCCGCTCTTCACCGCCAGTGTTACATTTGCATGAACCACAGTTTGACCTTCTCCCTCGCCTTGACATGAGGTTTTCTCCACATATACACCTAAGAGACACGGTGCAGCGCCACCACTTGGCCTCCGGTTCATCATAACCAAGAACAACTTAATTGAAAGGATTTCATCTTGCTTGATAATCACTCATCATCACAATAACAACTTCATGTTACGTTCCTACCAAGGAAGTAACAGTAAATCGGTGGTAAGTTGTTGCTCGGGAATCGGAATTGAGGAAGAACATCAAGAACGAGAGGAAGAACGGGCGAAATTTGGGAAAATAGTTTCTTCTATTTAGTTCATGGTCCTTTCCAGTTACAACTCTCCGGGTTTATACTTCACCGGGCACACCTACCGACTTACAATTTAGGCAAGCCCACTCGGCCCAACACACATATACGGCCCAGACCACCTAGCCACGGCTAAGCCTCGTAACATGCCCCTCCTCCTTGAGTTCTAGCTTGTTCCCAAGCTGGCGCCTCATACACCCAGCAAGCTGACACCCATGTCTGACATACCTGGGCAACGCATTCCACTGCATCAACACTTGAGGCTGGGCTGAAGTACCTTGAAGTAGCAATCGGTGGTCCAGGATTGCCATTGGATGGAGCTGTTGAATGGACGCTTCAGGTTGTAGCACTAACTTTGAAATCACCGGCATACGAGAAGGTACATGGAGCTTCAGTTGAGACACATGACTTGGAGGCAAATCTAGCTCATATGCTACTTTCCCAACGCAAGCAAGAACCATGAACGACCCAAAGAACTTGTATGAAAGTTTCCTATTGCTACGCTGATCGATTTTTGTCTGCAATAGGGCTTCAGATAGACGCGATCTCCAACATGGGATTCCCTCTCCACGCGATTGTTTATCAGCTTGAGATACTTCATGCGCTGACTACTACAGGATCTTTAACCGTGGCGGACGTTTTGGATTAACCGTGGCAGGCAAAGGTGCCCGCCACGGTCGATAGGTCACGGTTAATCCGGATTAACCGCGGCGGACGCCTATGCCCGTCACGGTTAATTGATTAACCGAGGCGGGCACGTTAGGATGCCCGCCTCGGTTAATCGATTTGAAAAATTAAAAAAAACTAGCGAGCCCAATTGAGCCCGCTGTCGGGCCCAGTCGAGCCCGCTGCCATGGCCAGATCTAGCCTCGCCGGATCCAGCACCTCCAGCATCGCCATGGTGGAGCTGCCGCCGCAGGAGCTGGAGGGAGGTGGAGCTGCCACCATGAGAGCCAGAGGGAGGCGGAGCCGGTGAGGAAGGGGAAGGAGGCACGCGGCCGTGGTGGAGCCCGTGCCTAGGGAGCTGGATCCGCACCGTGGAGGGTGGGAGGGAGGCCGCCGTGGTGGAGGCGACGCCGCCGCCGGGCGGGATCCGTGCCGTGGTGGTGGATCCCGCGCCTAGGGAGCCAGATCTGCACTGTGGAAGGTGAGAGGGAGGTGTTGCAGGCCGATCTCGACCAGATCCGGCCACCCAGCGCCTGGATCCGGCCGACCAGCCCCCCCGCCTCCCCGCTGCCGCCGCCTTGCCTCCACCACACCCCACCGCACACGCAAAGCCGGAGGGCGCGGCCCGCCACCACGAGGTTCCCGGTGCGAGGCCCCTTCCGCACCGCCGAGGAGCTCGAGCCCCGCACCTCTGAGATTCGCCACCACCACTGGCCTGTGAGCTAGCGTCCGTCGAGGGAGGAGGCGGCCGTGCGCGCCCTGCCACCGTAGCGACCGCCGCCGAGGGAGGAGCTCGGGGAGGAGGTGGCCGCGCGGGTGGAGCTGCCATGGGAGAAGGAGAGGTGAGGCCGCGAGGGAGAGGGAGAGGCGAGTGAGAGGGAGAGGGTGGGCGCGTCGGGTTCTGAGGGAGGGCGATTGAGGGTGAGGGTTCTGAGTGAATGAAACCCTAACGGTGTGTATATATAGGGTGAGCACATATCAGGCCGAGATGGGTTGAGCTGGGCCAGTGTAATTTAGGAGGCAGGCATTATAATGTGCCCACCTCGGAAAATTGATTTTCGGAGGCGGGCAGCTTAAGACAACCGCCTCCGAAAATAGGTTATTTTTTGAGGTAGTTGTTTTAAGTCACCCGCCTCCGTAAATCAATTTTCTGAGGCGGACTAAAGTGCCCGCCTCGGTAAATAAAAAATGACCACCTTCTTTAATCGCGGGTATTAACCAAGGCAGGCAAAAGGGGCGTCCGCCTCGGTTAAGTTTTTGGGGTGTCTCGCAAAATTAATTCTGTAGTAGTGGCACACAACAGCTATTGCCGTATAATAGTAGTCAGAAGTTCCCTCTGCTTTAACCAAATCCTCCAAATCCGGCACAGAAGCTGCAGATGGGTCACTGATGCCAAAATGCCGAGGAACATAGCCATATAATCCTTCGAATGGTGTTCACTCAAGAGCATAATGGTAAGTGGTATTGTACCAATACTTTGCTAAAGAAAGCCATTTACTCCATTGTTTGGGGCAAGAGTGAATTGTACATCTGAGAAATACTTTGAGACATTGATTGAGTTGTTCAACTTGTCCATCCCGTTTGAGGATGATAAGAAGAGCTCATAATAAGTTTAGTGTCAGACAAACCTGAAGAGCTCTTGCCACACTTGACTTGTGAATGTGTTCGTTGGATATGGCAGTGCATTTGGTCACTGTTGGAGTGATTCCTTTTAGAGTGATCCTCTTCCTAGTATATGTAAATCTCATGATCTTCTTTCGCTAGTGAACCCACATAGGACTACAAGATCGTTAGTGCTAGCGTCCGGACATCCGAACGGACGCGCACGTCTGCACACGTCCGGACACCCGCGCCTGCACTTCACCCCCGTGCCAGCCAACGTGGCATCTGCGCCCCACCTGACCCCACGTGGCGTCTGTGTCCCGCTCAACTCCTCGCGCCCCCTCTAGCAGCTGCAACAGGCGGGTGACATTACAACATATGCAAACACCCGATGTACTTTTGAAACATCCAGATGCAACACTTGCAACATATGTCTGAAGATAGATGAAACACTTGAAACATGCTTCTGAAAGACTTGCAAAAAGCACCTGAAAAACATATGAAAACCATTGCAAATATACGCAACATCCAAATAAAACACTTACAACATATGTGTAAAACTTATGCAACATCCAAATAAACAAACTTTCAACATACATCTGAAAACACAGATGAAACATTGGGAACAGAAACTTGCAACATACGTGTACAACCATTGCAACATCCCTAATCTACTTTTGCATCATTTGTATGAAACACTTGCAACATACCTCTAAAACATCTGAAACACTTGAAACATATATTTACAACATGTGCTTTCAGCATAACATCTCCTTGCTGCTTGGGAGAATAGAGGTTCGTCGGCGTGCCGGAGGCAGCGTCCCAGTGGCGCTTGTAGGCAGTGGTCCCGAGGCGACGGCGGCTTCGCAACGTGGTAGAGAGGCAGCGGCTACACGACTGGGAGAGGGCAGCCGCGCGCCACAACATCCTGTAGCAACGTCTCTGTGGCACAGAGCTCGCCGTTCCAGTAGAGAAGGTCACGGCAGGTCCGGTGGAGAAGGCCATAGCAGGTCGCTCTGGTGGAGAAGCAGGTGGGAGGCGCGGTTGAGAGAGGAGTGATGGAGAGGAAGGCAAACGCGAGCGCGCGGTGGAGAGGGAGGCGCGGTGGAGAGAAGACGGGTAGGAGGCACGATGGAGATGGCGGGCGGGATGTGCGGCGGAGTACGGTTGCGGGCTCGCGGCGCTGCGGTGAGTTTTTTTTAGAAAACCATGGTGGCTGGAGGTGAATGGATAGGAATAGATAGAAGAGCCTTTTGGGCCTTCTAGCCTGCCAGCGGGGCTGTCCGAGGTGGACGGACGCCCTGATACAAGCATTACCGCTACAAGATTACAGCCAGTCTTCACCGACAATCATATCATAGCACTGCAATGGAAGTATACCCATATTTGATAAGAAAGTGTGACCCTGAATCCACCACTATAACCCCTCAATAATCTTGTTACATGTTATTGGGTTACTATCAACAATCATGTATTGAGCATGCACCCCTTCCATTGGCTTGTATGGAATTTGTGCAGCTAACTGCTCACTGATAAATGTGCCCACACTCCGTGAATCAACCGATATTGTGGATCTTGCCCTTAAGCCTCATTGTCCTCTTCCTAAGGTGCACAATCAGTGGCACAACACCTACATCCATAACCATCTCCACTGGGTCATCACAAGCTACAGAGTTGTAATGCCCCGCATTTTCACTACCAAGGTAAAAATGTCAGCTTAAGGATTATAACCTGACAAGGTGATGCCTTCTCGAGTAATGACCCTAAAATCAAAGTGTTGCAACAGAATAATAGTTAGGACCTTACAAAATTCGTTACATTTAATGGACAAAAATTAATGAACATTACCTAATACAAAAATAATAGCGACACCATCATATTATATTTGAAATTTATCTGTTTTATGTATTTCTCTTGTGACTTCCTCTAGGTCAAGTGCTTGGCCTATCTCATCATCATAGGTTATCTCTTTTCATCTAAAGGGGGAGGGTTAATAGCAAGAGTGAGTACAAAGTACTCAACAAGCATATAATAAATCAATGAAATGCAGGCCTAACCATTTGTCATATCCATTCTAATTCATAGATCATTTATCAAAAAGTTACATATTTTAGAAAATAATTAAGAAATCTATTATCACCCATAAGTGAGACAGAGCCTCCTATAGGCTCCCGTAGCCTCCAATCTAAGAGCCATGACGTGAATTCACGGTTTAACCCTGCACAGGTTTGTATCGCTTTACCCATGATTACCTTGACCAATTTTCGATCACACTCCCTTAGGTATGACTCATGGTCAAGATACCGGACTTTCCCCACTTCCGTATATTATATACATCCACATCTATCCACGTGCGCTAATATTTGCGCCTAGGTGCACTTCATTGACACCTGATTGGGGATTTCATCACCCAACCCTCTCCTCACTTACCATAGGGAGTATATAATAACATTAATGGGTACCGGACTCGGCCCTTCCCAAATGAGTTCACTTGTCGACATGGGTTCATACGACCCACATAATAAGTGAGAAGGGTGAGTCCTTATTTATATATTCATAGTCGATGTAGAGAGAGCTCGACCTAGCCTAATTCATCATCACATTCCATGAACTCTCTCTATATGGAATATTCAGTTATCATTCAGTAATCATTATCCATCATAATCATCATGTTCATTCAGTTTAATTTAGAAAATATATTTTTATGCAAGTATTTTAAAAATAAGTTCATTTTATAAAAATCGATGGATCATCTACATGACTTGCCTGTCCCTTAAAATGTCAGTACAGATCCATCTGTCTACTCCGGATGTCCTTCGGTATTTAGCTTGCTTCCTGTAATTATAACATTTGATATATTGGTATTTAGAAGAGTAAAATATATACAAGCATATTCATGGAATCTGCGTAGCCATGTGTCTCGTCTACCGTCAAGATACTTCATTAGTCTCAAATTTTAGTTTTGTTATAATTTATAGGAAATATATTCGTGACATTTTGAAATTGGTCAGCCACTAGTTTCATTATATCCTTAACCTTTTTCCTTTCCTTATCTACATGTGAGCTAACCATTAGGACTAAACAAAAAAAAAAGATAAAAAGGCCCTGCTTAGTGCACTAGTACTACTGTCTACTACTAGCACGCTTGGAACACTGAAGTAGTAGCAAGTCAACAGACCAACACTGTAACACACGCACACTCTCAGCCTCCTCTCTGCGCCTCTCATCCATGGCTCTCCTCTGTTCTTCACGCTGCAGCAACCCCGCTGCCCGAATCCGCTATCATGGATGAAGAATCTCACCTCTAATCACCTCCATGCTACTCTCTCCATTACCATGGTGTTATCCCTGCCATTTCCTCCTCCATTCCTGACTCCTTGTGTCCTCTATTTTGGGATCTAGCTCTGCTGCTCGCCATGGGAACAAGCATCGCCTGGTCGTGACCCATGGCTGGAGCCCTTCACGGTTAATACCCCAAATCAAGGCCTCACGATCTCTAGCTGCTATCTAGTTATTTCCCCCCCTTCGATTTCCCCCCTCTCTAATGTGTGCAGGTCAGGGTGGCGGTGGCCTGCTTCACTGTGGTGGCATGGTGCCGTGCTGGCCGGCCGTGATGCCAAGACAGGGCCAAGAAGACCCGTGCGTGCAGCAAAACAACTGACAGTCAGTGCTCCTACTCTTGCATCTTCATAGTCAGTTCATCTAGTCTTCACCTCAAGCTAACAGTCGAGCCTGATCATGGTAAGGCTCATAGGACACTTGATGAATTCATTGAGGCGCAGAAGAAAATCCAAGATAAAGAAACACATGTCCAGTTGAAAGAAGATCTCATCGAACACCTTTGGAACCGGCATCCGGATTTATATTAGCTAATCAAGAACGTGTTTGCATTTTATTATTTATGTCTAAGATTGATGGACGCATTTGTAATAGCTAAACATGATTTGACAAGAACTAAAAGCTTCATAATTCAAGAACTAATAAGCTTAGTAAGAATCTTCTTCTGCATTATCTCAATCCAAGAACGCTGCGTCGGGGAGAGGGAGCTCATGTCTGCTAGCATAATTTCTTTTTCTTCTTTCATCAAGTTTGCTTCTGCTAACTTTGCTTCATTTTCCACCCTCTTCTTCTGTACCTCAGCTTCATTTTCCGCCCTCTTTTTCTCTAGCTCTAGTGTAGCCTTCTCTATCTCCAGGGTTAGCATGAACCTCTCCTCCTTGGCCTTCTCCTTCTCCTTGTCCAAAGCCTCCTTTTTTGCCCACATCATGTTCATAGGTTCCATGCAAGCCTGCCCACTTCCTTGCTTCATCTTTTCTTTTACCTAGACAAATAATTAATGGACACATTTATAAGGAATAATTATTGTGTGCATGAAGACAAAATTCTAGATCACAAGCATGTACCTTCTTGATCCCATCTGACCTCTTCCTTGGTTGGGTTTCTTCAACATCAACAGGTATGACTTGATCATTCAAATTGCCTTCCTCCTCCCTTGGCCTAGACACCTTTGATGCCTTCTTGTTCTTTTTCATTGCTGCTAGTTTCTCAATCTCTGCGAGTTCTACCATCTTGGCTTTCCACTTATCCTCCCCCTTCAATATGTTCCAGCAATGGTCAAGAACAAAAGTTTTATGGTCCTTGTCTAAGTTTACATACATCTTTTTTGCTGCATTAAGCTGCAAACACATATTGTCAACGTATATACCTTTTGAAAAATGCAAAAGTTAAAGTAAAACATCATAAACATTTTTCATACCTTGTCCTGAATAGTTGTGCCACTTTGATTCCTACGAAGAATGGCCTCATAGTGTGAACAGAACTTGTTCACACTCGTCTGGATTGTCAGCCACCGATGCATAATGGAACTCTCTGAACGTGGAATTGCAGTTTCATTGTGTTCATCATAGTATGAATGAACTTTTCCCCAAAATGTTGTACAAGATTGATTAGCCCCGTTGACTGGATCCTTGCTAACAGTCAACCATCCCTTGCAAATAATTTCATCCTCCTTGTAATGAAATTTTTTTGATCTCCTTCCTCCCTTGGAACTGCGGCTAGCCTGTACTTCGTCAGCTCGAATGTCACTGTCTTGAGTGTTTGGAATGGCCGTCTCGTCCAAACCAATAACGACACCATCGTCGCCATTCAGAATGTCCGACAAAAACGCACCATCTAATCCTGCCATGGCAACTGGAATACACAAAAAAAAAAGAAACATAAAAACTTCATTCAGTCTAGCAGATGGGCATCATCATTCAGTCCAGCAGATGGGAATCAAGAACAATCAAGAACAACAGCAGATCAAGAACATTCAGTCCAGCAGACGGGAATCAAGATGGGCATAGAACATTCAGTCCAGCAGACGGGCATCAAGAACGGTATGGCAACAATTAATCGACAACAGCACAGCAGCAGCACCAAATCTTCGGTCACATCTACTGATATCAGGCCAATCATATCACATCCAAACAGCATGAAAACATGTCTTCTTGCCGGACAGAAGGAGGCAGTGAGTACCTGATGGACGGCCTGGTCGAAGAGGAAACGTCAGCGCGATCGTGGTCGCGGAAGGCGGCGCAACCTTGCAGATGGCTTCACGGCAAGAGAAAACAGCGGCGCACGACCTTCGTCTTCCTCGCGCCAGATCACGTCGCGCGAGAAAACGGCGGCGGCGACAGCTTCGGGCGCTTAGGACGGGATGCAAAATAGCTACGACGGGGACGGGGAAGAGGAAGAGCTTCGGCCTTCCTGATGGACGGCGACTTCCTGGCTGTGGACGGCGCGGCCTAGCGGGGCGGACTATTTCAGTCGCGGGAAACCCTTCGCGCGCGCGGGATCGCGCTGCACACCGGCCGCCGAGCGAAAAAAATCGCAATACGCAGTGGACTACACGCGCGGAAATCTCCGCAGTGGAGGAGGGGTTTTAGCAAGTTGATAAATTTACCAAGTTGATATAGGGAGCTGTTGGAGAGGGGTTTTCATGCTTTTAGCAAAATTCAAAGGATAGCAAGTTGATATTGGGAGCTGTTGGAGATGCTCCTGTGCATTTAGATCCGCACCTTTAATCCTGGTGAAGTTTAGCTCCAGGTTCAAGACTTGCGCTCCCTCAACAAGCACTCCTCCTGTAATGTTTCTTCTTCTCGACGTGGTTGATCCTCACCTAGCTACTTCTCTTGATTTCCTCCATGGTCAGCTCCCTCTCTCTCAACCTATGTCGGTCTCCCTGATTGCTCAGGTCACCATGGTGTGCTGGTGTGAATGTAAAAATTTTGAGGTGTCACATCATATGATTCCTGGATATCGAAATGAGTGTTTGGATATTAATAAAAAAACTAATTACATAACTCGTGAGACGAATTTAGTAAGCCTAATTAATCTGTCATTAGCACATGTTTACTGTAGCACAACATTATCAAATCATGGATTAATTAGGCTTAACAAATTCATCTCGCAAATTTATCGTGATCTGTGTAATTAGTTATTTTTTTTTATATTGAATACTTCATGCATGTGTCAAACATTCGATGTGATGGTGCCAAAAAAAATTTTGAGAGGAACTAAACACTGGAGAGAGTGAGGGCTGGTTTACTACTCGGACGTGGTGTCAGTGTCACTCCTTTTCACTTGTACTCAGTGCTTATACTACTACTCTCCCCCATTCCTGCACGTGGATTTTTAGACTGGTCAAGACTTAAACAGTATGATTGCCTAGTTGTTGCCACTGGATTGGCTGGCCTCCTTCTAGAAGGGTATGGCTACACCTCATGTGCATAAACTAGTACCAAGTGGTGAAATTGTAGTCACAGTGATATGTACTGGTCTACCGGTATACTCTCTCCCGGTTTATCTGTCGTTTTCAGTTTTCGTGCTGCAAGTTTGACTCGATTTGTAGAAAATGCGTGTAATATTTTTATCTTTAAATAAATTTATTAAAAAACTAGATTCAAAGATTTTTCCAATAATACTAATTATGTACCATAAATATTAATATTTTTTAATATATATTTTATTAAAGTTATTTCTTGGGAAACGAAAACGACAGATATTTTGGGACGGAGAGAAAATGTGAAAGAATGGTGTGTGTGTGCGTGTGGTAATTTTGTGAAGCTACATTGGTCTGAGCATGTCCAAAGAATCATATAAAATTATGTATTTTGTCAAGGCGTAGCTTGATTTAATTAAGAGAAACTTATTGTTTACTTAAGTATGGTTAGTTATTTGTTAAAAAGACGGGTTCTTACAAGAGTCCTTGGGGAAATCGTCATCCATATCTTCCAGAGCATCCGAGACTTCTTTAAGAACATGGAGAGAGAGAGACTTGAGCTAGACATTTGTGGTATGTCCCCACTTCTCTCCACATTTGAAACATAATCCATTGTTCCTTCTGTAACATTTGAGGGCTAGCAATTTATCTTAGAGTCTGTATTATTAGCTTTTGATTTCTGAAATGCTCCCTTGTCAGGCTTAACTACTTCATTTACTTGATGTGCCTTGAAACTGCTCTTTTAATTTGAAACTGTTTGGACGATCTGTTCTTGTATGAATATCCAACTCTTATTCTTGGATAAGAGCTAAAGAACCCACAATCTGAACATCCTTTGAGCGATTAAGGATGGCAGCGGATCGGGTTCGGGGCGGATATCCGCGGTTTTCGGGTCCAGCGGTTTCGGTTTCGAGGACAGTTTTGTACCCATGGTTTTCGGGTTCGGATACCCGAACGGTTACGGGTTTGGGGGAGGATCCTAATTTTCCCCCGCGGATCACCAATGGAGCCCCGAATTTGTTCAGCCCACCAACGGCCCATCTAATAACCTAGTATATAACTAAAACTCTCAGCACTGGCCCCAGGACCGACCCTCTCCCTCTCGGCTCTCGCTCACCCCGCCGTCATCCCACTCGAGACCCTCTCCCTCTCGGCTATCGCTCACCCCGCCGTCCTTGTTCACCCTCCCTCATCGTCCCCCACTCGAGCGCAACGCAGAGGAGCAGGGGGCAGTGCGGCCGCGCCACCCGCCCAGGCGCCCACCCCACCAGATCCGGCAGCCGGCAAAGGAGCAGGCCCGCGCGCCCGGCCGCCGTCGGCACGGTGCGCGCGCCACCGCCGGGGGCTGAGCCAGGGTGGCGGCGCGTCGCCCCCAGTTCCTAGCCGCAGGCCCGCTCCCGCAAGCACCAAGAGGAGGACAGCCGATGACATCGGCGGGCGGACCGGATCTCAAGCTGCTACTGCGTCTCATTGTTATGCTGTCTGTGTTGGTTTGTGAAAAATTTTCCGGGTTCTGGATTATCCGTTCGGTTTCGGGGATCCGCGGTTTTCGGTTTCGGGGATGGATTTTCGCCCGATTTGGTGTTCGGGGCGGATTCGGGTTTTAAGTTCGGGTTTCGGTTTTGGGTGCTCAAACACTCCACCCGATCCGAACCCGCCCCGTTGCCATCCTTATGAGCGATGCAAGAGGATGGCAGACCTAATCTCCTCCTTGAGCCCTCCCAAGAAACGAGTGACAAATAAGTGTCATATTAGGGTGTTGTACAATAGAGAATCCCATGAGATAGCTGTTCAAATTTGTCCAAATAGGCAAATACTCTGTGACCGATCCTGTCTGTCTGAGGGCATCCAATTGACGCACTGATCACGATGAAAGCGCTCAAACACAGCAGTCCAAAATTGATCCCAAATTCCCAATTGAGAACTCTGCCGCGGCGTTCATAAGGTCTGCAGCTATGTCGTCGCTTGCCCTATAAAGTTGAGGGCAACAAATTTGGTCTTGAGATTCTCCCTGATTGAATCTCCTACAACTAAAAAGAATAAAAGATGGACACTTTTTTTGGTGCGACAAACGTTTGGTACTTCCATCTGCCGTCTCCTGCGAAACCATGCCCATCGTAGTAGGAGGTGGAAGGGTGCGAATAAAAATAAATAACATATAAACATGGAGGTGGAAGGGTAGGAAAGAAAATAAACAATAACCCAGGATTCCTAACGTAAAAGAAACAGAGCGGAATCCTTCCTCGTAGGCGTCGTGGTTAATAGGAAGCCGCCTCCAATCCCGCCTGCCTTGCCCTCGCTGCCGCCGCGGAAGCGAGGAGCGAAGACACACCGTCGTTCGCCTCTCCTCCTTCTCGCCTGATCGCTCGCCCTTGCGTTCACCGCCGACGCCGCGGACGCGAGGAGCGAGGACGCGCCGACGCCGCAGACGCGAGGAGCGAGGACGTCCCGCCGCCTCCTCGCCTGCTCCACGCCGGCCACCTCTCCGCCGCCTCCACTTCACAGGTTAACAACCTTGTGATTTTGTGCATTTTATTTTCTAGGGTTTCATGCCTATCTGTTCTTCCCGTTTTGATCTAAAATCAGAGTGAAACTTCTATTTTTCTGTACTGCTAATTCATGGGATCTTGAGTCTGTCCGATTGCTAATTCTTCATGGGTTCCAAATAATACCAGGTTGCCCATCGAACTAGATTGCTTTCCGATATGTAGTAGGAAGACCTTGGCGTCCATGAACCGCTGTGCTGGCTGGTACTGCGTGCGGTCCTTTTCCAGCTCCTGTTGGAGCACTCTGTCTGAGTTGTCTGATTTCCGGTGATAGGAGTATGCTGACAGGTTTGATGTGGTTGGAGGAAGTACTGGATTCCTCGCCACCCTACGTTGGCTGTATGGATCAACAGCAGTTGCGTTCTCAAATGGTATTACTGGACCAACCACTCTTCCTGGTCTAGCTGATTTTTTTTTTCAGAAAATAACATTATATTAGATTAGTGGTGTCTGAAGAACATAATATTTCATTAGGAGAAATTACCACCTGTGGGAATCTTTTGAGGAACTTGGGAGGTTCCATTTGGAGGGATTGGATTAGAATGAACTGTGGTTGTCCAGCAAATAAAAGGGAGTAAATGTCAGAAGACAATTTAAATTCTAATTAGTAGTATAAGCCAATAATAATCCAATAAGTAGTAAGGTTGCTAGCCTCTGATTTCAGTATCACAAGGTCATCAAACATCAGTTCTTTTAAACATGCAAACATAAGCTAATTCATTTATTACTACCAAAAAACTAGGAACCTGTGGAATCCAATTTATTTTATTCAGGGAAAAAAAGGTTTTACAAAAAGTAGAACATAGCAGCCTAAATCATAGAATGAGAACTCGGGAAAATCTGTCACCTTGGGAGCGAAACATGCTTCCTGTCTGAGGAAGCGGTGTGTGCCCCACTCTTTCCTCCATTTTCCTCCAAGTTTGCAAATTGCCTTCGGAAATTGTCAACAACACTGCACGATAACAATTAGGAACAGTTAACACATTGGCATGTAGCAGTTGGCAATACACATAAATAAACGAAAGATTCAAACTCCATTTTTGTTACTGGCAAATTAATACCTAGGATATAGGAAGTTTGCTTTCTCAGTTCCATTTATGTAATCCTTGAGAAGTTGAGGATGATACGGGAATTTTGTTACTGGCAAATTAATACCTAGGATATAGGAAGTTTGTTTTCTCAGTTCCATTTATGTAATCCTTGAGAAGTTGAGGATGATACGGGAATATCTCCCTGAATATAAGTTCCTTGACATCTTCTTTGGTCACCTTTCTTCACTCAAACTCGAACTCCATTTTTGTTATTGGTTGGCATGATGGTTCTCTCTCTACTTTTGCGAGACCTTTAAAATATGGATCAGCCAATGCCTGGTTGTACATCAATGACAAAAGAAACATCACTTGAGTGAATTTTAACACATAATAATGGCTGGGGCACTAAGCAAATACAAGTACAAAATGTGGAATTGGATTCTACAGTCCAAACACTTGCCTCTTCAGCAGTTGGCCTATCCTTGGGATCAAATGCCAAAAGCCTATGCAGAACTTTGAGTGCAGCAGGATCTGCTTTAGGGAACCTTTCAGAAAATGGTACTGGCTGTTTTTTCCTCATGCTACTCAAGTACCTCCTGGCCTTCTCATTCTGAATCTACAGTAGCCAAAGGATCAATGCTTGCCATTTGTGAACAGTTTAGTTTGGAACATTAGATAGGCATGAATGAGAATACATACTCTAGAAACTGTATCAAGTGATGCAGTACCCAAGAGATCAGTCATCAAATCCAACTGGTGGACCACATTTTTTCCAGGAAACAAAGGCTTCCCAGTTAAGATCTCCGCAAAAATGCAACCGATACTCCATATGTCAATAGCTGGTGAATACTGCATAGAACAATGAAATGAGATCCTGAATTGAACAGCACAAAAAGAAAGAAAAAGGATAGGATAAAGCTGAAAATAACATTAGTCCCTCAGGAGAACTGCAGGCTACTGTAAATGCTAATTCCCACACCTAACCAAACACTGCCACAGTTAATCCGTGATTTTCTCTGAAGGCAATACCTACTAAAAGGTAGCAAGCCCATCTAGAAATATTAAGTTCTGAAGAAAAATGTAGCTTCTGAACAAACAATTTGGAAGGAATAATCCTTTAGTGTGCCGCCTGGTAATTAGCGAAATGGGAATCAGATGGGGTGAAACACAAAAATAACAGTCAGCTATAGAACACTGGCAAATGTAGCTTACACGGGCAGTATACTGATCCATCTTTATATATAGTATTTGACTGGTTAAACATTCTGGGAGTCCCACATCTGCTCTTACCGCTGCAAGGTAGAATTATGCTCTGAACCTGTACTGAATTCACCATCATATCCACTACTGTCTGACCGGATCAATCCCTCTTGGAATTTGCAGGGCGTGGGATCAAGCAGCAATCAAGTTCCGCAGCGTCAACTCTACTGATCTGGTGGTCTTTATGTATCATCTACTCTACTGATTTACGCATCAAAAAGTAGTCTCAACCAATTATCTGATCTGGTGATCTGTATGTATCATCAACTCTACTGATTTATGGATTCCTGATTATAGGAGGTATGTGTGCATCTCTGTACTCAATTTGTTTTCTCTGAGCAAAATTTGGTTAGTTTTGACACCATGCTTTCATCTACATTTTTATTGATGTAAATGTCTTTTTGATGCCCGTATGGAGTAATTTACATTTTGTCCCTAAGAAGTCGGTATCTTGTGTGACCTTATTTTCTTATTCTTCCTTATCCTTTCTAATTGATGCAACCAGCCATCCATTCTAACTGAACATCTCAAATCAATTATTACCCAGAAAATTCTAAATCTTCACCTTCTTATGGTTATAGAATAAGAATACTGTTCTGATAACATCTTATAATATTATAAAGCTAATTTATGGGTTCAGAGTGAAAACCGGTTTATTTCAACAGAGATTGCATTGCCTTATCACATGTTCTGGTGTTTTGGGGGGTTCCGGGGTTGGGTGATGGTATCATGTTGTCTGAAACTTGTTGAAGGTGTCAAGGGCCTGTTCTTACGGTTGCAATTGATCTATTATCTGTCTTCTGTTAGCAAATAAATACAAAAGGCTAATGACTTTGCTGTTTAGGTAAGGCAACTCTTGTTGTTAGCCTCTGAACCACTGGCAACGGAGGACATCCACGACAATGATCAATCTTGCCACATTGATATAGTGATCGGTTCAATAGTTTATCATTTACAATAGTAAGATTGACCACATTTTTAGAAATTGTCTTCATGCATTTCTAGACCTCTTGCCTACATGGAGCCCGATGAAAATCATAGTTGTCGCATGGAAGTTTTAATCACTGCTTTCATGGACAAGTTTGATAATACTAATTTATTGGTTAATTTTATGTTTAGTTTCATCATAATGGAAAATATGCAAAATAATGAAGGTCATACACCATTTAAAGACTTGACAAACACCATCAAAGGAGGTAATTGTTTATATTCATGTCCATAGATGCTTTCACTTGTATTATTTGTGGTAGTTAAGTAAATAATATATATCAACTTATTTTCAAACAGGTGACCAGAAAACATCAAATTCACAAGCACAAGTTGATGAACGTGCGCAACGTAAAAGGGAAAGAGAAAAATCACGATATGCATCAATGAGTCAAGAAGAAAGGGATGAAAAAAATAAAAAACTTAGGGAAAAGTATCATCAGAAAAAGGCAGAAAATGCACTACCTGCTGGGTCAAGAGGTCCACCGCAAACTAATTTTAACAACCAAACATAAAACAAACATTTGTTTTCATATAGATACATTTTCATTAATTATTATCTAAACAGGTGTTGGGGTTGAATCAAACAAGGAAATCACGGATTCCAACAAGCTAAAATGGGAAAGGGAAAAGGCACGATTGGCGGCAATGACTCAGGAAGAAAGAAATGAAAAAAATAGAAAGCGTCGTGAACGATATGATCAGAAAAAAGCAGGTAAACCTGGTTTTGTTTTTCTGGATTTAGTATTGCCATTTTTTAGTTTATTTAATATATAGTGATGTATATGTTCTAAATGTATATGTTGTACCAGTCGGAGTTGAATCAACCACGGAAAACACTGATGGCTATGAAGATAGTGACTGGCTACATCGAGACAACTCATACACACCCATGCAGATTGATGAAGATAACACATGTACTAATTTGGTTTTTTTCCTAATACTAATTATATTTTCTTATGCTTGTATGATGTCGAGGCCAAGGTTAATACCATGTTATTATATATATGTAGATGATATCTCCGATATATGTATAGATCAAAGTAGCATGATTGACATGACTGATGCATCACCTGATCTAAACCCAGGTACATTGTTTTTTCATTAATGTTAACTATTTGAGAAAAAATGTAGTGGGCAACCCAATTGTCATTCATTACAATGTAATAAGGTATTAATATTCTTGCAATACGTGTCCTTATGTATTTTATTTGAGACCGTACTTTTATATTATATATAGGTGCTGGAAATACATCCAGTTCCATCGATAATGTTGTCGTGTGTCCAAAAGAGCGTAAGCGTGAGCTAGATAGAGCACGAAGGGCTGCAATGTCTCCTGAACAAAAGGCACTATTAAATAAGAGACGACGGGACTTGTATGCATAGAAAAATGCTGCAAGAAAACTGCAAATGACTTCACAAGAGAAGGAGGTGAAACGAGTGAAACGGCAAGAGAAGGAGGTGAAACGAAAAGAGAGCAAGAAAAAATACAATAGGATGGTGAGAGAACATCGAGCCAACAATTTGCATCCAGACTCAATCGCCATGGAGAGCCCTCACTTTAACCCCCAACTTATTTTTCCTTCTTCACCTCAATCGCCTGAAGCACCTTCAGACGATATGGAAATACCTGAATTGACGAGAACGCCTGTTGACATCGTGCCATCTGCTGTTCAAAATCCAGAAGTCGAGACCCCTGAATTGGTTGCGGCACATACAATACATAGACATCGAGTGACCACTGGAGAGAGAAATACCCTTCTATCCCGACGTAATCGGGCTTTTGAAGCAAACATTGGAAGAAGGGCTAGAGGGTGTGCGGATGGAAAGTGCAATGATTCGAACGACCCAACTCAACCGAGTGTGGTTTACAACGGTAATTAGCCTTGATCACTATATATTGTCGGCACTTTCACCTTCGCTCTTCTATTTCAAAAACTCATACATTTTCTTACTACAGATGGTGTCACTCAGGAAACTCCAATTCCACCACCTAATAATTGCACAGGTACACAGACACAACCATTTGTAGTTGACGGTACCTCTTCAATGCCTCCAAACGGTGCACAAGATCATGCGCCAGACGAGATGGTCGAGGATGGTATTTTCTTTATTAAAGTTATCCCTTTTTGTGTTTTTTTGTGTGCTATTATGTTTCTCTCATCATATATGTGGCCGTATCGCACAGATTATGATGAGGATGTCATATTTGAGGAGGACGAGGAAGAGGATGAGGCGTACTTTTTCGCCGGGCAAGGTACACCGTGCAATAGTCAAAACATTCTTTCATAAACTTTCTTTCAACGCGTAACACATCGACATTTTGTCAGAAGACGACGAGGAGGGATCCGACGTCGAGCACAATCTCGACACGGATGAGCAAGAGAACAGTGAGCCTGATGTCCCGGATCCATACGACAAGGTTTACGCTAATGTCCCGTCAGAGTCTCACATGCTACTGTCGGTGCCGAACTGCAAACACTGCAACGCAAAGAAATTCGAGGGTGAACCGCCCGGATTCTGTTGTAGAGGTGGAAAGATTCATCTTTCAACTCCTGAGACACCACCAGAGCTCATGAGGTTGTGGTCAAGCTCAGACGCTGATGCTAGGCACTTTCGTGCAAACATCAGATATTTCAACGACCACTTCTCTTTCACTTCTCTATACTGCCACCTAGATCGTATCACCACTAACATGCGAATCTGCGGTGTCTACACGTTCCGTGCCCATGGCCAGATTTACCATAACATACGATCATTTGGTAAAGAGGAGGGTGTCGAAAAGAGACACCTCGAGCTTTATTTTTATGATGACGACCCGTCCCTTGAGCATCGGATGAGCAAGTGCCGTGAGCAATGCGCCCAAAAAGACAGAGAAGTTATACACCAATTGGTGGGTATCCTTGAAGGGAATCCCTACTCTCAGCAACTAAGGAGTATGGGACATGCTGAAAACCTCGAGGATTACCGAGTCGAGTTGAACCTTGACCAGCGCCTTGACCAGAGAACATATAACGTGCCGTTGACATCAGAGGTGGCCGCCGTCTGGGTTGAGGGGAGTGAGCATCACGGCCAATTCGAACATAGTGTTCTCCTGCAAGGGAAGGATCGGTCTATACACGGCATCCGCTCATATAATGCATGCTACGACTCACTGTCATACCCGCTGTTCTTTCCAAAGGGTGAGCTCGGGTGGCACAATTGCATCCCAAAAGTGGGTGTGACTATGGCTCAAGTTGAGCGAGCTCGAGCAATCCGCAAAAGGCATGCCGAGAACGCCGCAAATGGTGACGATGATGATGGAGGTAACTTGAACTCTTTTTAATAATAATGCAATATAAACTCTTTTCTATTAACTCATGATACTAATTCGCACAATGTGTCCTACAGAACCTATTTCGAATACATGTGTCTCCGTGCGCGACTACTACTGCTACAAGTTCCAGATGCGGCCAGGGATATTTAATCCAATACTCTATGGTCGGCGTCTTTTCCAGCAGTTCGCCATCGACACCTACATCAAGATTGAGAGCTCGCGTTTAGACTACATGAGAAACAATCAGGATACTTTGAGGGCTGACCTGTACCAAGGCCTGGTGGATAGCATGCATTCGGGTGAAGGATCTGCTGAGAATGTCGGAAAGCGTACTGTCCTGTCTTCATCATTCATCGGAGGACCCCGTGATATGAGGCACCGATACATGGATGCAATGGCTCTGGTGCGAAAGTATGGTAAACCTGATATCTTTCTCACAATGACATGCAACCCTAACTGGGATGAGATCAAGAATGAACTTTATCCAGGCCAAACACCACAGGACCGCCCAGATCTTGTAACACGAGTCTTCAGAGCAAAGTTAGATGCAATGAGGAAAATGTTGATGGAGAAAGACATACTTGGTAAGGTGAAGGCCTACGTATATGTAGTGGAGTTCCAGAAGAGGGGCTTGCCGCATGCACACTTCTTGCTGATAATGGAACGGAAGTACAAGCTCACATGTCCCGAGCAATATGACATGATTATCAGTGCAGAGCTACCAAACAAGAAGAAGTACCCTGAGCTCTACAAGATGGTGATGAAGCATATGATGCATGGTCCCTGCGGGACACTTAATCCATCTTGTCCGTGCACGGTGGGTCGTGGGTCATGCAAGAACCGTTACCCCCGCCCATTCTGTGAGGCAACATCACAGGGAAAGGATTCGTACCCCATATATCGGCGACGCAATGATGGCCGCATGCTAAAAGTTCGAGGCCATTACCTGGACAATCAATGGGTTGTGCCTTACAACCCTTGCCTGCTACGTACCTTCAACTGCCATATAAATGTTGAGGCCTGTGGGAGCATTAAATCAGTGAAGTATCTGCTCAAGTACATATATAAGGGACATGACAGGGCATCAGTGGTCATGAGGGAGACCGACAAAGCAGACGATAAAGGGAACATTGATGAGATCAAGCAGTATAGAGACGCCCGGTGGGTGACGCCTCCAGAAGCACTATGGAGGATATATGGCTTTGACTTGAGCAAGAACCATCCACCAGTACAGCAGTTGCAGCTTCATCTACCCGACATGCACATGGTATCATTTCATAAACGGGACAAGCTCGAACGGATCGTTAATAGGCCAGGTGTAGAAGAGTCAATGCTGACAGCATACTTCAATGCAAATAAGCATGATGAGGAAGCCCGCGGAATCTTGTATCGGGACTTCCCAGAGCATTTTACCTGACAGACTGATGGAAAATTCTGGCAGAAAAGGAAAAACTCTATTTTTCAAGTTGGAAGAGTCATCTCGGCTCATCCTGCTGAGGGAGAACGCTACTTTCTTCGTGTTCTCTTGAACAACGTTACTGGTGCTACCTCATACGAACACCTCAGGACGGTTGATGGCGTGCTACTACCTTCGTTCTGTGAAGCTGCAGAAAGGAGGGGTCTAATTGAAGAAGATAATACACTGGATGAATGTCTGACTGAAGCTACTTTATTCCAGATGCCTTCCTCTCTGCGAAGGCTATTTGCAACAATATTGGTATTTTGTGAGCCGCACGATGTGATGGGGTTGTGGATAAAACACTACGATGCAATGTCAGAGGACTATAGCCGCAATAATCCATCCCCAGATCTGGTGCAACAGATGGTTTTAATAGACATTAGAAATATGCTACAGTCTATGGGGAAGGACATAAGGTCATTTCCTCTTCCAGATATTGATCACTCATACGACGATGCCAGCCATATTCCTCGTGAGATATTTGAGGAAGCTAGCGTCGAGCAGAATCCCAAAGATGTGCTATTGTGCGACTCACTCAACGCTGAACAAAGGTCTGCCTACGATGAGATAATGGCCGCGGTCTGCAGCAAACAAGGCGGACTGTTCTTTGTGGATGGACCTGGCGGGACGGGAAAGACCTTTTTGTATAGGGCACTTCTCGCAAAACTACGTAGCCAGGACAAGCTTGCCGTGGCTACAGCTACATCTGGAGTTGCAGCAGCCATAATGCCAGGCGGGAGGACGGCCCACTCACGTTTTAAGATACCTCTAACTCTTCAAGAGGGCGGTTGTTGTAGCTTCACAAAACAGAGTGGTACTGCTAAGTTGTTGCAGCAAGCAGCTCTCATAATTTGGGATGAGGCATCTATGACAAAGAGGCAAAATGTGGAAGCACTAGACAACAGCCTACGGGATATAATGGGCCAGTCACACCTACCGTTTGGTGGGAAGACTGTTGTCCTTGGTGGGGATTTCAGACAGGTCCTCCCTGTTGTGCGGAAAGGATCTAGGGCTCAAATTGTCGGTGCTTCTCTACGAAGGTCGTATCTTTGGGAATCCATGCGCCACCTAAAGCTCGTCCGCAACATGAGGGCTCAGAGTGATCCGTGGTTTGCAGATTATCTATTGCGCATTGGTGGTGGAACAGAAGAGGTTAATGGAGATGGCAATGTACGTATTCCAGACGAGATCTGTGTCCCGTACTCTGGCGATACTGAGAAAGATCTTCATACATTGATCGACATCATCTTTCCAGATCTAAATGCAAACATGGCAAACAAGGACTACATCACCACAAGAGCGATTTTGTCTACACGTAACGATTGGGTGGACATGATCAATATGAAAATGATTGATATGTTCCAGGGCGGCGAAACAGTGTATCACAGTTTTGACTCTGCGGTAGATGATCCACATAACTACTATCCATCGGAGTTCCTTAACAGTCTGACCCCCAACGGGCTGCCTCCACACGTCTTGAAGCTCAAGCTCGGGTGTCCTGTCATATTGCTTAGAAATATTGATCCTGCCAATGGGCTATGCAACGGTACAAGGCTGGTGGTGCGTGGGTTCCGTAGAAATACAATCGATGCGGAAATCGTGGTGGGGCAGCATGCTGGGAAGCGGGTTTTCCTTCCTCGAATACCGCTGTGCCCGTCTGATGACGAGATGTTCCCGTTCCAGTTCAAGAGGAAGCAGTTTCCTATCAGGCTAAGCTTTGCCATGACGGTCAACAAGTCACAGGGACAGACTATCCCGAACGTGGGTGTGTACCTGCCCGCACCGGTGTTCTCTCATGGTCAGTTCTACGTTGCGATGTCTAGAGCCACATCAAGAACCAATATTAAGATCCTTGCCCTCCCGTCTGATGCGAATGCACAAGAGGAGGAGACCAAAAAGATGGAGAAGAAAAATGGTAAAAAGAATGCCGGCGGGAAAAAAAGGAAGAATGTGTCAAATAAAAAACATAAGGATAAGAAGACTCCAATAGTGGATGGAACGTTCACAAAGAATATTGTATTTAAGGAGGTTCTAACGCCATAGCGAGGTAACAGTACGGCAGGAGCTACAACTATGACAAATTGGTGGATTTGCTATGAGCATTACATTGCTATCAGCATTACAGTAGATTCTGAATGCTTGCTTCCTATCTGATTGACACGCAATTACAAACAGAAGTTAAGGCTAAAGCTTGAAGATGTTGAATTTCAGGGATGGTTTTGAAAGCAGTTTAATATTTCTGACATCTTTTTAAATTTTGAGATTACATCATTTGATTTCTTTTCCCTGCCTCAATTTTTAATATAAGTATATGGTGATGTGTTCTGAGAAGGATCGATTTGCACTTGTGAATGAGAGTGGTATATGGCTAGCTGTAGGTGGTTGCAAAATTAATTATCTACGAAATATGATGTCTCATGTTGCCCATTTCTAAGGAGGCTTCTCAATGATTATTGCGAGCCCTTTTTTATATTCTAAATTTGTAATTGTGGTTGTTTTGACGATGTTACTAAAATTGATGATTGTTTTGAATGTGAGAATAGCAAAGCTGAGTGTGTTTTTGTCTGTTAGATTATGATCCAAAATTGGCATGTTGCTGCTACAGTCTATCAGAAAATGATGACTGCTTTGCTACAACTAAAAAGAATAAAAGATGGACATTTACAGTATTGTTACCTCCACTCTACAAACTTTTTTGGTAAAAGAATACTGACCAGCAGTTCTAATTTTCTGATATACTGTAGCAGCAACATGCCAATTTTTACAGTATTGTTACCTCCATGTTACAAACTTTTTTTTGATTAAATGTCACATTAACATTGATATTTAATTTTTATAGTATTGTTACCTCATCATGCGTTCTGTTTGTTTTAGTACAAAATATTGCTATCCCGTAGCAACGCACGGGCAAGGTACCTAGTAAACATTGAAGAACATCTCACACAGATCGCCTAGGGTTCTCGCCATCAAAACATGGAAACTCCATTTTAGGCATAGTTGCAGGACGAATCACAAAATCCCGATTACCCCCATGTATGTTCCCAAGTTAAATTGAAAGGAGTGTCAGATCACATACCCATGACCGGGACAGGTGTAGGTGATCCCAGAATCCCCCTGCTCTCATCCGGGTGGCCATAGTCGACGCTGTGTTTGTCAGGCTACTCTAGCACAGCCACAGTTGAGTGCGGCCGATTCGAAGCTAAGTTGAGGTCGAGCCAGGACCAGGAGCGCGGCAGTAGAGGCGGTGGAGCGGTCAACTGCTGATGAGGGAGTGGTGGTGGAGGTGCGGTACCATCTCCAACCGCTGGATCCGCATCGCTGACTTGTTCGCCTTGGATAGGATAACACCGAAGGAGTCATCAGCCGTCGAGAACCAGGCTTCCAAGCTGCTGAGCTTATCAAGCGATTTTTTTTCTTTTTTTTTCTCGAAAACGCAAAAGAGCTGCGCATCATTATATTAAGAAGATAATAAAATGGGATAAGAATCCATACAAGACAACACACACAACTCTACACACACTCCACTGCTGCTGCTACAAAACTAACGTGCCCGTGACATAAAGATCATGACCAAGGTAGACAGGGCTCTAAGATTTCAAATCACCAAGAGCTCGAAGATTTCAAATAGCTTCGACAATTCCTCCATGGAAGCTGCCATTTTTTGCTGCAGCTTTGTCGGGCATCAGGAAGGTGCAAGGACAAAGATCTCCACGTCAGAAAAAACATCTCCACATGAAACAACTCTGATATCAATTGCTATGTTCCTATTGAGGAAGTAACGATAAATCGCTTGTAAGTTGCTGCTCAGGAATCAAAATTAAGGAAGAACAACAAGAACAAGAGGAAAAACAAACGAAATTTGGGAAAGTGGTTTCTTCTATTCAGTTCTTGGTCCTTTTTTGTTACAACTCCCTGGGTTTATACTTCACTCGGCACTATATATTGGCTCGAGCAGTATATCCATCTACATTAAACCAGTTCTAGTCTTCCTACATCTAGTATGCAGAGTATGCAGATAGTGCTGATATGGATGCAATTATTTGTGGTTCATTTCATATTCGATCTTGGATGCAAAAAGAACACCCTTATAGACAATAGACTTTTCTGGTCAGAAGTTAAAATGAACAATTACTGCTTATTCAAACTAGCTCTTAAGGAGAAACACCTCAGATCAATGCCCCAGCGAGAA
Source organism: Saccharum spontaneum (assembly GCA_022457205.1). Lineage (NCBI taxonomy): Eukaryota > Viridiplantae > Streptophyta > Magnoliopsida > Poales > Poaceae > Saccharum > Saccharum spontaneum. The sequence goes on from CM039607.1 coordinate 6,691,415, forward strand.
CTTGTTCTTTTGATTCCAAGGGATTGAGAATGACATTTCAGGACAGAACAGTAAAGGTGAAAATAAAGGTCAGGTGAGAACTGAGCAGGCGACTGCTTACTGACCAGGAATGCCGTTGACAAGGACTGTACGTAGCATCTAATTAATTTCATACTCATTTCGTAATCGTATTAGGGCGCCCGCGGTAGCTGCCAAGTCAAAGTCCTTCCTGTCCATCTCCATGTGCTACTCCGCTCTTGCCTACGCATGCAGGCAGGCACAGCCGAATTTAATTTATTCTGCCCAAGTTGGTTGTTAATTATGTTGCCATCTCCATATATAAGTACAGCCGATTAGGAGTAACTTTATCGCTTAATCTTCCCTTCATCCCTTCTCCGAAAGCTGCATACACAAGGGATTGAAGGAACCTGAAGTTTACAGAACAAGCTGCAGTTCAGATACCAGAATACCAGATCGAGCTGAGCTAGAATGAAATTAGCAGAGATGAAGCACCACCACTACCACCATGACAACTGCAGATGTCTTCCTCAATCTTCAGGTTCTGGTCACCACTCTCTTGCCTGCGACTGCGACCACCGGCCGGCGATGAAGGAGATCTCCAGGGAGCAGTCTCTGGTGACACAGCTGCGAGCCATCGTCCACCTGCGCTGCAGCAGGCGGACGAACGCTACGAGCTTGTTGCCCAGATGTTCCAGAGCATACTGGATTGCTCCAGCAAGGCCATGGCCGAGCTGCAGCGTCATCATCAGTCTGATGATGATGCTCGAGCAGATGATGTGCAGCTGGTTGATGACAATAAGAGAGTGAAGAGGAGTATCTCTAATGACTGCACAGGAAGGAGGAGGGTGTCAGCAAGGAGGATGTTGTTAAGCCGCGTCATCAGCAGCTCAAGAGAGGGTATGCATGCATTTTCCAACATCAATTGATGAGTAAAACTACTGCTTTTTTTGTTTATAATGTTTCTGTATATGTATTAATTATGTGAGCATGTGATTAAGCTTTATATTGATCTTGATTCTTTTATTTGCAAACAAATTTAATTTCGAGCAGGAGATTTGATGAGTCCATGTCACTTGAAACGCCCGTTCCACACTACGACGGACGGCAGTGGAGGAAATACGGGCAGAAGCACATCAAAAAAACAAAACACCCAAGGTAAATTTTTCCTTCTTAATTGAAGGGACATCTAGCTCTCCTTGGTGGTGTACTTCTGGGACTCTATTATTTCTTTCTCTCTTAACACACCTGGGGATGTATGAATTAACGGAGCGACTAGCGCACGGCCGTACGGACGCGGCGTCCATCCGGACGTTGCTCCCACACCTGCGTCCGACGCACGACCAGACCCGTGCCCGACGCACGCCACCCGCGCCCATCCTTGCTCCGGAGGCATCATCGGTCTGGACGGAGCTTCCCGCGCCTGCGCCCGACACACGCAGCATGGAGGCCCGTGTCCCATCCCGCCCGATGCGCCGCGCCCGCTCCCATCCCGCTCCACGTCCCGGCCGATCCGTCGCGGCATCCCGTCCCCGCCGCTCTCGTGTACACGGCCTCCATCTTAGCCACACCAGGGAGGTAGCAACTAGACCACCGAGGGCTTAGGTTTCCTCCACACCTACATCAATATCTGCTTTTGCAACACTAAGATAAAACAATTGTAACATACATCTAAAACAGCTGAATTTAATTTATTCTGCCCAAGTTGGTTGTTAATTATGTTGCCATCTCCATATATAAGTACAGCCAATTAGGAGTAACTTTATCGCTTAATCTTCCCTTCATCCCTTCTCCGAAAGCTGCATACACAAGGGATTGAAGGAACCTGAAGTTTACAGAACAAGCTGCAGTTCAGATACCAGAATACCAGATCGAGCTGAGCTAGAATGAAATTAGCAGAGATGAAGCACCACCACTACCACCATGACAACTGCAGATGTCTTCCTCAATCTTCAGGTTCTGGTCACCACTCTCTTGCCTGCGAAAGCGACCACCGGCCGGCGATGAAGGAGATCTCCAGGGAGCAGTCTCTGGTGACACAGCTGCGAGCCATCGTCCACCTGCGCTGCAGCAGGCGGACGAACGCTACGAGCTTGTTGCCCAGATGTTCCAGAGCATACTGGATTGCTCCAGCAAGGTCATGGCCGAGCTGCAGCGTCATTATCAGTCTGATGATGATGCTCGAGCAGATGATGTGCAGCTGGTTGATGACAATAAGAGAGTGAAGAGGAGTATCTCTAATGACTGCACAGGAAGGAGGAGGGTGTCAGCAAGGAGGATGTTGTTAAGCCGCGTCATCAGCAGCTCAAGAGAGGGTATGCATGCATTTTCCAACAACAATTGATGAGTAAAACTACTGCTTTTTTTGTTTATAATGTTTCTGTATATGTATTAATTATGTGAGCATGTGATTAAGCTTTATATTGATTTTGATTCTTTTATTTGCAAACAATTTTAATTTCGAGCAGGAGATTTGATGAGTCCATGTCACTTGAAACGCCCGTTCCACACTACGACGGACGGCAGTGGAGGAAATACGGGCAGAAGCACATAAAAAAAACAAAACACCCAAGGTAAATTTTTCCTTCTTAATTGAAGGGACATCTAGCTCTCCTTGGTGGTGTACTTCTGGGACTCTATTATTTCTTTCTCTCTTAACACACCTGGGGATGTATGAATTAACGGAGCGACTAGCGCACGGCCGTACGGACGCGGCGTCCATCCGGACGTTGCTCCCACACCTGCGTCCGACGCACGACCAGACCCGTGCCCGACGCACGCCACCCGCGCCCATCCTTGCTCCGGAGGCATCATCGGTCTGGACGGAGCTTCCCGCGCCTGCGCCCGACACACGCAGCATGGAGGCCCGTGTCCCATCCCGCCCGATGCGCCGCGCCCGCTCCCATCCCGCTCCACGTCCCGGCCGATCCGTCGCGGCATCCCGTCCCCGCCGCTCTCGTGTACACGGCCTCCATCTTAGCCACACCAGGGAGGTAGCAACTACACCACCGAGGGCTTAGGTTTCCTCCACATCTACATCAATATCTGCTTTTGCAACACTAAGATAAAACAATTGTAACATACATCTAAAATAGCCGAATTTAATTTATTCTGCCCAAGTTGGTTGTTAATTATGTTGCCATCTCCATATATAAGTACAGCCGATTAGGAGTAACTTTATCGCTTAATCTTCCCTTCATCCCTTCTCCGAAAGCTGCATACACAAGGGATTGAAGGAACCTGAAGTTTACAGAACAAGCTGCAGTTCAGATACCAGAATACCAGATCGAGCTGAGCTAGAATGAAATTAGCAGAGATGAAGCACCACCACTACCACCATGACAACTGCAGATGTCTTCCTCAATCTTCAGGTTCTGGTCACCACTCTCTTGCCTGCGACTGCGACCACCGGCCGGCGATGAAGGAGATCTCCAGGGAGCAATCTGTGGTGACACAGCTGCGAGCCATCGTCCACCTGCGCTGCAGCAGGCGGACGAACGCTACGAGCTTGTTGCCCAGATGTTCCAGAGCATACTGGATTGCTCCAGCAAGGCCATGGCCGAGCTGCAGCGTCATCATCAGTCTGATGATGATGCTCGAGCAGATGATGTGCAGCTGGTTGATGACAATAAGAGAGTGAAGAGGAGTATCTCTAATGACTGCACAGGAAGGAGGAGGGTGTCAGCAAGGAGGATGTTGTTAAGCCGCGTCATCAGCAGCTCAAGAGAGGGTATGCATGCATTTTCCAACATCAATTGATGAGTAAAACTACTGCTTTTTTTGTTTATAATGTTTCTGTATATGTATTAATTATGTGAGCATGTGATTAAGCTTTATATTGATTTTGATTCTTTTATTTGCAAACAAATTTAATTTCGAGCAGGAGATTTGATGAGTCCATGTCACTTGAAACGCCCGTTCCACACTACGACGGACGGCAGTGGAGGAAATACGGGCAGAAGCACATCAACAAATCAAAACACCCAAGGTAAATTTTTCCTTCTTAATTGAAGGGACATCTAGCTCTCCTTGGTGGTGTACTTCTGGGACTCTATTATTTCTTTCTCTCTTAACACACCTGGGGATGTATGAATTAACGGAGCGACTAGCGCATGGCCGTACGGACGCGGCGTCCATCCGGACGTTGCTCCCACACCTGCGTCCGACGCACGACCAGACCCGTGCCCGACGCACGCCACCCGCACCCATCCTTGCTCCGGAGGCATCATCGGTCTGGACGGAGCTTCCCGCGCCTGCGCCCGACACACGCAGCATGGAGGCCCGTGTCCCATCCCGTCCGATGCGCCGCGCCCGCTCCCATCCCGCTCCACGTCCCGGCCGATCCGTCGCGGCATCCCGTCCCCGCCGCTCTCGTGTACACGGCCTCCATCTTAGCCACACCAGGGAGGTAGCAACTAGACCACCGAGGGCTTAGGTTTCCTCCACACCTACATCAATATCTGCTTTTGCAACACTAAGATAAAACAATTGTAACATACATCTAAAACAGATGAAACATTTGGAACATCAAGAGCTAATGAAACTATTTTAGTAAAATTCAATTCTCTTAATTCTTCGGCAACCGCACCAAAAACTATAGTTCCTTTTGGATTTACACTTGCAATGTATGCAACATCCACATAAAAACTTACAACATACGTTTGAAAACAAATGAAACACTAGAAAACATAGTCAACATGTGTCTATAGCTATAGCAACATATGCAACATCTAAATCTACTTTTACAACATCCAGATAAAACACTTGCAACATAAGTCTGAAAACATCTGAAAAATTTGAAACACACGCTTGAAACATGCGTATATAGCCATAGCAACATATGCAACATCCAGATGAAATACTTGAAACAGACGTCTAAAACAATTGAAACATAGGCTTGCAACATGTTTGAAAACGCCTAAAACACTTGAAAACATAGCGTCGCCGGCAGTCATGGACTACCTGGTGGGGGGACTACAGTGGTGCAGGCCTCCCCTTCCTGCCAATGGCGCGAGGTGGATGGGGGTGCAGGCGCAGGCCTCCCATGCCTCCTCTTCTGCGACAGACAAGGTGGATGAGAGCGTGGGCGGGAGCGAGCAATTGCTGGTGGGCGGGGCGCGCGGAGCGGTCTATCCGAATGGGACGGACGCCCGTGGCTTATCATTATCGATGAATTAACAAGGTTCATCAGAAAGAAAGAAATCAACACAAAATCATATGCATGTGACGAATAATATCAAGACCAGATCTTGGACTCTTATTATGCGCTCACTCGTTACTAGAGTTAGCAGTAAATGAAGTTCACATGCAAAAAAAAAAAAAAAACTAATCACTAAATCATGTGCATGTGCAGAAACCTAAAATTAATGCTGCAAATCTATAATAGATCACTAAATCGATTACACATATATGCAGAAACTACTACAGATGCGCCTACAGGCAGGAACAGGGCTGTAAAGCAACAAAGACGGTGCAACAGCAAGATGATGACAGCAAAGGCACTGACCATCCCGTGATGTTCACAGTCGTCTACCACGGCCAGCATACTTGCAAGGACAACAATGGCACCGATGACTCTGAAACAAACAGCTAATCCAGCATATCGACAATTTGTACAGATCCCTATGGCCCTCAGACATCCCTAGATGGTAATAAGCCGCTCAACAAATCTGCAGACTTGATCACAAGCAACAGCATGTACGAGCCAGTCGACATGACTGTGTTTGATCCTTTGGATTTGGACAGTTGGGAGTTGGATGCATTCTTAAGGTTTGGAGCCTGACAATTCACATATATATCGATGAAAAGTTAGTGATCAATTGATAAGCTGATATAGTATGAATGAAGATAGATAATAAATAGAGTATAATATATACAGATGAGAGAGAGAGAGAGTATTTACAGCCTTCAAATGTATAGTAGGGGTGCAATTTTTGACTTGTAAAAGAAAAAAAACAGAGCCTTTTTTCCCCTGAGGACTCGAAAACAGAACCTTTGGATTTCAACTTGTAGTATTGAGTGTTATCTGGTGGTAGAAAGTCAGAGACCCCTATGCTGCTGTGGTCGTTTTAAACTTCAGTGGGATGGTTATAATTTGGTTGTGAAACTGTGTGCAACTTTTTAGGCTGCAAGAAAGAAGCTATACGTACTAGAAACCAATGTTTTCAAGTCGGCTGGTCGAACCTGGTCGACCTGAGACCGACCAGATGATTAATCGCGATTAGTCGTCGACCAGGTTCATCTAGTCGTCCATGTATATCAGGACATATACCTATATATATACACCTCTATATATACTATATAAGTATACACAATAAAAGCAAGCATCAAGACTGCATTAGTGTTTAGCTGTTGACTTACTTGTGGGAGTTGTTTTCTTCTCTTTTCTGCACTGTCCAGAGGTCCATATTACTGTCCCAAACTCCATTTTTTTTGTTGACTTGCTGCTGGAAGCCTAGAATATCAAAGAAAACTGGTCGTCCCTGTCCTAGTCGTCGACTAATCGGACGACCAGCTTTCTGGTCGAGCTAATCGAGTCGGACCTCCTAATCGAACACCAGGGACCGACCAAAGATGACTAATCGTGATTAATCGGACGACCTAAAAACATTGCTAGAAACAGCCACAGCCGCAGCCAAATAAGCTGCAGCAAGCAGGCTGATGAAATTTAGATTCGCCCGTTATGGGAGAAAAAACAGAGCCCTTTACTATAACAAAAGCAGGTCCCATGCATAAGCCCGCAGTCCATTCCAGCACAAATGCACGATTTTCATGTGCATGACATGGCATCATGTGGATAGAAAAACTAAGAGGAACTCTATGACCCCACTAACTTTGGCCACATGTATGACTCTTTCTCTCAACAGTATAATGTTCCATATACATCAGCAGGAAAACAATGTCGCAAAGTTGATTTGTGTTGTCCTTCTATTTTTTATGTTTCTAATTTGCAAATTTTATTAACTATAGCTGATTGGGACGTCAATTCCATAATTATTCTTGGAGCTTGGTCCCTTTGGCACCGCAATCGATGTGCCTTCAATGGGGCTGCACCTGATGTGAGAAATGTGTTGGCAGTGGCCATCGAGGAAACGAGGTTATGGGGTTTGGCTAGAGCTAAGGGCATCACTTCCTTGATTGCACCACTTCTTAACACTGTGTCTAGGTCAGGCCTTGGGTGTGTGTGGTCGTTTTGTTCTTTTATAAAGGCACTTTTCTATCTTGTCACCCTCTTAGGCGTGAGTGAGTGTGTGAGTCTTGGTGTTTGTTGGCTTGTTTTTCTTTGTTGGGGCTCTTTACCTTTTTTACGTCTTCTTAATATAAGATACGTAGCTCTCCTGCGTGTTCGGAAAAAAAAGACGTCAACTGACAACTCATAATAGTGCCTCACACAAAACCCCAGCAAAAACCACAGCCATGCTTTGCACTAGTGTTGAGAGTTGGAGGGTGTGAAGAGTATTAGTTCATAAATTACAGGTTGAAATTAATCGGCCTTTCTCAACTATAAACGCGGAATAACTGAGAAACGCCACCCTGCTAGGAATCAGCTGGCATTTAGAATGCATGGGATCCCACCTCTTTTTTTAAAAAACACTGGAGAGCTGCATTTCAATGTATTAAAGAGAAGGGTGGTCCTCAACAGCATCCTCACTTATACGGGGACCAAATACGAGTGAGGCAATTACACAGACTCAAAACATGATCCCACTTTCTTATTTCTAATATAGTTGCGTTCTGGATTTCACATATTAGAGCATATGATGTGATGCCTCATAATTGGTATATCGATCAAATGGAATAGTGATCAATCTACATGATATGAAATAAATCTTAGGAACAGTGTGGGAAGCAAGCAGAGAGATAATAAGCAGAGAGATCATGCCATTCCGTAGTTCCAAAGAAATGGTCTATTCTAGTCATTATTGGCGTATCTTGTTTGTTACTCCATGTAAATCTTCTCCTTTGTAAAGGCAGTTTTGCCAATTGTAAATCATCAATTGTTCTTTTGAATCTATTAATCATCTGCATATTGACCCTTCCATTATTTTTATCTTCTATTGAAGTAATGAGGTTGAAATCTCCTACAAGCAACCATTCCAGATTCACAAGAGGTCTCAAATCGATAAATTCCGATAAGAATTCGATCTTTTCTGCATCACTTTGAGGACTGTGGACCCCTGTTAAGGACAAAACAGTGCCTTCTGATCTAAATCTGATGTTAGTAGTGATGGAGTGGTCCAATGTGTGCGTCGATATCAGTTCGAAGAAAATATCGGAGACCGTGATGGTGATGCTACCAGAGGCACCATTTGATGGAAGCACAACAACCTACGATATGCCAAGTTGGGACCAAGGGTATCATTCAAAGTTCTCTTATTCCAGTAGCAATTTTTGTTTCCTGTAAGCAAACTATCGTGGCATTGGAGGACACAATTAGGCTACGCACACTAGCTCTTCTTGCTGGATCATTTAATCCCCGTACATTCCAACATAGCAAATTACAGTTCTTCCAAGCCATTGAACAAACAGACACAACCTTCATGAGAAAAAGAGAAATAGGGCTGAAAAGTGAAGTATGGATACCTGGATCTTGACTGGAGAATGAGTGGTTGGGGTGGGGAGTGGCATGGAAGAATAGGTGCAAGGGTGGTGCCGTGGTGGCAAGGATTGGGGAGAGAGTCCAAAAAAACTGAAAATTATACTGGTAGAACATATATAGGGTGACGAGTCTTTGTGAATAATAGAGCTTAGGGAGTAGATTAAACAGACTCAATATGTCTGATCTTGTTAGAATCAGATACCAGTCTTAAGGTATTGGATTCTCACAATACAGTATCCCTGTGATTGCTGGAACATCAGCACAGCCTTAATATGGAAATCATATATATGTTTAGAGTATACCTTAAGTGAAGAGTTGAACTGTTTCAATGTTTAATTTTGAGATTTGAGTCACAAAGCTATGGCAGGCTGGCAGAAGATTTTTTTTGTGTGCGCGTGCACCAACTGTGGCACATGTGAGAAAGAACTGTTGGGCGCTATTCTGCATGTAGGGAAATATCTTTATAAATAACAAGTAATTCCCTTGTCTTTTGTCGCAATCAATTGTTATGTTTGGATTACACGTATGGCATTCATGTGGTGCTCAGGAATCCTGAAGGATTCACCACATATCACTTAATTTTGTTCTCTTGTTTTGGTTGATAATGATGCATATATGGTGGTCAACAAAACTAGTTCAAGGCCATGGTTAATCTGAGTGGAACTATCAGTACATGTTCATATTATGAAGTATATCTATGATCTTTGAACACATAACATGCAATTTTCATGGTTCTCAACATGTTTTTGACAATCACTTAATGTTTAATTTAATTATTCACCAGGCTTCATGTGTACCAGCGATACTTTTCTCATGCATGTATGAGGATTAACATAAATTGAATTTCATGTAATGATTTATCTTACGCAAAGTTTAAAGTTTGAACCGATGATAAATGATGATAACCTACTTCATCATAGCACATCTGTTATGTAAAAGATGAAATTCACTAGCTAGTTTATTTTTGCATTCATTTCCAAATAACTGTGTCATTTACCATTATTAGACTCCAACCAAGCATGTCCCTGCCCTACGGCCGGTGTAGTTACAGCAACGTTGCTCCCTATAACAGCCTCTAGAATTATTGCCTATATACATGCTTCCTTTCATGAATGTCTATGCCATTTGAGCGATGTAGATACTACCGTAGATCCTGCATGATTAGCCAAGTCTTTGGTTGTCAGAACTGTCGACCACAAAAAACTAATGACAATCTAGTGGGCGATTTTCAAGCTAAACAAGTGACCTAACAGAAATGCTTATTCACACATCAAATAACTTATGGAGACAACAATTTTCTTACAAATGAAATTTTTATGCATCGCCTCTGTTATATTCTATACATGAATAAATCAGTTACGTTTTTTATGCATTAGATATGCCAATAATCCTTATCATCTGATGATCAACAATTAAGTTCATACTAATTTATCTTCCTCCAACAATTTAAAACACTAGTACCACTAGTGTGACATTTAATAATAATCATCTGACCTTATAATAACATTACTTTGTACTATACTTCAAATGTGTCTCCTAGGCCCGTCACACATCATGTAATTAAACACATTCATCGAATGACAATTATGTAACAATCAAGATCTATGTAGATTTATGGACCAGTCTGAGAAAAACAGGATCTTGAATGGCACCTTTAGTTCTACCATAGTACTGATGGATAGGGACACAGTACTCTCCCTGGTCTTTTCCAGTGAGAAAATTTGAAAAATGATCCATTCCCTCCACCGTGCTCATACTGTGTGATGTTACTTGCTTGTATATAAATAGATGCCTAAAGCTGCATATACCTAGCACCTTGAGCTCCAAAGTCCAACTATTATAGCCATATATATTTGAGAAAGCATCAAATGAACATCCTTGAATCTTCCACTCATAGTGGCTGCCAAGTGGTGATCAACGAGATTGAACACCAAAGGGCTCTAGTGATGGAGCTACATGACCTTATCCTACCAATACTTGATCCCTGTAGTAGGCAGGAGAAGCTTGCGCAGCAACTCTTTCAAGATATATTCAGTTCCTCAAGTAAGGTTATCTCCTTTCTTGAACTTGGTGATAACAGTAACAAACAGGCCAATCTTATCAAATATAGAAGAAAAGGTGGTAAGAATAACGTGGAGAGTCACATTTTGGGGGAGGAAGCTAAAGAAATTGGAAATAAGAGAAGGTATGTAGCAAAAGAGCATATATATGTTTACCTATATATCATTTACTGTGGTGCTTAAAATATTTATCCCTTCTCTTAGGAAGAATGCACAACACACAGGTTCAGTTGTGACACAAGCACCACACTTTGATGGATATCAATGGAGGAAGTATGGACAGAAGTGGATCTCCAAAGCAAAGCATTCTAGGTATGTAATAAAACATATGTATTGATGCACTTCATATATATATAATATTTTCTATACTGAATTTGGATTCTCATGTTGTATTCTAGTCGGGTGGTTTTTTGGCCTGGTTTCCACTCAAAAAACTATGGTGACACCTTTTTTATGTTTTCTTCTAATAAAATTTGCGGCAAAGCTTTTGCCATCCTTTCAAAATAAAATAGGTGTGGATGATTAGCTTTGTGCACATATACTGTAGCTCAAAATTGCAGCCATACATATTATCATCTATGTGGATGAATAATATTTTGCATATTTTGCCTTTTGTGTATAATAAAAAATATATAATGATGTCATGCTTAATCAGGAACTACTATAGATGTGCCAATAGTAAAGACCAAGGGTGTCTTGCAACTAAGACAGTTCAACAGAAGGAATCAGATGGAAACGCTGGAACAGTGAGGTTGTTCGATGTTGATTATTACGGCCAGCACATTTGCAAGAAGGATGACATAATCCATCCATATGTTGTTGAGAAAACAAAATATAGTGCACCAATTGTCAATCATAACCAAAGCATTAGTGGATCAACAGTTGTTCATAATGATGTCCTTGGAATTCAGGATGAAAGCTTTGAAAACTTATTCATGGTGCCAAGCACGCCAGAATATTTGATAGATTTCACAGATATTGAAATGGCAGGGGCACTTGAGGTTACCTCTATGATGATCCCTGAAGATATATGGGCGTAAGGAAGAATGGTGGGAAGGAACTCCTTTGAAGGTGTACATCAATCCGTTCGTATGCAGACAGCCATTGCTTCATGAGTTGTGACAAGAAAGGGACACAAGTATGTTACCTTTAGAGTATAATATGTGTGATAAGCAAAGAAAATGGATCTGCAGAAAGTAAACAGTGGGCAGAAATTATGGCTTAAAAGTTGTAAATGCTGTGTCCCACATGCTAGAATGTTGATGTACTAATATCTAGACTTTCCTTTGAGTGTAATTGTAACCATCCCATTCTCAGCCTCTGTAAAACACATCCTGCAAAGTCTTCATAACAGGTAAAGTGTCCTGGAATTAATAGTACTAGCTTATAACTTGTTAACGTTTGATGGAGAGCATTAGAAACATGAGAAATAGTAATAATTAGCATGACAAATAATGGATGCCAGTCTCGGTGTTCTTCTCGGCTTCGGCTGCTTAGGGCTGCTCCCCAGTCGCTGTCTGTCGCGCCATGTTCAGCCATGTAGTCTCTGTTTGTTTCGGTGGCTGTTAGCCGGGTGTCATGTTTTGATCCAGGCATCTCGCCTTCGAACTTTGCTTGTATTCGGCTTTTGAACATTTCTTCTCAATGAAATACACGTGAAGTCGTGTTCTAGAAAAACAAATAATGGATGCCGGTCAAGAAAAACTCCATAGTTAGTCACAATTTCAGACATTGATGTGACACCTGTCGAGCTTTGCTACATCCTCCATGCATATACAGGCTGCAGCCTAGTAGCTATCAGGATGGTTAATTATATTCTCCCATCCCATGCCTTGTTGACTTGATTTGATCCAGTGTATGTGTCTGTAGTTGAACTGAATGAACTTAAAAAACCACAAGAATAAGTAAACATCTGACTGAACATAATTGGTGGACGGGAGGAAACATAAACGTCCTGGTCGACTAGGAAGCTACTTAAAATTGGGTGGTTCTGCTCTGTGGCCTGAAATGTCCAACGAACTAGAGGCCCTTAGCCCCTAAGGTAGTAGGTAGGTTGGCCATTGGTCTCACTGAAAGGTGACGAAAGGTTCACACTTCACACCACACCGGAGTTTATGCTATTGCTATGCCGGTGGAATGCGGCGTTTTTGTTCGCCTCTGCTATGGCCCGGCCGGCCGATGTGTGTGTGTGTGTGGAACGGAGAAAACGATCGCCAATCAGTACGGTTTTGGAGCACAGCTCAGAGCCCCCGGTTTGTGACACTTTGACAGGAAAACCAAAAGGAGGAGACGGAGAGGGGTGACTTTACCTAGGGCCATAGTTATTAGAACTGGACCGGACATCAAACTGATGAGGCTGTTGGTTCGTTGATTCACTGGTCCAACCGTTAAGAACCGGTTAAACCGCTGGTTCGATAGTTTTGGACCGAACGAATTGAACCGGTCATAAATCATTCAAACCGGTGCAATATAATTATATACAATGGATAATTAGCAACATATAGTTGATCACATATATACCATAAGATGATCAAAACACAATTATATAACCAACTTCCAACTAATCTAGCCACAAGTCCACAAGTTTTTCGGTATTGTAGAGTTGTTTTACAGGATATGTCAAAATATACGCATAAAAATATAATATACGGAGCACTTATTAATTTTTAAAATAAGATCTAAATAGTAATTCAAATATCCACTATTGTAAAACAATCTCAAATGTTAAAATAGAGTTTATCATTGCGAAAAGCTGGTTGAGATATTCAAAATAGATGTATCATTTGCTTGATTTAGAGATCATATAAAAGAGTTATGAAATTTTGAAATTAAAAAGCCAACACCCATGAGGTGACGTTGGCAATACAAAAGTCAACAGCAACAACATGCAGATGCAGGCAAGGTACACGCACTGTACACACTGACGCACGCATCAAAGCCTCAGCTCCACCCCAACCCCTACGCACACAACCACAGCAGCAACTCATGCGGGCCCAGCGGCAGGTGCACAGGCAGCACCAGCAGGCAGCACTGCAGCAGCACACGCGCCGCCAACTAAAAAGAGTCGGACAGTTGGAGGTGAAACCGGCCGGTTCACCGGTTCATGAAAAAACCGGCCGGTTCAACCGGTTTTTACTGGTCCGATTGTATGAACGGCCTTTTAAGTGAACCGGACCATCATAGTCTCTGGTTCGGTCTTTTACCAGTTGGACCGTCGATCCAGTCCGGTCCTAATAACTAGGCTTGGGGCGTTTGGTGGAGCTGCTGCTCTGCTGCCCCAGCACGGCGATCGCCGAAGAAGCTACGACTGACGTCGCCCGAGCCGAAAAACCCTCGATGATTTTATTTTAGAGGATGGTTACATAGCTAGGCTGAAAGGTTTTATTTACGGTCAACCGGGGGGAGGCGTTCCCCACCTAAATTTCTATATATGGCCTAAAACGGCCCGTAATGAAGTATAACAAGGTTACATGAGATTTACATGGTTCAAGCATCACCCAGGTGACGATGATGAATGTCAGTCAGTCATAGGATTAGGAAGACAACGTTGTCTACCTGTTTGAAACAACAGGCACCATTGATTGACAACGTGCCACTTCTTCCTGGGGAATCTGCATCGCCATTGCTCCGCCGCCACGGAAAGCTTCCCGTCCGAACGGGCGGACAAGAGACACTGATGAGATACAGGCCCGAAGGTAGCCGGTAAGTTCGATTTGTGGAGATCTCGACGTTGGCGATCTGGCTTCAAATCAGACACGATTCGAACCCTGCAACCGTTACACCACTGCTCCTTTGATTATCAACCAAGCACAACTTGATTGACCTCGCCAAGAAGGCTTTTTCTGCAAGCGAATTGAAGAACTCAAGCAAGGAGGTAAAACACGCAATCTAAAATTGCAAATATGAATGATGTGAATATCAATAGAGGGTTCAAGAACTCGGTTCCAAAGGACTAATCGACACAGTGGAGGAGATCAAGAACAGGGGCCCTGGATCACTGTAAAAGGATTTGTCACCACAGTTACAATGAACGATTCAATTTCTCGATTAAAAACTAAACTCTAAACAAAACCCAATTGTCTAGCAGCGGCGGCGGCTGTGTTTATAGTCTAAGACTCTACCTAGGGTTGAGGACGGCCAGGGGTTGAGCGTCCATAACTTGGGCTTAAAGCCCGACATGATACATGGCCAAGTTGGCCCAAATAGGTGACACATCACCTTACCGTGGTCACACAGAATGATCTACGGATCTTCTGGAGCTGAGATCAGATCCAAAACGACGGCGTCGTCGTCCCCTTTCCAACACATCCAAGAACGCTTCGTTTTGATATCGTATGAGAAAATTATGACCGAAACAGCGGCGATGTGTCGGCGACGTGCTCATCAGACACCGTCCGATGATTCCCGCCCTGGTTTCCCGCTCCAGTTCCCCGCGCAGCTTCAGGCCCCGTTTGGAACAAAGGAACGTAAAACAGAGGAATTATAGGAAACACAGGAATAAAGGAAAGTAAAAAGTGGAAAACTACAGGATTGGAAACCATAGGAATGAAACATTTGGACCGTTTGGATTGTAGGAAATGAATTTGAGTCTTCACATTTTTCAATGAACAGAGTCGAGAGAGCGAGCGCACCGTTCCCTCCATTCCCTTGGGTCGGAGTGGATTTTCTCGTTCCTGCGTTTTGTGTGCAAGCAGTTTCCTTTCCTCTGGAACGGTAGGGAAGTTTCCTTTGTTCCAAACGGCATCTCTCGTTTCCTTTCCTCCGGAATTACTTCCTCCAAAATTCCTGTGACTTTCCTCCAATCCAAACGGCCCCTCACTGTCGTTCCCGCACGTGGTTGCTTCGTTGCCTTTTTCTCCCGGCCAATAGCAACAGCGGAGCGAGCAGTGGGAATCCAGGTACGTTTCTTTCTTTTTTTTTCTTTTTTTTCTTATGTTGTCTTTTTTATCTTTATTTTATTTTTGACAGGTACGTTACATTAGTTTAGGTATGTTCCGTTGGTTTCTTTTCTTTTTTTACTCTTCTTATTTCTTTCTTTTCTTTTCTTTTCTTTTCTTTTCTTTTTTCTTTCTCTTTCTTTCTTTTTGCTTCTATTTAGTTTATCTTTATTTTTCTTTTTTTTATTTGTATTTTTCTTTTTATTGTTTTATATTTTTTCTTATATTTTTTCTTCCTTTTTCTATTTAGTTTTCTATGTTTTCATTTTTATTTTATTTCCTTTTCCTTTCTTATTCTTTTCTTATTTATTTTTACCTTTACTTTCAATTTTTTTCTTTTGATTGCTTTTTCCTAGCTTCTTTTTTCTTTATTTTCTTTTTCTTTTTTAGTTTTATATGTTTTTCATTCTTAATTTATTTTTTCTTTCTTTTTAGTTTTATTTTTCAGTTGTTATTTAGGTTATTCAGCCTGGGCACAATTAACCCGAAAACAAAGACCAAACCGAAATCTCGGTTTTTCGGTTCAGCTTCGGTTTTGGAATATGCGACCTTCGGTTTTTGGCTCAGTGATCGGTTTCAGCCCAAAACCGAACCGATAACCGATCAAACTGAGAAGAACTACGACAACACAGGCTATCTAGCTCCCCGCTCAGCGAAGCCCACAAACGCGGCAAGCCAGTAAGGCCCATTATGCAGCCCACTATCGCAAATATAAGTAGATCCCACAGACCCACACGGCCAGACCCCGTGCCCACCAGTCCACTCCCCTCCCTTGATTCCCCAATCAAGCCTCGAGCGGCCACCTCAAACCCTAACCTCCTGGGAGCGGCGGCGGCGTCGAGCAACCGGAATCGCACGAGCACGGGGCGGGGCAGCGGATGTGACGACAGTGAGCAAGGAATGCACGCGCGGCGGCGAGCTGCCAGCGGCGTGGGTGGCGCTGAGCCAACGAGGCTCTCCCTCTCCCTCTCCCATCCAACTGCCTCTGAAACCCTAAATTGCAAGCGGCGGCGGCACGACTGGGAAGCGGGCAAGCAACTGCGACTGCGAGGCGCGGCGGCGGGCGAGGCGAGGCGTGGCTCGGTGGCTGAGCACGGCGCGACTGCTGTGAGCTATAGCGGTGGCACGAGCACCGCACGAGGCGTCAAGGCGTCGAGGCAGAGGTGTGGCTGCGCAGCTGCTCCTCGTCGCGACGGTGGTAGCGCGTCGCAGATGTGAGCAGGCGGGGGCGACCGTGCTGCTCGACTGGAAGCGGCGGGCGGCTGAAGTTCTGCACGTCTCGGTGCGAGCTACGAGGAGACTGCAAGGTGTGCAGGCAGGCTCGGTTTGTTCGGTTTAAACCGAGAAACCAAAGTAAAAAACCGAAACAAAAATGCTCGGTTTTACGTTCTCTCATTATCCGATCAGCTTCTTGAACCCAAAAACCGAATTTCTTAAGAACCGAATAAATCGAACCGAAGTTTCGGTTTAAACCGAATGCCAGGCTAAGTCCGCGTAGTATAAATGTGATGTTCATATAAGTATACACTGATGTTCTATGATGTATTCTATGATGGTCACATAGTATACATGTGATATTTATGATGTTTTTTTATATTCACGTGCGATGTTTTATAATGTATTTAGTGATGTTCTATAATGTACTCTGTACATATAGTTTACTTGTGATGTTCGCGTAGTATATATAGGATGTTCTATAATGTTTTTAGTGACATTCTATGGTGTGTTTAGCGATGTTCACTTAGTATACTTGTGATGTTCTATAGTATTTTTTCGATGTTCAAAAAGTATCCATGTGATGTTCTTTTAAAATTTTCTCTATTACATGTTTTATTTTTTTCCTTATGCTTTACTCTAAATTTTCTTATTTTTTGTTTGTATTTATTTATATTTATGTATATTATAATATCAATATCATGAATCTAAAACTAGAACATTGTTTTTCTAAACCGAGAACATTGATCTTACGGAGACGGAACATTGTTCTCTGAACCTAGAACATGTCTCTGCTCAATAAAAGAAAAATATTCTATCTTCATAAGATAAATGTTCGTTAATAAAAATTTATCTAAATATATTTATGTGAGATCTCGTTTTGAAGTATTTATTGTAAGAAACATGATTGTGCAATCAGAATTTAATTTAGATGTCTAATTTAGCAGTTATGACTTTTTTAGTTCATATATACTGAGAGGAACCTGGGTGAGGTGGACACGTGTCTGCAGTAATTAATTGCTAAGGTCAGCAAAGCGCGCGACCCTTGCCTTTTATTCCCGCGTTGCGCTCCTTGCCTTTTATTCCGACGTGCTGCCTGCCGGCGCGGGGTACCGTCCGAACCCCAAGCGCCCCCGGGCGCCGCAGCGCATGCAGCCAGAACTTGAGTCATGCTATGCCTTTCACTTCTGAAGACGGCCGCGTTTCTGGTTTTCCAGAGTTGCCAGCAGGACAAGCACTACGGGAGACGGCGTCTTCGTCGACTGCCCGTAGTTTAGCCGACAGCCATAATATGGGCAGTCGGCGAAGAATGTCTTTGCCGACAGTCATTACCAACTGTCGGTAAAGAATTCTTTGCCGACAGTACAACTGTAGCCAGCAGTCGGTAAAAAAACATGTCGGCAAAGGACATTTTTGCCGACAGCCATATTGTCGGCAATGCCAATCTATCAACAAAGAATCTGAGGGTTCCAATGTCGTTCGACGCCGTTACCTTCACCGACAGCACAACCGTTAGGCTCTCGGCGAAGATAGTAATTTGCCGACAGCCTAAAACGGCTGTCGGCAAAGCTTTCTCATTTTTTTTGAATTTTGATTTCAAACTTTTTATATGGCCTAACTATATTGTTTACAATCACATGTTCCAATTTGGGACGTTTTATAAAATTTTGCTATATTTCGTTAATTTATTTCTTTGACTTGAATTTTCCCGCATATTTCAGATTTGAACTGCAGGTACATGGAATAATGAAAATGGTGAAGGCAAATATGATAGTCATAATATTTAGAGCAATTTGAGGCCGTATCCAGGAATTCACATGAAATCTCGAGCATCTAGTTGACGTAACACGTCGAGTTGCTAGGGGGAAAAGTGTTTTTTAAATTATATAAAATCCAAATGAAGTCGGAAAATCACGAAATTTGTCGGGGTGTCATGTTATCGCATGTGGAGGCTATGATAAAAATTTGAGAAAGTTTGGGGCAAGTTGCGACGTCGGATGCTCAAAACCCAGACATCTTCAAGTGCGAGGAGGGGAAAGAGGAGCATGCGGCGTGAGTGCAGGAGGCGGTCTGCCATGCACGTCGGAAGGACCTGTACCACGAGGCGCACATCCAGTACGTCATCACCCACTACGCCAACGTGCTTGGCGAGGTGATCAAGAAGGACCAAGTCAGGCTGATGCTACTCCAGAGGGAGACCGACCTCACCGAGGAGCAGTACTTGCAGGTAATTAAGTAGGAAATATTTGTTCTGATTCTTTCTGTGAAACATTCAATTCATCTTCTGACATGTCAAATATTTGATGTTTGCATCTTGTGCGTCACTAGAGATCGGACGAGGCATACAAGGAGCGCAATGAGCGTCGGGAGCGCCGCAACAAGATGCCAGGGGCACCACACCACCAAGGGAACCGGTCCCTCCCGCAGTACATGGACACATGGGTATGCTTCTGTTGATCTATTTATTCTAGCGCTCAATCTATTTACCTGTAACCATGTTTGTGTTTTCATCGCAGTCCTAGACGCATGGTGGGGAGGTCGTTAATGAGATGGTAGGGTACGCCCTTTCTCACAAGGGCAAAGCGACGGCACCGGACAATAGATACGACCCGGAGGACGGGTCGAACGCGTACACCAATGCGAACATCCACCCCAAGCTCGCCGAGTACACCACCGCGTTTCGCCGGCGCCATGGGGAGGAGAAGGACCCCACCACCGAGCCCCTAGACACGGACCTCGTGATGAGGTTGGGAGGAGGGAAGCAGCACTGCCAGTACTGGACGGCCAACAGCGCCATCGACCCGTCCTCTGCTCCCACGCTAAGGGAGATTCGACGGGGCGGGTCCAGTAGCTCCTCCGACATCCCCATAGCGCCCCAACAGCCGAGCAGCACGCAGATGTACTCACAGTTTCAGGTAAGTGCGGTTTCATTCGTCGTTCACTTCGTTTCACACATGATCCACCTTGCCTTCACATACCATCAACCATGCAGGTGTAATATTGCAGGCCAGGTTCAAAGAGCTGCAGGCCAACCAGGCGGCCCAGGAGGCGAGGCAGGAGACGCCACGTCTGTAGCAGGAGGCGGCCCACCAGCAGCAGATGGCGGTACTAACGCAACACTACTAGCGTCAGTTGGCGGACCTGACAGACTACTTCCGGTCCTAGATCCCGGGAACGCAGGAGCCTCCTGCCTTGCTCTTCGCTCCACCACCAATCCCTGTGCCTGCTCCTGTACCTGCTCCGGTGAGTATATTGCCCGTTGCTTTAGCTTGTGTGGCCATCCTGCAGGTACTAATTATATCACTTGACCTTTGTGCAGGCACCGTCGGTGGGTTCAAACCCGACTCCAGGTGGCAGCCCTCCATTGGGTCCTTCTCCACAGCACAGCTGTCCAGCTTACCCGACCTTCCCCGCGCAGCCGTATGTGTGGTCTCCTCCATAGTTGCAGGGCTACTCCTCGTGGCCGCATGCGCCGACGCAGCAGGGGCTTCGGCCACCCTACTGGACGTACGAGGCGGCGCCGCAAGCAGGGTGGTCTCCGTGGGAGCAAGGTGGGGGCTCTGGGACCCCTAGGGACGGCGCCTCGAGCTAGGTACCTTTGCTTCCCTCTTTTGGACATGTAGCGATGAACTTGTGGCACGTTGGACATGTATGGACTCTTTTGGCGACGTTATGTGTATTGTGGACATGTATCGATGGATTTAAGGACCTTGATGTATGGATTCATGTTGAAACTGAATTCGATGCTGAAATGTGATTCATATGGTTTATTGTTGTGAATATATGTGATGAAATGTGGGTTGTATGGTATATATGAGATGAATTGTGGTTTAAATGCAGGAAAATAGGAAAAACAAACAAAAAAAATTAACCCCAGCTTTGCCGACAGCCAGCTGTCGGCAAAGCTAGGCCATTTCCCCAGAACAGCAAAGCTTTGCCTACAGCTAGGCTTTGCCGATAGCATCGGCCATAGCTTTGCCGACAGCCTGACACGTGGGCTATCGGCAAAGCCGCTACGCTTTTATTTCGCCGACTGTTCGCCTGGCTGTCGGTGAACACTTCGCCGACAGCCTGGCGGCAGCTGTTGGCGAAGCACCGTCGGAACTGTTGACAGCGCTGTCTCCTTCGCTGATAGGAGACGAGGCTATCGGCGAACGTACGCCGACAGCTTGACACGTGGCTGTCGGTGAATAGTTCTTTGCCGACAAAAACTTCGCCGACAGATCTTCGCCGACAGGAAGTCAGGAACCCTGTCGGCGAATCCTTTGCCGACAGGATATGGGCCTCAAGCCGTCGCAAAGGCACCGTTCCCAGTTGTGAGGGCAATTAGCGCACGAAACTCATCAGACGGGATACCTGACGTGGGGCTGAGAGTGTGGATGCTGTCCACGGCCATTCCTGGCATTGAGTTGAAACCAATTTTTTCCCAGAATTGCCTGCCGATTGAGCAACCTCCGATGATGTGTTCTGGAGTTTCATCTTCATCATTGCAGACCTCGCATGTGACATGAGGCAGCACATGTTTACGATGTAGAATTTTCCGGCATTGTATCCTTCCTTGTGTCAGGAGCCACATAAACATTTGAGCTCGTGGAGGAGCCACGTTGCACCAGACAAATTTGGCTCTGTCATCTGAAGGTTGTCCACGAGCTTTTAGCAGTTTGTAGATAGCACCGCTGTCAATGCTGGGCGGAAAGGTTAATCGGGCAGGCCCTATGCGTATTGTGCATCATACGTAAATGAGGTCAATTACAGCTTAGTGAGGCCCTAGCCTAACAAATAGGTTTATGCCCTTCGGAACTGGCCCTAACAAAGGCCCAAGCCCAACAAATGAGTTTTGTTGTTACTACAGTTTTTTTTATCATCGATTCATCACAGACGCAAACATAAAGCTTCATTAGAAATTTTGCCACTCATGACTCATATGTATATATTTGTATTTTTCTTGTGCTGAGTCCTTTAACAGCTGAAAACATAGAAGAACGTGGTCTTGTTTCTCGTTCCACATTCCCACGGTGCAAAAACCTTCTAAAAATTTCATGGCTACTTACCTTAACCGTACTTCTTTTTCCTCTCTACATATGGCATGACATTGACATGTATGACCAAGCTACCTAGCTTTCGTCGCCTGCAGTGAAGTATGCCCTCCACAAGTCTACTCAACGCCATTTTCATGACATTGACGGCTGTTTGATACAAATAATCAATCCCCATCCATCTCTCTCCACTACAATAAACCCATTAATCCATGGCTTATTATGTTGTATTTTTTTTAATAAAATTTTGGTATTATTAAAAATTAGTAACTATTCGCTCACAAAGAAAACTAGATTATTACATATATGACCATCTTTCATTTTCCTTCAAAAATCCATATAAACTTGGACTCTAAAGTATACCAAGAAAATTTGCATTTTTTCTTCCAAATTTGCATATTTTATTAAAATATGTACATATATTCCTATTTAACTCTTTCTTAACTTAAATATCTCATTTATAACGCATATTTTTCAAATTACAATTCTTTTAACTTTATCCTAAGTCAAATTTCTTCTAACTTTAGATAAGTTTATGGAGAAGTGCACTAACATCTATAAACACCAATTTAATTTTATTAAATTCTTCATAAAGTATATTTTAATAGTGAATTTTATTTGGACTTGTTGATGTTAATTTGTTATTAATGTATTTTTTAAAAAAATTGCTCTAAATGAGAAAAAATTACTTGTAGCAAAAGTAAAGTGCATTACAATTTGTGAACTATTAGTTGGTTAGCTTCCTTATGGTCGAACCTGCCAATCAAAGGGCTCAAGTCCTCGATTTGATGCATGTACTCGCATTTTCCTGTATTTATTGTAGAATTTAGTAGCATTGTTCTTGTCTTTATAGGGGTAAGTGTATGTATATGTACGAGTGTGTGCACTATGATTTGCAAAAAAAAGAATGTACTATAGTTATATCTCTTATAAACTAATCGTCACTACAAGTTCTATCTCCACATGCAAGACATCTACATTATCTCACACTAACTATTCACATCATCTCTCAGTAAATAGTCATGTCATCCCACTAACTTTCAATCCTTTAATGCAAGCTATCCACATCATCACCACTAAGTGCAATTACTAATTTCAATATATTAAAAAATATATAGAAGGTATAAATATATTTATTACTACTATTTGTCTTGTCGTTCCATCATCTTATAATTCGATCTAATTCTGTTAGTTTTTTCATTGCCTTGCCCAATTTTGATAAGAATTGATGTAAGAACATGTATGTTAAATCATACATGCAAGGATTTTATTTCTAAGAAAGTTACGTAGCTACGCGTGAGGTATCCTTCTAGTTTACACACTTCACAAAAAAAAGTTCACTATAAGTTAGAAAATGAGTAATTAATAATACACACCACATCGTAGCTATCGGGATGGTTATATTGATTTGGTCCAGTTTAATTGTGTAGTTGAACAGGTCTCTGAAAAAAAAGCCACAGAAAATAAATAAAACATCTCGAGCAGATGATGTGCAGCTGGTTGATGACAATAAGAGAGTGAAGAGGAGTATCTCTAATGACTGCATCAGGAATGAGGAGGGTGTCAGCAAGGAGGAGGATGTTGTTAAGCCGCGTCATCAGCAGCTCAAGAGAGGGTATGCATGCATTTTCCAACATCAATTGATGAGTAAAACTACTGCTTTTTTTGTTTATAATGCTTCTGTATATGTATTAATTATGTGAGCATGTGATTAAGCTTTATATTGATTTTGATTCTTTTATTTGCAACCAAATTTAATTTCGAGCAGAGATTTGATGAGTCCATGTCACTTGAAACGCCCGTTCCACACTACGACGGACTGCAGTGGAGGAAATACGGGCTGAAGCACATCAACAAATCAAAAAACCCAAAGTAAAATTTTCCTTCTTAATTGAAGGGACATCAGCTCTCCTCGGTGGTGTACTTCTGAGACTCTTTGATTTCTCTCTTTTAACATACCCAGGGATGCATGAATTAAGGGAGCGACTAGTGCCTGGACGTCTAGACGCGGCGTCCGTCTGGACGTTGCTCCCGAGCCTACGCCTGACGCACTATCGGACCCATGCCCGACGCAGGCCCCATGTGCCCCATCCTTTCTCCGAAGGCATCGTCGGTCCGGACGGAGCTTCCCGCGCCTGCGCCTGACACACGAAGCATGGAGGCCCATGTCCCATCCCGCCCAATGCGCCGCGCCCGCGCCCATCCCGCTCCACATCCCAGCCAATCCACCGCGGCATCCCGTCCCTGCCGCTCTTGTGTACATGGCCTCCATCTTCGCCACACTAGGGAGATAGTAGTTGGACCACTGAGGACATAGGCTTCCTCCTCACCTACATCTAGATCTATTTTTGCAACACTCAGATAAAACAATTGCAACATACGTCTGAAACAGATGAAACATTCAGAACATACACTTGCAACATATGCAACATCCAGATAAAACACTTGCAACATACGTTTGAAAACAGATGAAACACTTGAAACATGCGTGTATAGCCATAGTAACATATGCAACATCCAGATCTACTTTTGTAATATCCAGATGAAACACTTGCAATATAAGTTTGAAAACAACTGAAACATTTGGAATAGACGCTTGAAACATGTGTATAGCCATAACAACATATGCAATATCCAGATGAAACACTTGAAACGGACATCTAAAACACTTAAACAAAATGCTTGCAACATGTCTGAAAACGTCTGAAACACTTGAAAACTATGATACTTCTTAACGACTAGTGGAGGAATTTCGCAAGCATACAGAACTATCGCGTAGCACTTCGCTTGGTGGGCACCGAGTGTCAAATTTATATTTTTTTCCAAAAAAAGGTGGGAGGCTGATTTATATTTATTAGTTAGGATTGCTAAAGGAAAGCCTGAGTGTATCCTAAGTGGTTAAACGATATCGGTGGTTGTGTGTAAACTAACGAATAAACTAATAAACAAACTAATAAACAAACTAAACTAGAGGTAGGATAGCTAGGTGAGAGAGCGAGCAATTTATCTTTCAGTAACAAAGGGTACATAAATAACTAGGAGAAATGCACTAGTACTTCGGAACACAGTCCGCCTACCAACTAGGAGAGTTAAATAGACAAGGTCTGCCACGAGCCCTACGATTTAATAATTAGACCTAACGTGGTAGAATATAGAGGATGAACAAGACTATCACCACTTGCCAACTACCACAATCTATCTGGAGGCCTAGCCATATCCACAGGTAATTTATAGCCTAAGCACCTCGCTTAATCTATAAACTTACTACTTTGATCCGAGCTCCGATAAAATAAGATCAAAGCACCCTAACTAGACGGTGGAATCGATACTAACGAAAGACTACTAATTAAAAGATAACCTATGATATTAATGCCGAGAGCAAGCACCTAAGCTCACTAATGATGAATAATAATGAACTAGAACTTGGACTAAGCAAAGCAATACTACTAAATAAAGTACTGAATAAAGTAAATGCTAAATGAAAGAATTACAAAGGAGCTATACTAGACCTAAAAGACTTTTCCAGACTCCGAGAGAAGCTTCGCTCTTGCTCTACTTTCACTACTAGACTAGGCTAGCGAGCCTCAAAATGAATGGGGCACTTCTCCACCAAGCACCACTGCCCTTTTTATAGTGTGGAGAGGCAATGGGGGTACTTATAGAGCATCAAGTAGGTCGGTGGAGGTAACTTGGGCGCCGAGCGGCGCCAAGGGGCATCAGCCGGCCTTTGATTCCACCGTCTCTTGATCGTAGGGCCTTGGTTGGCTCCAAAAGG
Source organism: Saccharum spontaneum (assembly GCA_022457205.1). Taxonomy (NCBI): domain Eukaryota; kingdom Viridiplantae; phylum Streptophyta; class Magnoliopsida; order Poales; family Poaceae; genus Saccharum; species Saccharum spontaneum. Next base: position 6,717,034 of record CM039607.1, read on the forward strand.
TGCTTGTGAAGTCGGCACATGTCGAAATTTGGCAGGTAAGGCAGTTCCAAGTTCGGTTGGAGGACTCCAAGTGTATGAAAATGGGCCCATGGATCCAAGGCCACTCCGTCCTGACCTTTGGTGCAAACCGACTTAAGATCAACGCTGGAGAAGGCTTGGAGGACGTCTCCCACAGATCAGTGACGTGGCAGGGGCCACTTGGCCATCGGGCGGCGCCTAGGTGGCACCGGGCGACGTGGCATGTGGGCCCTTGGCCCCCCTGCCACGTAGACTTGCCTCCTTTGTCCATATTTTGCTTTAGCTATAATTCCTGCATACAAATATTTCTACAAGTACAAGTGGAACTAGGTGAATTATAAACAAAATTCAACACATGTGATGATGATATACCTCACTTTATCATGCTTTTGGGTGAAATGTTGATGGTCAAAATGGGTGTTAGTGACCGTCAACAAAGACACAGTGTTGCCGGTGGTCACGGCCTATATGGTGGGGAACTGCAGTGGTGTAGTCCTCCCCTTCCTGTTGATAGCACGAGGTGGATGGGGGCACAGGCGCAAGTGCAGGCCGGCCTCCCCTACCTCCTCTTCTGCAATGGGCGAGGTGGATAAGAGCACTAGCGGGAGTAAGCAATTGCTCGCGGGCGGGGCGCATGGCGCAGTCGACGTGGGTGGGGCCCGCGGAGCGGTCCGTCAGGATGGGACGGCCGCCCGTGGCGTATCATTATCGATGAATTAACAAGGTTCAACAGAAAGAAAGAAATCAACACAAAATCATATGTATGTGACGAATAATATCAAAGACCATATCTTGGACTCTTATTATGCGCTCACTCGTTACTAGAGTTAGCAGCGAATGAAGTTCATCAGCCATGCAAAAAAAAAAACCTAATCACTATATCATGCATGTGCAGAAACCTAATAATGCTGCAAATCTATAATAGATTGTACAATCACTAAATCCACTATACATGCGCCTACAGGCAGGATCAGGGCTGTAAAGCAACAAAGACGGTGCAACAGCAAGATGATGATAGCACAGGCACCGATCATCCCGTGATGTTCACAGTCGTCTACCAGAGCCATCATACTTGCAAGGACAACAATGGCATCAACTCAGGCACCGATGACTCTGAAACAAACAGCCAATCCAGCATATCGACAGTTTGTACAGATCCCTGTCCCTGAGACATCCCTAGATGGCAATAAGCCGCTCGACAAATCTGCAGACTTGATCACAAGGAACAGCATGTATGAACCGTTCGACATGACTGTGTTTGAACCTTTGGATTTGGACAGTTGGGAGTTGGATGCATTCTTAAGGTTTGGAGCCTGATAATTCACACACACACACACACACACACACAGATATATATATATATATATATATATATATATATATATATATATATATATATCTGTGTGTGTGTGTGTAGTGATCAAACGAGATATGGTATGATGAATGAAGAGAGATAATAAATAGATTATATGCTCTAATAATGTATACAGATGGAGAGAGAGAGAGAGAGATTATTTACAACCATCAAGTGTATAGTATGGGTGCAATTTTCGACTTGTAAAAGAAAAAAAACAGAGCCTTTTTTTTTGTTCCTGAGGACTCAAAGACAGAACCTTTGGATTTCAACGTGTAGTATTGAGTGTTATCTGGTGGTAGAAACAGTCACAGAGCCCCCTATGCTGCTGTTGTCGTTTTAAACTTGAACAGTGGGATGATTGTGATTTGGTTGCAGAAGTTATGAAATTCAGATTCGCCCGTTATGGGAGAAAAAAACAGAGCAGGTCCCATGCATGAAGCCCACGATCCATTCCAGCACAAATGCACGATTTTCATATGCATGACATGGCATCATTTGGATAGAAAAATTAAGAGGAACTCTATGATTCCACTAACTTGGGCCAAATGTATGACTCTTTCTCTCAACAATATAATGTTCCATATACATCAACAGGAAAACAATGTCGCATAGTTGATTTGTGTTGTCCTTCTATTTTTATGTTTCTAATTTGCAAGTTTTATTAACTATAACTGATTGGGACGGCAACTCCATAATTATTCTTGGAGCTTGGTCCTTTGGAATCACTGCAATTGATGTGTCTTCAATTGGGCTGCACCTGATGCGAGAAATGTGAGGCTATGGGGTTTGGCTAGAGCTAAGGGCATCACTTCATTGATTGCACCACTTCTTAATACTGTGTCTAGGTCAGGCCTTGGGGGTGTGTGGTCATTTTGTTCTTTTATAAAAGGTGCTTTTCTATGGTTGTTTGTTGGCTTTTTTTTCCCTTTATTGGGGCGCTTTACCCAATAGGGCTGAAAAGTGAAGTATGGGTACCTGGATCTTGACAGGAGAAATGAGGTGGTTGGGGTGGGGAGAGGCAAAGGGTGGCGCCGTGGCAGCAAGGATTGGGGAGGGAGGCCAAAAAAAAAACTGAAAAGAATACTGGTAGAACATATATAGGGTGACAAGTTTTTGTGAATAATAGAGCTAGGGAGTAGATTAAACAGACTCAATTTGTCTGATCTTGTTAGAATCAGATACCAGTGTAAAGGTATTGGATTCTCACAATACAGTATCCTTGTGATTGTGGCATTCCGGAATACTGGCACAGCCTTAATATGGAAAATCATATGTTCAGAGTCATGCATTACAATAGCAAGCAGCAACTACACATAATTATGTAAATTAACCACAAGTAGGCAGCCGGTGATGATCATTGAATAAGTATTTATAAACTGGGTATGTTGACCCCCCAGACGCCACAAGTTTGTCCTGTATGCTCTCATTGCACGTGCATACCAAATCAGTTGTAGATGGAATTGGTGTTGCAACCAGAATTTGGAAAAGGGAATGTATGTATGAAGTGGTAGTATAGAGTTCAGTGCACAAGTTGGCTTATCTCTTGGAAGTAGAGAGTTCAGTGCACAATAAGTATAGCTCTTACTTGCATAGTTGCATCAGACTTGCTAATACTATAGCACTAGATAACCGATAGTATGAATTAGTATTATGCCTGTGTCGTTTCACCAAACACCTGACGGGATCCAAGAAAGACTCTGTAAACTACTTCCTCTGTTCCAAATTATAATTCGTTTGACTTTTTTTAACCCCAAGTTTGACCACTCATCTTATTCCAAAAATTTGTGCAAACATAGTCAAATTTAAGTCATTTTTTAAGAACTTTTGTTAATAAAGCAAGACACAACAAAAGAATTGATATTTTGCACAAATTTTTAAATAAGACGAGTGGTCAAACAGGTAAAAAAAGTCAAACAAATCATAATTTGGAACAGATTTAGTACATATATACATATGTCTAGCTATCCTGCAAATGGGAAGTAGTAATATAAACTAAGGTATATGCTACTTGTGTTTTTTTGGAATTCTGCTACTTGTGTTTTAGTTAAGCTCTAACATGTCATTGAGAGTAAGGAGTTATTCATTTGTAATGGCACACGTTACTTTCTAAATAAATGATGCAAAGGCTAATGGACAAAGTCATTCTGAATCTTGAGCTGTGACCATTGAAGAAAGGGGCGTTGTGGGCATCATCCTTGTCCAAAATACAGTTAACTGGAAGTCTGCAAGCAAAAGAATAACCATGCATGCATATGTCACAATGTGACACAAATATGAGATACAATAACAAAATCCAATGATCCATAAGTTGGAATGTTTTGGTTTCTATTGAGGAAGATTATATTTTATTACTAGTTAATAATCTCTCCATCCTGAAATATAATGTATCCAAGGAATTCTAGAATATATTATGGGATAGCAAAAGACGCTTGTGACTCTCCCTTAAAAGTACGGAGATATTATGCTTACCATGTTTGAGCCTGGTGGTTCAGTGGTTGGGTTGACAATAAACACTAATGGCAACTAGGTAGCATGTGATTGGAGTCTAGGAGAGTTAATTCAGCTAGAATCCCTTATAATTCGAGATATATTTGAATGCTTGGTTATGTTATATTTTAGGATGGATTTAGTATATAAAATTGTGTAAAAGTTAGAAGTGCTTGAGTTATACCTGTGCGGGTAGGTAATAATAAGAAAACTAATATACGTAATCACATATTTGGGCTCTAACCTAGAATCCTACAAAAGCCTTCCTCCCTCAAGGTTGGGCCAGGAAGAAGGGACGAGACCTCCAATTGTCCTTCCTGCTGTGCTACTAGAATCTTTGGAAACACAGTGCAAAGTTTTCTTCCTCTCATTGTCATCCACTCATCATCACTCCCATGCCTGCTGGACCTGATAGTGAAGCAAGTGGCCTCAGGTTTTTGGCGCCAACTGTTATCTATGTAGTCAAGCTCATCTACCCCTCCTTGTACCAGCTAAGTTGATGCTATCAAAAGCTATACCTTAAGTGAAGAGTTGGAACTGTTTGGATGTTTAATTTTGAGATTTGAGTCTCAAAGCTATGGCAGGCTGGCAGAAGTTTTGTGTGTGTGCGTGTGTGCGCGCGCGCACCAACTGTGGCACATGTGAGAAAGAACTGTTGGACACTATTATAACTACCAATTCCCTTATCTTTTGTCGCAATCAATTGGTATGTTTGGCTGACACAGTATGGCATTCATGTGGTGCTCAGGAATCCTGAAGGGTTCACCACATATCACTTAATTTTGTTCTCTTGTAGTTTTGGTTGATAATGATGCATGGTGGTCAACAAAACTAGTTCAAGGCCATGGTTAGTCTGAGTGGAACTATCAGTACATGTTCATATTATGATCTTTGAACACATAACATGCAATTTTCATGGTTCTCAACATGTTTTTGACAATCACTTACTGTTTAATTTAATTTTTCAACAGCTTCATGTGTACCAGCAGTACTTTTCTCATGCATGTATGAGGATTAACAAAAATTGAATTTCATGTAATGATTTATCTTATGCAAAGTTTAAAGTTTGAACTGATGATAAATGATGATAACCTACTTCATCATAGCACATCTGTTATGTAAAAGATGAAATTAACTAGCTAGTTTATTTTGCATTCATTTCCAAATAACTAGGTGTCATTTACCATTATTAGAGTCCAACCAAGCATGTCCCTGTCCTACGGCCGGTGTAGTTACAGTAACGTTGCTCCCTATAACAGCCTCTAAAATTATTGTGCATATACATGTTTCCTTTCATGAATGTCTACGCCATGTGAGTGATATAGACACTGCCGTCGATCCTGCATGATTATCCAAGTCTTTGGTCGTATCACAACTGTCGACCACAGGAATAAAAACTAATGACAATCTGTTGGGCGATTTTCAAGCTAAACAAGTGACCTAACAAAAATGCTTATTCACACATCAAATACCTTATGGGGACAGCAATTTTCTTACAAATGTAATTTTTATGCATCACCTCTATTGTATTCTATGCATGAATAAATCAGTTGCGTTTTTTATGCATTAGATATGTCAATAATCCTTATCATCTGACAATCAACAGTTAAGTTCATACTAACTTATCTTCCTCCAACAATTTAAAACACTAGTAGTGTGGCATTAATTTAATAATAATCATCTGACCTTATAATGACATTCACTACTAAAATAGTGGAATTCTCCTAGTGTTTTTAAGTAGTAATAAAATACTACCACTAGTCATAGCACATGAAATTCCTCACTAGGAGACATTTAATAGGGAAAGTTTATACTAAATTTTGAATGCTAAAACACTAGGAAAAGCCCACATCACTAGGAGAAGTCTTAAATTCTGGTTGTGATTACTATGTACTACTTCAAATATGTCTCCTAGGCCCATCACACATAATGTAATTAAACATGTGCATCAAATGAAAATTATGTAACGATCATGATCTATGTATATTTATGCATCAGTCTGAGAAAAACAGGATCTTGAATGACACCTTTAGTTCTACCATACTACTGATGGATAGGGACACAGTACTCTCCCTAGTCTTTTCCAGTGAGAAAATTTGAAAAATGATCCATTCCCTCCACCATGCTCATACTGTGTGATGTTACTTGCATGTATAAATAGATGCCTAAAGCTGCATATACCAAGCACCTTCAGCTCCAAAGTCCAACTATTGTAGCCACATATATTTGAGAAAGCATCAAATGAACATCCTTGAATCTTCCACTCATAGTGGCTGCCAAGTGGTGATCAATGAGATTGAACACCAAAGGGCCCTCGTGATGGATCTACATAACCTTATCCTACCAACACTTGATCCCTGTAGTAGGCAGGAGAAGCTTGCGCAGCAACTCTTTCAAGATATATTCAGTTCCTCAAGTAAGGTTATCTCCTTTCTCGAACTTGGTGATAACGGTAAGAAACAGGCCGATCTTATCAAATATAGAGGAAAAGGTGGCAAGAATAACGTGGATAGTCACATGTTGGGGGAGGAAGCTAAACAAATTGGAAATAAGAGAAGGTATGTAGCAAAAGAGCATATATATGTTTACCTATATATCATTTACTGTGGCGCTTAAAATATTCATCCCTTCTCTTAGGAAGAATGCACAACACACAGGTTCAGTTGTGACACAAGAACCACACTTTGATGGATATCAATGGAGGAAGTATGGACAGAAGTGGATCTCCAAAGCAAAGCATTCTAGGTATGTAATAAAACATATGTATTGATGTACTTCATATATATATAGTATTTTCTATACTGAATTTGGATTCTCATGTTGTATTCTAGTCGGGTGGTTTTTGGTTCCGATTTCCACTCAAAAAACTACATTGACACCTTTTTTATGTTTTCTTCTAATAAAATTTGTGGCAAAGCTTTTGCCGTCCTTTCAAAATAAAATGGGTGTGGATGATTAGCTTTGTAATTGCAGCCATACATATTCTCATCTATGTGGATGAATCATATTTTGCATATTTTGCCTTTTGTGTATAATAAAAAATATATAATGATGCCATGCTTAATCAGGAGCTACTATAGATGTGCCAATAGTAAAGACCAAGGGTGTCTTGCAACTAAGACAGTTCAACAGAAGGAATCAGATGGAAGCGCTGGAACAGTGAGGTTGTTCGATGTTGACTATTACGGCCAGCACATTTGCAAGAAGGATGACATAATCCATCCATATGTTGTTGAGACAACACAATATAGTGCACCAATTGTCAATCATAACCAAAGCATTAGTGGGTCAACAGTTGTTCATAATGATGTCCTTGGAATTCAGGATGCAAGCTTTGAAAACTTATTCATGGTGCCAAGCACGCCAGAATATTTGATAGATTTCACAGATATTGAAATGGCAGGGGCACTTGAGGTTACCTCTATGATGATCCCTGAAGATATATGGGCGTAAGGAAGAAATGATGGGAAGGAACTCCTTTGAAGGTGTACATCAATCCGTTCGTATGCAGACAGCCATTGCTTCATGAGTTGTGACAAGAAAGGGACACAAGTGTGTTACCTTTAGAATATAATATGTGTGACAAGCAAAGAAAATGGATCTGCAGAAAGTAAACAGTGGGCAGAAATTAAGGCTTAAAAGTTGTAAATGCTGTGTCCCACATGCTAGAATGTTGATGTACTAATATCTAGACTTTCCTTTGAGTGTAATTGTAACCATCCCATTTCCAGCCTCTGTAAAACACATCCTGCAAAGTCTTCATAACAGGTAAAGTGTCCTGGAATTAATAGTACTAGCTTATAACTTGTTAACGTTTGATGGAGAGCATTAGAAACATGAGAAATAGTAATAATTAGCATGACAAATAATGGATGCCAGTCTTGGTGTTCTTCTCGGCTTCGGCTGCTTAGGGCTTCTCCCCAGTCGCTGTCTGTCGCGCCATGTTCAACCATGTAGTCTCTATTTGTTTCGGCGGCTATTAGCCGGGTGTCGTGTTTTGATCCAGGCATCTCGCCTTCGGACTTTGCTTGTATTCGGCTTTTGAACATTTCTCCTTAATAAAATACACGTGAAGTCGTGTTCTAGAAAAACAAATAATGGATGCCGGTCAAGAAAAACTCCATAGTTAGTCACAATTTCAGACATTGATATGACACCTGTCGAGCTTTGCTACATCCTCCATGCATACAGGCTGCAGCCTAGTAGCTATCAGGATGGTTAATTATATTCTCCCATCCCATGCCTCGTTGACTTGACTTGATCCAGTGTATGTGTCTGTAGTTGAACTGAATGAACTTAAAAAACCACAAGAACAAGTAAACATCTGACTGAACATAATTGGTGGACGGGAGGAAACATAAACATCCTGGTCGATTTGGAAGCTACTTAAAATTGGGTGGTTCTGCTCTGTGGCCTGAAATGTCCTACGAACTAGAGGCCCTAGCCGGTAGTAGGTAGGTTGGCCATTGGTCTCACTGAAAGGTGACGAAAGGTTCACACTTCACACCACACCGGAGTTTATGCTATTGCTATGCCGGTGGAATGCGGCGTTCTTGTTCGCCTCTGCTATGGCCCGGCCGGCCGATGTGTATGTGTATGTGTGTGTGTATGTTTCGGAGGACAGCTCAGAGCCCCTGGTTTGTGACACTTTGACAGGAAAACCAAAAGGAGGAGACGGAGAGGGGTGACTTGACCTGGGGTGTTTGGTGGAGCTGCTGCTCTGCTGCCCCAGCACGGCGGTCGCCGAAGAAGCCACGGCCGCCGTCGCCGGAGCCAAAAAGCCCTCGATGATTTTTTTTTTTGGAGGATGGTTACGTAGCTAGGCTGAAAGTTTTTTTTTTACGGTCAATGGAGGGAGGCGCTCCCCACCTGAATTTCTATATATGGCCTAAAACAGCCCATAATGAAGTATAACAAGGTTACATGAGATTTTTACGTGGTTCAAGCATCACCCAGGTGGTGATGATGATGACTGACTGATAAATGTCAGTCAGTCATAGGATTAGGAAGACAACGTTGTCTAGCTGTTTGAAACAACAGGCACCATTGATCGACGACGCGCCACTTCTTCCTGGGAACCTGCATCGCCATTGCTCCGCCGCCGAAGCTTCCCGTCCGAACGGGCGGACAGGAGACACCGTCCGATGATTCCTGCCCTGGTTTCCGCTCCAGCTTCCCGCGCAGCTTCACTGCCGTTCCCGCATGTGGTTGCTTCGTTGCCTTTTTCTCCCGGCCAATAGCAACAGCGGAGCGAGCGGAGGGAATCCAGGTACGTTTCTTTCTTTTCTTTTTTTTCTTTTTTTTCTTATGTTGTCTTTTTTATTTTTATTTTATTTTTGGTAGGTACGTTACGTTAGTTTAGGTAGGTATGTTACGTTGGTTTCTTTTCTTTTTTTTCCTCTTACTGGTAAATATGTCCGTGCGATGCATCGGAAGAAAAAAAAAAGCTACCAAATTTTAATGGTAAATTCGGAGGACAAAAGTGCTCCGGTGTCAAAAATTTTAAAAACTTCTATCCATGGATGGATAGAAGTTTTTAAAATAATATGGGGACTTTGTTCATGAATAGAAGTTTTATCGATGGCCAAAGCTCCCATATTATTTTACTATTATTATAGAAGAAATATGGACAAAACAAATGAGGGCTTTGTCCATGGATACGAGTTTTTTAAAAATTTCTCATTTATGACCTTGCAAAATGATACGTCTACCTGCCACTTGTTCTATGTCGTCCTGTGCTTCCGTAAGCTGCTGCTAGAGGTCGTGACCAATAACTTTAGCATCAGCACATGAAACGACGTGGCCTCGGAAGAATGGCTTTCGAGATAGCGGCTACATCCTCATATAGATTTATGGCTAGAACCTTTTGTGTAATCTTGTTGATTTTCTTTGTTACCTATTTTGTTTCTTGAGCTTTGTATGTGGAGAACATGTACATCTTTTTAAAAATTTCAATAAAGCTCAGTAAGGGTACGAACCCCTCCTGTTTCATAAAAAAACATGCTGAACCACATCAATGGTGGCGACCGAACGACCATAGCTGACATCATGGACCCACCGCTCGTGCTGGATGAGAACCACCTGGAGGAGGTGTGGGTAGTGGCCATCATCGTCAAGACTTGCCTAAGCGCCAAGCCATCACGCCACTACTCGGTGTGCTACATGCTACGGGCCCTGGTGAGCCCGTTGCACGTGGCCGCCATGGCTCCTCTCGGTCTAGCTCGGTGCGGCGGCAGCTATGGAGCTCATCATCCCGGAGCTCGTGGCAGTCACCTAGTGTAGAGTTTGGACGCCATGGCGCTGGATCGGCGGCTCTCACATGGTAGTATAGGCGAGGCGTCATTTTCAGTTGTTATTTAGGTAATTCATTTATTTTATTTATTCTATATATTTATCATTTGATAATCATGTTTTATATGTATTTTTCTTTAATGTTGTGTTCTGCCATGTTTACGTAATATACATATTATTTTTATGTTGTTCACATAGTATACATGTAATGTTCTATGATTTTTTTTTGATGTCCGCGTAGTATAAATGTGATGTTCACATAAGTATACACTAATGTTCTATGATGTATTCTATGATGTTCACATAGTATACATATGATGTTTATGATGTTTTTTTGTGATATTCACATGCGATGTTTTATAATATATTTAGTGATGTTCTATAATATATTCTGTGATGTTCACATGGTTTACTTGTGATGTTTGCGTAGTATACATACGATGTTTTATAATATTTTAGTGATGTTCTATGATGTATTTAGTGATGTTCACTTAATATACTTGTGATGTTCTATAGTATATTTTTCGATGTTCAAAAGTATCCATGTGATGTTCTTTTAAAATTTTCTCTATTACATGTTTTATTTTTTTCTTATGCTTTACTCTGGATTTTCTTATTTTCATTTACTTTATGTATGTATTTATTTATATCTATGTATATTATAATATCAATCATTGTTCTTCTAAACCAGGAACATTGATCTTACAAAGTCGGAACATTGTTCTCTAAACTTAGAACATGTCTCTGCTCAATAAAAAAATGTTCTATCTTCATAAGATAAATGTTTATTAAATAAAAATTTATCTAAATATATTAATATAGGATCTTGTTTTGAAGGATTTATTATAAGAAACATGATGGTGCAATCAGAATTTAATTTAGATGTCTAATTTAGCAGTTATGACTTTTTTAGTTCATACGTACCTGAGTTGAGAGCAACGTGGGTGAGGTGGACCCGTGTCTGCGATAATTAATTGCTAAGGTCAGCAAAGCGCGCGGTCCTTGCCTTTTATTCGCGGGCGTTGCCCTCCCTGCCTTTTATTCCCGCGCGCTGCCTACCGGCGCGGGGTACCGTCCGAACGGCCGGACCCCAAGCGCCCGGTTTTCCAAAGAAGACCAAGCACTCGTTATATGTGTGCCCAGAAAGTCCACACATACAACAACAGAATAGAAATATCAAAACAATGTTTATATAAAGCGGAAAACATACTATATTAACACTTACAACTATCAGAGTGTCGCGGAATGGCTGCTAAATTTATGCTCGGGCTCCATTCTTCTCAGGGACGGCTGACTGGGGTAACATATGCTTAGCACTTCTATCAGTCTTCTGGAAACTCCCCCATAACTCCATCAATCTTCAGAGCAACTTTTCTAAAGTCTGGGGGTGTGGAGAAAATAACAAGAGTGAGCACATGTCGTACTCAACAAATATAACATGGAGTTTATGAGGCTCAGAAAGGCTGACACTGGTTAAACTACGATTAGCTTTTAGTGAGTCATTTTTTTAGCATTTGAGTAGCAACAAACTATGTAAGCCCAAATAACCTCATGATCATGTATACGAGAATAATGTATAGCAAGAAACAATAATCATCAGTGAGCTTTAATATCATCAGTATTCTCACTACCATCAGTGTTCATCATTTATTCTGTAAGGGTCCAAGGCTGCTCGTGACCGTGAGCACGGCTGATATACTAGTTTTATACTCTATAGAGGTTGTACACTTTCACCATGAGTCGTGATTTATCCTTTTGTCCGAGGTGATCAGCCTCTTGACCCACTTCAAAAAAAAAAAAAAAAGTCAGCAGCCAGAACTTGAGTGATGCTATGCCTTTCACTTCTGAAGACGGCCGCGTTTCTGGTTTTCCAGAGTTGCCAGCAGGACAGGGCAATTAGCGCAGGAAACTCATCAGACGGGATACCTGACGGGGGGCTGAGAGTGTGGATGTTGTCTACGGCCATTCCTGGCATTGATTTGAAACCAATTTTTTCCCAGAATTGCCTGCCGATTGAGCAACCTCCGATGATGTGTTCTGGAGTTTCATCTTCATCATTGCAGACCTCGCATGTGCCATGAGGCAGCACATGTTTACGATGTAGAATTTTCCGGCATTGTATCCTTCCTTGTGTCAGGAGCCACATAAACATTTGAATCGTGGAGGAGCCACGTTGCACCAGACAAATTTGGCTCTGTCATCTGAAGGTTGTCCACGAGCTTTTAGCAGTTTGTAGATAGCACCGCTGTCAATGCTGGGCTGAAAGGTTAATCGGACAGGCCCTATGCGTATTGTGCATCATACGTAAATGAGGCCAATTACAGCTTAGTGAGGCCCTAGCCTAACAAATAGGTTTGGAAAAAGTCTACTTTGCCTCCCCTGACTCTCTCCAAGGTCCGATTTTCCTCCCTCAACTTCAAAACCAGACAAACCACCTCCCTCAACATTTCAAACCGTGCATTTTGCAACAATAAGTGAATATATAATATGGTATCCTTTAGTACAAAATTTTTGTTGTAGCTTTAAATCTATGTTTTTCTGTAATTAATTGCAATAATTCATAGCTGCAGCTTCTATAATTATTTTGTTGGACTAAAGCATACCATATTATATGTTTACTATCTAGATCAACTCATGTGGAGTCCAACAAAATTAGATTTTCTATTTTATGATTTTTCTATGATTTACTATGATTTTTCAAAGATTCAGCAAAATAAATAAAAAAGAAAAAGACAAAACCTTCATAGCAAAAACTTTGTACTAAAGCATATCATATTATATGTTCACTATGTAGATCTACTCATGTGGAGTGCAACAAAATTGGATTTTCCATTTTATGATTTTTTGGTGATTTACTATGATTTTTCAAAGATTCAACCGAAATAAATAAATAAAAAAAAAGGCAAAAACACGAACACGGTAGTAAAACCATGTTTACTGTAGCTATCGTCGCCTGCAGTGAAGTATGCCCTCCACAAGTCTACTCAACGCCATTTTCATGACATTGACGGCTGTTTGATACAAATAATCAATCCCCATCCATCTCTCTCCACTACAATAAACCCATTAATCCATGGCTTATTATGTTGTATTTTTTATAAAATTTTGGTATTATTAAAAATTAGTAACTATTCGCTCACAAAGAAAACTAGATTATTACATATATGACCATCTTTCATTTTCCTTCAAAAATCCATATAAACTTGGACTCTAAAGTATACCAAGAAAATTTGCATTTTTTTCTTCCAAATTTGCATATTTTATTAAAATATGTACATATATTCCTATTTAACTCTTTCTTAACTTAAATATCTCATTTACAACGCATATTTTTCAAATTACAATTCTTTTAGCTTTATCCTAAGTCAAATTTCTTCTAACTTTAGATAAGTTTATGGAGAAGTGCACTAACATCTATAAACACCAATTTAATTTTATTAAATTCTTCATAAAGTATATTTTAATAGTGAATTTTATTTGGACTTGTTGATGTTATTTTGTCATTAATGTATTTTAAAAAAATTGCTCTAAATGAGAAAAAATTACTTGTAACAAAAGTAAAGTGCATTACAATTTGTGAACTATTAGTTGGTTAGGTTCCTTATGGTCGAACCTACCAATCAAAAGGCTCAAGTCCTCGATTTGACGCATGTACTCGCATTTTCATGTATTTATTCTAGAATTTAGTGGCATTGTTCTTGTCTTTATAGGGTAAGTGTATGTATATGTACGAGTGTGTGCACTATGATTTGCAAAAAATACAAAAAAATGCACTATAGTTATATATCTTATAAACTAATTGTCACTACAAGTTCTATCTCCACATGCAAGACATCTACATCATCTCACACTAACTATCCACGTCATCTCTCACTAATAGTTATGTCATCCCACTAACTTTCAATCCTTTAATGCAAGCTATCCACATCATCACCACTAAGTGCAATTACTAATTTCAATATATTAAAAAAATATATAGAAGGTATAAATATATTTATTATTTAATTGTGTAGTTGAACTGGTCTCTGAAAAAAAGCCACAGAAAATAAATAAAACATCTGATTGAATAACTGGGTGTGTGTGCAAGGAAGGAAACGATCACCAAGCATTCAAGGGAAATCCGCCCGAATCTATTTGAAAGTTCCCAATGGAGAGAGGCGTGGTTCTAGATGCCGGACCATATTTCAAACATGCATTTGATGATGGCGAGGTATAGAATAATATATGGCGGTACTACAAGACTTTAAATCTAGTCACACAATCTTTTGTTTTGCTCTCGCTGCTATTAAGATAGAATGTTAGAAGTATATATACTTATTACGATTAGAAATAAATATAATAGACTTTAGATTCCTACTCGGTCATGTATCAAAAGTCCTCCTAGGACATATGTATCAATTATGCCGACTATATAATAAATATAATTGCCGATGGTCTAAAGGTTTAAGCCATTCTAATTATTTTCCACACTCTTCATTAGCGAGTGAGTCTTACTAGCATCAGACCTACACCATACGTATCGCAACTGTGTCTTCGTACACGGCGAGCCGTCAAATATGGACGAAACACCTTGCCATCGTGGCCAGCCATCCTGGCACCTCAAACTTCCAAAAGGAATGTCTATTGCCTACTCCCTTCGTCTTATAAAAAGAGTCACTATAGAATTCGTGCTGATCAAACTTTCTTAAGTGACTCCATTTGAGTGATATCTATAGTTAAAAATATTTGACTTCTCAAAAAGTGAGAATGACCTAGCTGCCATCCATCATATCCTGTTTACAACACATTACAGAGATGACGAAGGGAGCAATGAGGTAAAATAAATAAGTGCATTCTGGTTCCAATATTTCTGTCTCGTAGGATCTATGAAATTGGCATCATTCTCCATTCTGCAGCTATCTTTTCAAGAATGGACACAGCGGATGAGGGATACGTTGGATGCAAGGAAACGTGGTGACTCTGCCTTCAAAGACCGATTTTAGGGCAGCAATCGATTGTTACAGTCTGTGTTTCTTGTTCATGAAAAGCCCTTAATAGGCCCTAGATATATCACTCAAATGTAGCTGTAGAGACCAGGATAGTTTTTGTTTATTCCATCTGTCTAAAACAAAAGGAACACTCCAATGTAGCTGATTCTTCTTTCCCTGTGTTTGTTTCACAGTTTGTCGATGTGGATGTGTGACCAACCTGATGCTGCCCTGATTGGCTGACAACATTGTACATGCAGGCAGTTGCACTATCGTGCTGAACGAGGCATCACAACTAGAAGAGAGGAGGCATAAGAGCACAAAAGTTCCTTGAATGACATCGTCTACTCATAGAAGGGGGATCCAATACACAAGAAGCGGGGGCACGTGCCCCCCCTCAATGTAACACCCAAATTTTAGGAGTAATGAATTTTAAATAATTTAGATAAAGGGAATTAAAATTTTTTTAAAAAATAAGTGGTGTTGCATTCATGCTGTTGCATTTATTTTACTTTGTGTTGTGGAGTTTTTTTATTTAATTTGGTTTAGAAAATCTTATTGGAATAGGTTTTGGAAAATAAATAAATGAAGAAAAGAAAGAAGAAAGAAAATATAAAACCACTTACCTATGCAGCCGGCGGCCTGGAAGCCCAACCGGGCCGGCCTGCCTTTCTCTCCCTCTTCCCTTGGGCCATCGAGCCGAGGTCTGTTTTTCCTCCGCGCTCGCGTCTGAGTGGGCCGGCCCAGCGTCGCAGTGGCCCAGTCGGCCGAGCCCAGCAGCTGCGCCCTCCTTTCCTTCGCTGACCGGTGGGGCCTGGAGGTCAGTCGTCTTCATCCTCCCGTGTTCGAGCCGGACTCCGAACCGGAGAACAACCGCCGCCCTTTTCGCGATTTCCGGGATTTCCTACCCGTATACGGCAACTTGGAGCTACAAATAGGAAGTTGTGACCCTCTATTTCCCGTTTTCCATCTAAAACCCGAGCTTAATCACGTGATTTTGAGCATAGGAGGTCGGAACCCTAGACTCTTTCGGTTGATCGCTGGTGGAGCTTGTGGGTAGGTTTGGGCTCTTTTTCTTCGCATTGGTGAGTTCGCCATCTCTTTCTCTTTCTCCCCGTGCTCTTCTTTTGGGTTGAGACGTTTTGAATCACGATTTTGGTGAACTCCGGTGAACCGGTAATGGCGCCGCCGCCCTATCCAAGCCGCATCCCGATTTCGTGCTGTCGTAGCCTTCCTAAACTATGTAGATAAGTTCGTGGGGATCTTCTCTTTTGAATGGTGTCGGTTGGGGGACATTTGGTGGTCGGGAACGGCGAAGCCGAATTTTTCCGGCGAGCTCCGGTGGTCGGCTATGGTGGCCGCCGGCCGGAGGGGAAGAAGAAGCAACGCTCCCTCTCTCTCTTCTTTTGCTGGAGATGATTCCGGTCGTCCGATCTTGGATCGACGGTCGAGATTAGAACTTACCCCTTCGCGGGTAAAATTCATAAAGAGCCCCTTAACTTTTTAGTAATCAACCCGCCGTCCATAGCGTATTGCTGAAAATATGTTTTCGTGTTTTGAAAGCGTATTTTCTCCCGGCTAAATCAAAATATGTTTTCAGGTATTTACAGTTTTGCCACTTGGATTGTTTTGGTCATAAAATCTTCGTTTTAACTCCGATTTGATCCGTTCAAGTTGCGTTAGGTTCGTATTTGCGAGCTCTACATGTTAGTGTAGTTGTACAGTTAGTTTTGATAATTTATTTTTTGAGTTTATAATTAAGTATTTATTTATCTATAGGAAATCTTAGAAAATTCATAACTATCACGTTTTAACTCTGAATTTGATGATCTTTGCGTCTGTGTGATCGTAGAAACGTGTAGAAGAGTTTTATAAACTTTTATTACTGTTTTGCTAGTGTTGGTGTACTGTTCTAATTATATCTCTTTGTTTGCTTCGTGTATGTTTGATTGGATGCATGTGTGTTGTTGGTTGATGATCGCGTATAGAAGGTGAGCAGTATCTGGACGATCAGGAATATTACTTCGAGCCAGATCAGCGGTATCACTCGGAGAGTTTTGATCAAGGCAAGTATAACACAGGACTATCCTTGTTACCTATACTTTGAAATTATCATACATGTGCATGTGCTTACCTTGACAACCTTAGAGATTATAATTTAGTGTTTGTTATCTTGATTCCTTGTCAACCTTGGGAATGCATATGGGTAGCTACTGCTAGTGCTTAAACTAAGAACAATGATCTTGTAATTTGATTAATGGATTAAGCAATCAACCATTAAGATGATTTTATTACTGTTAAAGGGGGCTAGAGGATATGTATTATTTAGATGCTCTGGTTTCTCTCCATAAGGACTTATCTGTAAGTGATAACCGGGATATACAGTACAGCTGTGAGGGCTATATGGCTCTGGCTTTAGTTGTTTAAAAGACCTTTTCTAGCTTGTTAGTGGTTACCTTAAATGGCATAAGAAAGGCTTGCCACGTTGGGTGTAGTGCGAGCCCCTGGCCTAGTGTGTATAGGCTGTGATTGTTGTGCCACTGGAAAGAGAGGTTCTACATCTGCCTGCCGAGTGAATCTAATGGCCCTAACTTGTTAGACGAACTTTTGAATGGCTTTATATGGTTCTCCGGTGTTTGGGCTTGATCTCCCCACTCATTTGGAAATCATGACTCACAGTGAAAGTGTACACCTCTACGCAGAGTTAAAAACTGGTATACTAGCCGTACTCACGGATACGAGCGGCCTTCGGGATTCTTATGGAATAGTTGATCATAACTGTTATATCATGCTTAATTATTGTTGATCATTATTATGCTCATGTTAATGCTATTCATTATCCTTATTACAATTGATCATTGGTTCATTAATGGGAAGCGGATTATCTTGATGCTACTTAAATTGATAATTATATAATGGTTTAAAAGCTAAACGCAGTTAAACAGTGTCTAGCATTTTGACCCTCATGAACCCTGTGTTATATTTGTTGAGTTCGACATGGACTCACCCTTGCTATTTCCACCATAACAGATGAAGATTATGAGGAAGATTATCGTAATGAGTACTAGTTTTGGTGTCAACCAGTCAACCGTGTCCCTGTGTTTGGAGTTTCCGCTGGAGATCTACTATTAGTTATTATTATTTATAGTTCAAGACTATGTCTTAAATATTTATTTGCTATGTAATAAGCACTGTGATGATACTATGTAATTTGTCTACTTGTGTGTGCGATCATGTCCTGGGGCGCACATGAGTACTTTATGCATCCTATTTTTGTCCTTAAAAATGGGTGTGACAGATTGGTATCAAAGCCGTGTTGACTGTAGGACGCAAGCCTAGTTAGAATGGTCATTAATAGCATCCATGCTTCACTTATTTCATGCTTACTCCTTACACCTTGTTAATTACTAAATTTTTATGCTTCCTCTACTTTATTCTATTGCGAAAATACATTGATTCTATCTAATCTATGTCTAAATCTTATAGATGCCTCCTCATCTCCGTCTGTCAGCTACACATTAGGTTGCCCGTTTCAAACCCCAGGAGCCATATGAAGATGGTGACCAAGAGCTATCTGATGCTGAATCAAGAGTTGGTGACACACCAATGGAGGATGTAGTTATGGGGTGGACCACGAAGCTTCATATCATGGTTCCTAAAGCTGATGCTTTCTTCCATGATATGTTGACAAGAACCTTGGACAACTACTACTACGACTGGGAAGCTACGTTGGAGTATCGCAGTGCGGAGTATAGTCATCCATGGATGGATTCCTATTGGGAAACAGAGTTATGGGTCAAGAAAAGGGATCCTACCACTAAGGAGCCTAAGGTGGAGTCAAAGTTCATTACCCGAGTGAGCCGGGCAATCATAGAAACAAGCATGGAGGATGTCGCCTACAATGCGTTCGTTTACTACCATGGTCTACGTTCGGATAAGACATTACAGGGTGCACTCCGGCACTTTCCTTGTTTCCTACATGATAAGGGTGTTTGGACCGTGCCGCTTTCAGATGATTCATCCTTGACTCTACAAGCTATAGTGGGATTAGCTCGTGAATTGGCTCTACATGAGGTGGATTTGAAGGATGAGTTGCTGAAGAAAAAAGAACTTAAGGAGCAAGCTTATAAGGAGATTGACCAACTAAGGGCGGAGTTAGGACATCCCAAGATTTATGAGAAGCTTAATTAAGAAATAGGAAAAATCCTTATGCAATAGGAACGATAGTAGTTGCGAGTCAATTTTAAGTTTGGATTATTTTGAGAGTCAGTTTGTGGTGTGAACAATTGTGTGATTGATGGATTGTTATTATGATAATGTGTGATTTGGATCTTTGTAATGTGTGCTAGAGTTTTGTAGACATGCCTACAAGTTCTATGGTTAAGAATATTAAGTTTGAACAAAATATATTAGTTGGTTATGAGGTGAACTTAGTTCTGTCCTTTGCTGATTTTTGGATCAGTCTGGGATATTTTAGAAATAACTTAAAATCCGTTAATGGAAAATTTAAGAAATTTTACTGGGAATAATTAGACTTCTACATCTTTCTAACCCCGTAAGAATCACTTTAATATCTATTAAGAGCTAAGAGATATATCTGTTCCAAGTTGGGGTTACTGCACAGTCTGAAATTCTGAAACAGTTTCGGTTAAGCTCAATTTTTGGCCAATTTATTGACAGAATCAGAAAAAGTGTTGTGAATAAAAGTTGTAGATAATTTTGAAAGCTTTCCAACCATGTAAAGATCATATGAATTGGACGTCTGTAGCTCGATATATGACAGTTTTACTGAGTTGCTGAAATTAGAATTCGCCTAGAAAAATTAGATTTTGCTTATCTATTGAATACATCATCTTGGATCGTACTGAACTTTATTTTCTGTGTTTTTGGAAACAGATGTCAGGCAGAGGTCGTGGAAGAGGTCGTGGAAGTGCTAACCCACCCATTACTATGGAGGAACTTATGCATACTAAGAATTAGATGATGCAGATATTTATGCAGCACATGCAGAACAATCCCCCTGCAAGAGGACCACCACCTGTGCAAGTGAGGGACAAGCGTGGAGAATTTTTGAAGGGACGCCCTCCAGTGTTTTCTCATGCTGCTGATCCTTTAGAGGCAGATGATTGGGTGAGATCAGTTGAGAAACAGCTGAATATAGCCCAATGCAATGATATGAAAAAGGTGTTATATGTATCTGGCCAGTTACAGGGGACAGCTCAGACTTGGTGGGAGTCGTATCAAGCTGCACGCCCTAACAATGCTCCTCCTATCACTTGGAATGAGTTTGTTAGAGATTTTCGAGCTCGTCATATTTCTGAAGGTATAATTGAGCTGAAGCAGGAATAATTTAGAAACCTCAGGATGGGACAGATGAGTGTTAGTGAGTATCATGACAGGTTCACACAGTTGGCTCGCTATGCTCCTAATGAAGTGAGGGGAGATGCAGATAGGCAGCGTCTTTTCTTAAAGGGAATTTATTATGATCTTCGCTTGCAATTGAAGGGGAATAACTATGCTAGTTTTCAAGAACTTGTGAATAAAGCTATTGTGCTTGATAATGAGCGCAGGGAGATGGACAGGAAGAGAAAGATGAAAGGACAAAGCTCAGGAAGCAACAACCGTCAGCGCACAAATTCTCAGCATGGTTTTCATCAGAAGTTTCAGGGACCAGTTAGTCAGTGGAATCACAATCCAAATCAGAGGTGGACCCAGAATTGGCAAAGTAATCAGTCTCAGCAGCGTTCATCATATCCGCAGCGTCAACAGTATCAGCAGACTGGGCAACAGACTCCTCGCACTGGAAATCCCAATGTTACCCCCATGAAGAATAGTGCTCCCAGCACGCCTACTAGATGCTTTGTCTGTGGTAAAGAGGGACATATGTCTTACCATTGTCCTGAGAAGCAGAACTAGCAGACTTCTCAGAGCCAGAAGAGCAACCAGAGGCAATCTGGTACTAGAAGGGTGAATCACGTGTCTTCTGATACAGCTCATGATGCACCGGAAGTTATGATTGGTACGTTCAATGTACATTCCACTCCTGCAACTGTTCTTTTTGACTCTGGAGCATCTCATACATTCATTTCCAATATTTATGTTAAAATGCATAGTATACCCATGCTAGCTATGAAAGAACCTCTCTTAGTAAATTCACCTGGAGGTACCATGCAAACCAGTAATCGTTGTCTTCCAATTAGTATGATATTAAGGGGGGTAGAGTTTAAGATAACTCCTATAGTGTTGAGGACATCTGGTATTGATGTGATATTGGGAATAGATTGGATGAAACAAAATCAGGCAGAGATTCAGTGTCAGCAGAAGGTGGTAGTTGTGACTGCACCTAATGGAGATAAAATCAATGTGGATGTAGCAGTGCAGAAGCAGCCAACCGCTGTGGTGAATCAGCTTGAAGATGCTATTAAAGAGAATTCAGTGATTGAGGAATTTCCGGATGTCTTTCCCGATGATTTGCCAGGTATGCCACCTGACCGAGACATTGAATTTCTTATTGAATTATTACCTGGAACTGCACCTATAGCCAAACGACCATATAGGATGGGAGTAGATGAATTAGAAGAACTTAAGAAACAAATTAAAGAATTACAAGATAAAGGTTTTATTCGACCTAGTTCTTCACCTTGGGGTGCACCAGTTATTTTTGTTGACAAGAAAGATGGTGGTCAGAGGATGTGTGTTGATTATCGGTCACTAAATGAGGTAACTATCAAGATTAAGTACCCTTTGCCTAGGATTGATGATTTGTTTGATCAGTTAAGAGGTGCTTGTGTGTTCTCTAAGATTGATTTACGTTCTGGTTATCATCAGTTGAAGATTCGTGCCTCTGATATTCCAAAGACAGCTTTTACTACAAGGTATGGATTATATGAGTATACTGTTATGTCATTTGGTTTGACCAATGCACCTGCATACTTTATGTACATGATGAATAAGGTGTTCATGGAATATTTGGATAAGTTTGTGGTAGTGTTTATTGATGATATACTGGTATTTTCCAAAACAGAGGAAGAACATGCTGAACATTTGAGGTTGGTATTGCAGAAGCTTAGAGAGCATAAACTGTATGCGAAACGAAGTACATGTGAGTTTTGGTTGAAGGAAGTTTTCCTTCCTTGGTCATATTGTTTCTAATGGAGGGATATCAGTGGATCCAGGTAAAGTAAAGGATGTATTGAATTGGAAACCACCTACTGATGTTAGTGAGATTCGTAGTTTCTTGGGATTAGCTGGATATTACAGACGGTTCATTGAAGGGTTTTCTAAACTTGCTAAATCTATGACATCTCTGTTAGAGAAGAATGCCAAGTTTGTGTGGTCTGATAAATGTCAAGCTAGTTTTGAGGAATTGAAGAAGAGGTTGACTACAGCGCCTATTTTGGTTTTGCCAGATTTGAGTAAGAAGTTTTCTATTTATTGCGACGCATCTCGTCAAGGTTTGGGATGTGTTCTTATGCAAGAAGGCAGAGTAGTTGCTTATGCATCTAGGCAGTTGAGAAAGCATGAGTTGAATTATCCTACGCATGACTTAGAGTTAGCAGCTATGGTTTATGCTTTAAAGATTTAGAGACATTATTTGATTGGACATAAGAGTGATATATACACTGATCATAAGAGTTTGAAGTATATTTTCACTCAGTCAGATCTGAATTTGAGGCAATGCAGATGGTTAGAGTTGATTAAGGATTATGATATTGAGATACACTATCATCCTGGTAAGGCTAATGTAGTGGCTGATGCTCTTAGTAGGAAAAGTTATGCCAATGAGATACGGACGTTGTCTATGACTAGGGAGTTATGTGCTGAATTTGAATATTTGAATTTGGGAATTGTTACTAATACAATGGAATTAGTGATAGAGCCTACTTTAGAGCAAGAAATTTACAAGGGTCAGTTGAAGGATGAGAAATTAAAGAAGATAGCGGAAGATATAGTGATTGGTAAGTCACCGGGGTTTCGAATGGATGATAATGGGATTTTATGGTTTGGAAAGAGGCTGTGTGTACCTGAGGATCAAGCTGTTAGACAGACAATTCTTCGTGAAGCTCATGAGTCAGCTTATTCTATTCATCCTGGTAGTACTAAGATATATTTGGATCTTAAACAGAAATATTGGTGGGTTGGATTAAAACGAGATGTGGCTGAGTATGTGGCATTGTGTGACACTTGTCAGAGGGTGAAAGCAGAGCATCAGAGACCTGCTGGATTGTTGCAACCAATGAAGATTCCTGAATGGAAGTGGGAGGAAGTTGGTATGGACTTTATAGTAGAGTTACCACGTACTCAGAGAGGTTATGATTCTATTTGGGTGATAGTAGATCGGTTAACCAAAGTTGCTCATTTTATACCAGTTAAGACTACTTACCATGGACCAAAATTCGCAGAGTTATATATGGAGAGGATAGTATGTTTGCATGGAGTTCTAAAGAAGATTGTATCTGATCGAGGATCGTAATTCACGTCGCATTTTTGGAAAGCTGTACATGAATCTTTGGGAACAAAATTGAATTTTAGTACAGCATATCATCTACAGACAGATAGGCAGACTGAAAGGACCAACCAGGTATTAGAGGATATGTTGAGAGCTTGTGCATTGCAATATGGAACCAGTTGGGATAAGAGTTTGCCTTATGCAGAATTCTCTTATAATAATAGTTATCAACAGAGTCTTAAGATGGCACCGTTTGAGGCTTTGTATGGACGTAAGTGTAGGACTCCATTGTTTTGGGATCAAATAGGTGAATCTCAGATGTTTGGTACAGATGTTCTTAAAAACGCAGAAGATCAAGTGCGGGTAATTCGTGAGAATTTGAGGGTGGCACAGTCTCGTCAGAAGAGTTATGCTGACGATAGGAGAAGAGATTTAGTTTTTGAGGTAGGTGATTATGTCTATTTGAAGGTGTCACCTATGAGAAGTGTGAAAAGGTTTAACATGAAAGGCAAATTAGCACCAAGGTATGTTGGACCATTTAAAGTTATTGCTAGACGTGGAGAAGTTGCTTATCAGCTGGAGTTGCCTGAGAATTTGTCTGGAGTACATGATGTGTTTCATGTTTCACAACTTAAGAAGTGTTTACGGGTGCCTGAAGAGCAGATACCTTTAGAGGAACTAACTGTTAAGGAGGATCTTACTTATGAAGAATTTCCTATCAAGGTTTTAGAAACTGCTGAGAGAGTTACCCGAAGTAGGATTATTAAGATGTGCAAAGTACAGTGGAATCGATATTCAGAGGCAGAGGCAACTTAGAAAAGAGAGGATGAATTGAGGAAATCATATCCGCAGTTATTTGAGTAAGCAGTTCAATCTCGAGGATGAGATTCTTTTAAGGGGGTAGAATTTGTAACACCCAAATTTTAGGAGTAATGAATTTTAAATAATTTAGATAAAGGGAATTAAAATTTAAAAAAAATAATTGGTGTTGCATTCATGCTGTTGCATTTATTTTACTTTGTGTTGTGGAGTTTTTTTATTTGATTTGGTTTAGAAAATCTTATTAGAATAGGTTTTGGAAAATAAATAAATGAAGAAAAGAAAGAAGAAAAAAAATATAAAACCACTTACCTGTGCAGCCGGCGGCCTGGAAGCCCAACCGGGTCGGCCTGCCTTTCTCTCCCTCTTCCCTTGGGCCATCGGGCCGAGGTCTGTTTTTCCTCCGCGCTCGCGTCTGAGTGGGCCGGCCCAGCGTCGTAGTGGCCCAGTCGGTCGAGCCCAGCAGCTGCGCCCTCCTTTACTTCGCTGACCGGTGGGGCCCGGAGGTCAGTCGTCTTCATCCTCCCGTGTTCGAGCCGGACTCCGAACCGGAGAACAACCACCGCCCTTTTCGCGATTTCCAGGATTTCCTACCCGTATACGGCAACTTGGAGCTACAAATAGGAAGTTGTGACCCTCTATTTCCCGTTTTCCATCTAAAACCCAAGCTTAATCACGTGATTTTAAGCATAGGAGGTCGGAACCCTAGACTCTTTCGGTTGATCGCCGGTGGAGCTTGTGGGTAGGTTTGGGCTCTTTTTCTTCGCATTGGTGAGTTCGCCATCTCTTTCTCTTTCTCCCCGTGCTCTTCTTTTGGGTTGAGATGTTTTGAATCACGATTTTGGTGAACTCCGGTGAACCGGTAATGGCGCCGCCGCCCTATCCAAGCCGCATCCCGATTTCGTGCTGTCGTAGCCTTCCTAAACTATGTAGATAAGTTCGGGGGGATCTTCTCTTTTGAATGGTGTCGGTTGGGGGACGTTTGGTGGTCGGGAACGGTGAAGCCGAATTTTTCCGGCGAGCTCCGGTGGTCGGCTATGGTGGCCGCCGGCCGGAGGGGAAGAAGAAGCAACACTCCCTCTCTCTTCTTTTGCTGGAGATGATTCCGGCCGTCCGATCTTGGATCGACGGTCGAGATTAGAACTTACCCCTTCGCGGGTAAAATTCATAAAGAGCCCCTTAACTTTTTAGTAATCAACCCGCCGTCCATAGCGTATTGCTGAAAATACGTTTTCGTGTTTTGAAAGCGTATTTTCTCCCGGCTAAATCAAAAATACGTTTTCAGGTATTTACAGTTTTGCCACTAGGATTGTTTTGGTCATAAAATCTTCGTTTTAACTCCGATTTGATCCGTTCAAGTTGCGTTAGGTTCATATTTGCGAGCTCTACATGTTAGTGTAGTTGTACAGTTAGTTTTGATAATTTATTTTTCGAGTTTATAATTAAGTATTTATTTATCTATAGGAAATCTTAGAAAATTCATAACTATCACGTTTTAACTCCGAATTCGGTGATCTTTGCATCTGTGTGATCGTAGAAACATGTAGAAGAGTTTTATAAACTTTTATTACTATTTTGCTACTTTTGGTGTACTGTTCTAATTATATCTCTTTGTTTGCTTCGTGTATGTTTGATTGGATGCATGTGTGTTGTTGGTTGATGATCGCGTATAGAAGGTGAGCAGTATCTGGAGCCAGATCAGCGGTATCACTCGGAGAGTTTTGATCAAGGCAAGTATAACACAGGACTATCCTTGTTACCTATACATTGAAATTATCATACATGTGCATGTGCTTACCTTGACAACCTTAGAGATTATAATTTAGTGTTTGTTATCTTGATTCCTTGTCAACCTTGGGAATGCATATGGGTAGCTACTGCTAGTGCTTAAACTAAGAACAATGATCTTGTAATTTGATTAATGGATTAAGCAATCAACCATTAAGATGATTTTATTACTGTTAAAGGGGGATAGAGCATGTGTATTATTTTGATGCTCTGGTTTCTCTCCATAAGGACTTATCTGTAAGTGATAACGGGGATATATAGTACAGCTGTGAGGGCTATATGGCTCTGGCTTTAGTTGTTTGAAAGACCTTTTCTAGCTTGTTAGTGGTTACCTTAAATGGCGTAAGAAAGGCTTGCCACGTTGGGTGTAGTGCGAGCCCCTGGCCTAGTGTGTATAGGCTGCGGTTGTTGTGCCACTAGGAAGGGAGGTTCTATATCTGTCTGCCGAGTGAATCTAATGGCCCTAACTTGTTAGACGAACTTTTGAATGGCTTTATATGGTTCTCCGGTGTTTGGGCTTGATCTCCCCACTCATTTGGAAATCATGACTCACAGTGAAAGTGTACACCTCTGCGCAGAGTTAAAAACTGGTGTACTAGTCGTGCTCACGGATACAAGTGGCCTTGGGGATTCTTATGGAATAGTTGATCATAACTATTATATCATGCTTAATTATTGTTGATCATTATTATGCTCATGTTATTGCTATTCATTATCCTTATTACAATTGATCATTGGTTCATTAATGGGAAGCGGATTATCTTGATGCTACTTAAATTGATAATTATATAATGGTTTAAAAGCTAAACGCAGTCAAACAGTGTCTAGCCTTTTGAGCCTCATGAACCCTGTGTTATATTTGTTGAGTTCGACATGGACTCACCCTTGCTATTTCCACCATAACAGATGAAGATTATGAGGAAGATTATCGTAATGAGTACTAGTCTTGGTGTCAACCAGTCAACCGTGTCCCTATGTTTGGAGTTTCCGCAGATCTACTATTAGTTATTATTATTTATAGTTCAAGACTATGTCTTAAATATTTATTCGCTATGTAATAAGCACTGTGATGATACTATGTAATTTGTCTACTTGTGTGTGCGATCATGTCCTGGGGCGCACATAAGTACTTTATGCATCCTATTTTTGTCCTTAAAAATGGGTGTGACACTCAATTTCTGGGTTTCCAAAGAAAATATACCTTAATAGAGGTCCATCAGTGATAGGCCGCCACTCAAAATTCATGCTAGTTCACCCCTGCTTCCTACCATGTAAAAAATGCTTAGTATATTGCATGGTTTAGAATTAGAAGTTAGGAAAAGTGAAAACTACAAAGATGCTCTTTGCTCTCTGGACTCTGGAGCCCCGTGATGATAATCTATTTGGTTTGGCACTTCTGTGATAGGTTCTTCATTTTTTGGGCCCATGTATATAACATCTGTTGCATGGAAGTTCAAAACTTAATATAGGTTGCTGGTTCTTCGGGAGGGCCCCTGTCGCCGAAGCTAATCATTAAACATGTCTTAGCTTGTGAAAAACTATTTCTCTGGGCATTAATTCCATTAATATAGATTGTTAGTAATAGTAACTCGAGTTGTCTATGCATTACTGGTGTCTACATGTGCTCTCTTTGAGGAACAATGCTACTGTGCTGATGCTGGTATGCATACAGATAGATTTCAGATATACTCCAAGAGTTCCTAATAAAGCCTCTCAATCTAGGATTTTTAGCAAAAATAGCAAAATTCATCTCCAATAGTTCCTGATCCCACCTTCCAATTTTCCCGCGTTTGGAAAAATAGAGGTAGCACGGATATACTCGCGTGTGTGAGACGTGCGTATCCATAGGCCAATCTAAAGGTGAAAGAGCATGGGAAAGAACAAACAGTGGGAAAGGATTGCTGATGCAAATGTACAAGAGAGAAATAATATATAAAAATGCTTAGAATAATTTAGAAATAGTATAGGAATCCTGATGTAAAATTATCTTCTACATTTTAGAAGTGAATATATTATTGAAAATTGTTGCAGATGGTCTTATTTATTGCTCTCAACAATTTTTAGCGAGTCGCAAACTTTATGGTTTTGAAAAAAAATTATTGGGAACGCTTGGAGATGCTCTTAGTTGAATATTGATTTTTTGCGGGATACGAATAC
This sequence comes from Saccharum spontaneum, assembly GCA_022457205.1. Taxonomy (NCBI): domain Eukaryota; kingdom Viridiplantae; phylum Streptophyta; class Magnoliopsida; order Poales; family Poaceae; genus Saccharum; species Saccharum spontaneum. Next base: position 6,745,367 of record CM039607.1, read on the forward strand.
GTCATCGAATAGAATATGGATTCGAATATGAATAAAAAAATTGTTGAGATAAAGATGCATTTTAAAAAATTCCTGCTGCCTCTCCACTCTGGGCCTATTTAGTTCTCAAAAAATTTTGCAAAAAACACTGTAGCATTTTCGTTGTTATTTGGTAATTAGTTTTCAATTATGGACTAACTAGGCTTAAAAGATTCATCTCGTGATTTACAGCTAAACTGTGTAATTAGTTTTATTTTTTATCTATATTTAATGCTACATGCATGTGTCCAAAGATTCGTTACTGTAGTTTTTTGGGAAAAATTTTGGGAACTAAACAGGCCCCTGGTTGTGTGTCGCGATCGATCCAATCAAATTGTTGTCAGTGACCATCTCGATTGGCTACTCTGTGCTTCAAACTAATTAAGAGCAGGCCAGGAATATAATCGCACGGCCGGAAAGGGCTTCATAAATCCTCAGACTGAGTATTGATCTCGTTTATCATATTGCTGCTGGTCCCTGAATATACTGGTTTAATTTACAGATTATAATAACGCATGGCTACGTACCTGACAAGTCTGTTGCTGACTCTAGAATCTAGACGGCTGTGGACGGTGTGTCCACAAATCTACTTCTTTTTTTCCGTAAATATTATAATGGGGGAATCAATCAACGTCCTACAACTAAAAAGAACAAAACTAAGACAAGTAGATGGCATGACAATTGTTTGGGTCATCGCTCTGCCGTTCGATGTGCAATCTCATGGGAAGTCATGCTGCCAAGTGGGCCCTCTTCTCCGCAGAAGGAAACAACGCCGTGCGGTACCTGCTCCCTTTCCTCGTGCGATCCATAGCCCTGCTCCCTTCAGCGGGGCTCTCGGTCTCCTCCTCCTTCATATCTTGCGCCCTCTCCATCCCATGACCACTCCCCCTCCTCGGATCTAACCACTCTGCCCCTCCTCCCGTCACCGCGGCTGGAGCTGAGATCCACTGCCATGGCGGGTGCCACGGGCAGGTTCGTTACACGGGCCTTCGAGGCCATGCTCAAGGAGTGCGCCGCCAACCGTGGCAAGTTCGCCGTGCTACAGCTTTCCATCCAGTCATACCTCGGTGCATGCATGCGGCCCCTTTCCTCCCTCTCCTCCCACACATTGGGATCTCGTGGTGGCTGATGATGGGGAGCTGTGGTGGTCTCTGCGTGGGGCTCGTGTCATTGCAGATAGCATCAAGGGGGCTAAGGCAGAGGGCACGGTCATCACGGGGGCGCTCACGTAGGCTGGGTGCGTGCTCAACGGGCCGCAGGCCGAGCTGGTGCTGCAGCCACTCAGCCTCGTCGTCCAGACCAAGCACGTCTTTTTTTTTCTTGAATATGCAAAAGATTTGTGTATCATTATAATTAAGAAGAAGAGTTTAAACATACACACGACACTCTTGTAAAGAGCACCCTAGGAGGTCTTACAGTTGCGACCGAACCTTCCTAGCCGACTAATTCAAACTTCGATATTATACAAGAGTATACGACCGAACTAGTAGCAACTCAGAACCTACAGAGCTAGACGGCTCAGCTGCTCGCTGTGCGACCCTGCTTCGTCATCCAAGAAGAGTCTTCTACTAGTCATAGCATTGGTCGCCGAAACAGCGCATCTAGAGCCTCCACTACGTTGACGTCAATTTTCCTGTGAACAAGTCGTCGTATGCTCGCTTCGACGCGGATGAAACTGGAGCTGCCGGTGGTGCGAAGCCCATCCTCTGCATGAGGAGCACCTCACCCCGCTTGGCGGTCAGAATGTGCGCTAGCGGCTGAACAGCGATCCATCTACTCCGTTTTGGCAGGGGGTTCCTTCTGGTTGCCACCATCTGTCTTGGCGGGCTAGCGATTAACGGCGACACTCACCTGATCAGCACCTCCTCGGTGAACCGTGCGAGACGCCGAGCGGCCTCACGTGGCATGGGCGTCATGTCGTTGTCCTCAACGTCGAGCTGTCCCACCCGAGGAGGCGTAAGTTGTGGCAGCTCCTGCACCGGCGGCTGAGGCGAGGGAGCAGCCGGCGATGGAGATAGCTCCGCAATCCCCGGAGAGGCGGCCTCCAGAGAACGCCTTACGACGAGCGCGGCGGTGAGCTCCTACAGCATCGGGTCGAAAGAGATGACCAATGCGGGAGGTCCTGTGCTCAGGCACATCGCCAATGCAAGCGGGTCGGGCTCGAGGAAGCAAAGTGCGGCAGTAGAAGGAGGTGGCTTGCTGGCGTGATCGGTAGGCGCACATGTGGTGTAGTCCGGTGTCGCTTGGGCGGCTCCAGCTGACCACCCGAGGTTGTCAGTGGCGACGCTCGTTGCCGTCACAGTGTCGTCCCCATTTGGTCGGCGCCGACGTTTGCGACGTCCCCGCCGTCGGCGCCCACCGCCGCCGCACGTAGCTGCACCAGGCACAACTGCAATCGCACCCGGCACAGCTCCAACTGTGCTGGAAATGGAAGGAGGCACCTTCTGTCGCTGCTTACAGTCCCGCACGAGGTGTCGGAACCCCTTGCAGTGGAAGCAGCCTAGAGGCAACTTACATGTTGCCACCCTATGCGCAGTGGAGAGACAGTTGAAGCACTTCCCATGTAGATCCGCTGGATAGCAGGTAGGGGGCCGCAGACTAGCCGATGCAGGACGAGCGGGGCGTGCCCCACCGGCACCACTAACCGACCCCTGCGACAAGACCTCACGCCAGCCGTCGGTGTCCGGAGCGGAGATGGCTGGCGAGCGGAGCCCCGTCCGCGACGCCCGAGGCGTTGCCGGGCCGGGACGCGGCCCTCCACGGGCCGAGCAGGCAGTCCGTGCACCAGGTGTGGGCGCAGCCATGGCCGGCGAGACCTGCGGTTGCGCCGCACGTGCACAACACCAGCACCAGTTGCACTGTTGCATGCGCCTTTGGCGACGGTGGCTGGCCAGGCTCCCTCAGCTAGGGGGCGCTTGCCCCGCCCAGCAGCAATGCTGTCGCGAGAGCCTTCGACAATGCAGCATGGCTTGACACGCTCTAGCAAGGACGACATCCAGAGCTGCGACCCCTGGCAGATTGCGTCGAGGTAGGAGGTTGGAGAGTTGACCGGTGACCTCTCAGTGTCGGAGTCCTCATCCGCCCAACGACAGGCCTTGGAACGCCCCATTGAGCCGACCCCAGGGTAGAAGGGGGAGGTGAGGGGGACAGAGATGACGACAGGCTGGGGCAGAGGGGTGGACAAGGAAGATGTCGAGCCCCGATGCCAGAAGAGCCTCGTCATCCAAGACGTCTTTGATGAGAACAAGCGATTCGTCCTCCACTAGCCGCGACTCAGACGAGCCGGGGGCGCTCGGCGGCGCTGCCGCAGTGGAGCCAGAGCTGCTCCCCAAGCACGACCATTGGACGCCCGCAGCTGGAGCGCCGGTGGAAGAGGTGACCGCAGCGGCGGTGGCCATGGCAGCTACGCTCGGGGCCTCGCCGGAACTAGCCTTCCTGCGGGGCTACGGGGAGCCCGCGCCGACAGTGACCTGGCGGTCGCAGTCGCCAGCAGCGCCAGATCCAGTCCCCTGGCGTGGCTGTGAGGCAACTGCGGCCGCGGAATCCAACCCCAGAGGCGGAGCCTCACGAGCATCGACTCCCGCACATTGCAGAGGCGCGCACGACTGTTGAATGCCACCGTCGAAGCGACCCTCGGAGTGAGACGGGGAGCTATACACGGGATCTGCGGGGGGCGTGGCGGAGGAAGGGAGGGGATTGGCCGCCAGCGCTGGGGCAGTGTCTGACGACGGTAGCATCAGCGTCGGGGAAGAGGTCGTCCATGCACAGGAGCTGCCTGGGCTGAGCTTGCAGCCAGGGACAGCGCTGGACGCGGGATCTGTGGGGTGCATGGTGGAGGAAGGAAGGGGAGGGGAGGAGGAGGGGGCCACCGGCACTGGGGCAGCAGCTGGCGGTGGTGGCGGCGAGGAGCAGATGGCGGCCGCCAGGAGGGTCGCCCTAACGGGCCGTCGGGAGGCCCATCCTTCCTCCTCGATTTGTACCTCCCTCCCTCCAGACCAAGCACGTCAAGCTCGTTGAGCCTGTGCTCGACTGCCTCCATGTAATTACTAATCATCATCATCCCATTTCTGCCCTTCATTTGCTTGTCTGCATGCTTGAGGCTCATGAAGCGTCAGACGTGTTGCATTGACGTCGAGCACCGTGATGGGTACGGTATAATAAATGCGTGCTGCTGGAGGGATTATTCGCTCCAGCACCATGGATGCTTTGGATGTTAGCAGGCTAGAAACACATTTTCTTGTCTAGGGTAGATACTCGCATCGACCCGTCCTCATTTTTTACGTGCAAAGTCAAGTCCCTGAATTGGTTGTTTGGGTTAGAGATGGTAGATAATTCCAAGTTTATGCTATTTGACTTATTTACAATTTTGAGAAGATTATGAAGGTGATAGAACTCAGGATGGTCAAATGAGTGTGCAGTATGAACAAGTAGCTATCTAGACATTAAGTTGATACATCAACTAGGTAGCGTGTCCGTACGTCGCTACGGAACAACTAAACTCAAGATGGTTAAATGATTTTCTTATTCTAAGGTTTAATTTGGTTTTCAATCTAATCCAAAACTTTCCTCCACCCATTCATTTAGTGATATCTTTTCCTATTATCAGTGATGCAATGCATGTCTTGCCTACAACACTCTGACACTTCCAATTAACCTAGCGTTTTAAGTCATTGTCAATCTCACATATGCAAAAGGTTGGTGCGTTCATGAAGGCAAGTGAACCCTAACTAAATCTAGTAAACTTTTCATATTTCAATTACATTTTCTGAATATTTGTATCCTAGGAATGTATATTGGCCAGTGTATCATTTCGAGCATGCAATCTATTCCCTTGAGGTAACCACTCTTGTAACATGGGAAATTGATATAAAAAAATAAATTAATCAGTGTTCAAGGCAAACTAATAGTTCAAGGTGTCCGATAATATTCTTTTTTTTGTTTTGTAATACTATTTTGTACCATGGTTGGAAGCCTACTCTAGATCAAGGTCTTTATATTGGTCTCCTAGATCCACATAGGTGACTTTTGGAAGTTGATGAATATCCTCCAACTCTTGTTGTTTTCTTTACTGTTGTCAAAAATATCGATATTGGTGATTACATTGTCATTTCAGTGCTCACATTGAGATGCTTAACATGTTTTATGTTTGCACTTTATTATATTGTTAGCAAGCCCTATTCTGACATGGTTAATGATTGTAGTATATGTGAAGGAAATCGAACAAAAAGCTTCTGGTCAGCATGGTGTGACAATGCAAGAAGACCCCAATCAGACAGCAAACACTAATTAAGCATGGTGCTGATGAAGATATAAATATGTCAACAATGTTATCATTATTGCTCCAATTTATTTACAGTATTTTGATATCAACTCCATGGTGCCTGCGTTCTGTATTGATATTTTTTTAAAGTGAATTAGATAGCCAGATCAATTTCTAACATATGAAGTGAACTTTTTACTTGGTAAGAAGTTGGGTGGACTTCCCTGAGCTTGTGTGCTGGTAATTTAAACCACAAAACTATTTCGTAAAGATTAAATTAATTACTGGATCTTGGTTACATCAGTTTTTCAATCTACTTCTCTTTTTCCTTACATTTAGTTGTCATGAGTTCAGAGATCGTACATCATAAGATTTTATAGATGTTACCCGTGTGACATAGTATCATATAATTCTACATATATAGCCGTACGACAAATGTACAATACTATAAATGCATATGTTAATGATTGCAAACCATCAGTGAGAATTTTTGCCATGCACAAAATTCAATTTGTAATATTGATATTCCGAACATCACGCTCTCATTATCGTTTTTTTGTAACAATACAATACGTTCATGCTCAAATTATGGCATTATTTGTTCCCGTTGCAATGCGTGGAAAGGTCTATACAGTAGAGTTGGTGAGCCTGCGACGCCACGATCTTCGTGGCTGTATTAATTTCACTAACTTTGCTTTTTGGATTAAATGTCACTTTAACGTCAGTATTTAATTTCAAGGTATTGTTATCTTATCGTGCAATCCGTGTGTTTTTAGTACAAAATTTTAGTTGTCCCCATAGCAACGCACGGGCATGCTACATGTAAAAGAGCTAAAGAAGAGTGACAAGAATGAGACCAACAAATTAAACTCCATGACTTTATTTTTTTAGTTTTTGTTGCCGTTTCTCTTGTTGCATCCTCCAAATTGGTAACCACTCAGCAACTTTATATGTCTGTTCGTTGTGACAGTCCTGTTTGGGTTGGCTGTACAATACTACTGTATGTACATATACTTAATTAACTACTTCTCCTTAATCTTATCTCTACCAGTCCTTGATGTACCACATATATAAAGAACATATATATGTACTTAATTTCCTTGTTGAATTCTACCGACATTGCTGGGAAATCATCAAAGAGGACCTTCTAAGACTCTTTCAGGATTTTCATGATTTAAAGTTAGAAATTGGTAGATTCAATTATAGAATCATCACCCTTCTCCCAATGGTTAAAGATGTCAATAAGATCCAACAGTACAAACCTTTTGTCTGTTGAATGTGATTTATAAGATCTTCACCAAACAAAAGTTAACTATCGATCACCTTGGACCTTGCTAGTAAAAAATAAGGAGACTATGAAAATGCGTTGTCAAAATGCGTGAAGTCTCGTCCGTGAAGAAAAAAATGAAAATGTGTTGTTGAATAAACACTAGTGTTTGGTTTGAAGATTCAGTGGAATGCCCATATTCCTCATACTGCTACTAATTATTAGATTGTGAGAAATGAGATGGTGATGGATCAACTCATTATGTTCGACAAACCAAACAAAAAAAGAGTGAGATGATGACAGATTACTTCATTCCATAAATAAAACACCCTAAATGTAGCAAATGACTTCATTTAGTAACTAAGAAAAGTAGTTTCTAAATATTTGAATACAATCTTAAATATATCCATGTAATTATATATCTTTTTTGAAACATAAAGATCCATTTACATGTTGTTCAGGCTCGAAGTAATTATATTTAATAGGAAGAAATAAATTTAAATTATCATTAATCTATATTATTGCCTAAAAGAAAAAATTGAAATTTTACCTAAACAAATATATGAAGTAAAGGTTACATTTGATAATACATCCATGTATTCATGTATGATTCAATGTAAAAATCTTATTTGCAATGATCATTGTAGTAATTAATTATTTTAAATGAGAAAACAAATAAAATCCCTCCTCACCCTTGCTCTAATTTGATGACAACCTCGCATAGTTCGTCATAAAAAAAACATCCCATTTGAACATCAAATGGGCTGCTAGACTGCTACTGAGGTTTCCAATACATAATCCAAAATACATCATGGATTAACAAATTTGTTGCAGTGCTTTCCATCTCAACAACGACACCTAAGAGCATCTTCACCAGATCTCTATTCTCTCCTATGACTAGTTGTAGGAGATCTCTCAAAAACAACTTTAAGATATGAGATACATTTGCTCTAGCAGATTGCGAAAACCTCATCCTGGTTTAGGAGATGGATAGATCTCCCCTTTTTTAGGAGAGATGGCTGGGATAAAAGATGTGAATAGAATATCTACGGCAATTGTTACATATCCTGTTTAATGGATGGGGGGTATAAGAGGTCTGGTGAAGTAATGTGCATTGTAATTTGCGAACTTTTTGTTAGATAGGTTCCTTGGTGGAACTTGTCTACCAGGGTTTAAGTCCTCGACTTGATACCGTACTTTTCTGCATTTATTTCAAGATTTAAAAAATGCACTACAATTTAGAAAATGTGATTTATAATGCACACTTCCCAAAAAAAAAAGTGCGCTATAATTTAGAAAAGGGGTAATTAATAATACACACCACACCCTAGCTATCTGGATGGCTATGTTGTCCCGTGCCTCCTTGACTTGGACCAGTTTAATTGTGTACATAGTTGAACTGAACTCTGAAAAAAAAAGCCACAGAAAATAAATAAAACATTTAATTGAATAACTGGTGAACCGGAGGATCGGAAATGCTAGATGACTCTTGACGGACTTCAAAGGTAGCAAAATGGCCGGTCCTGACATGCTGCATGTAGCGTAATATGAACTAGTCTCTATCTAGGAAAATGAGGCGTTTTTGTTGGCGTCTGCTATGGGTGTGTGTGGAAGGAAGAAAACCAGGACCAAGCATTCAAGGGAAATCCGGCCGAATCCATTTGAAAGTTTCCCGATGGAGAGAGGCGTGGCTCTAGATGCCGGACCATCTTTCAAAGATGCATTTGATGATGGCGAGGTATAGAATATGGCGGTACACAAGACTTTAAATCTAGTCACAGTCTCTTGTTTTGCTCTCGCTGCTATTAAGATAGAATGTTAGAAGTATAGATACTTACGATTACAAATATAGGTTTAGAGTTTGGATTCCAAATAGACTCAGATTCCTACTTGGTCATGTATCAAAGTGCTCCTAGGACATATGTATCAATTGTGCCGATTATATAATAAATATAATTGCCGACGGTCTAACGTTTAAGTCATTCTAATTAGGGGTTGTTTTGTAGGCTTCCTCTGTTTTTCACCGAAAAACAGCTTCTCCTACAAAACGTTTAATAGACCCTCTCTGGAGGAGCCGGAGCCGAAGTCGGAGAAGAACCTTACCAAACACCCCCTTATTTTCCACGCTACTCGTTAGTGAGTGATTGTTCGCTTGAACTACTTTAGCAGTATTTTTTAGTGAATGAACAGTGTTTTTCTTTCACAACAAATCAGCATAAGCATCAGCATAAGTCCCCATACACGGGGCGAGCCATAGGATATGGAAGAAATACCTTGCGATCGTGGCCAGCCATCCTGACACCTCGCAGGCCCGTAGATTGACAGGAGCAAAGTGGGCAACTGTTCAGGGCCTCCATAATTCAAGGGCCTCCAAATTTGCACTTTACTAATTATCAATAGTTAATCCTTAAAATAAAAATAAAATGGTGGCATATCCAAGCAGGCTTGCAATTCCTGCATTGTTAATTTGATCAACTCAACCTAAGGCCCAAATGGTCATGTCACCCGCCTGCTTCCTTAGCTTCCCTGGCATGCAGAGTCAGCGATGGTTCATTTTTCCTCTTTGCTGCTTTGCTGCGCAGATGCTACCTGCATGCTAGGGATGCTAATTTGTTACTTGAGTAGTACTTATACTGTTTTACGATTAAGATTTGATCTGTTCTTAGTATTGTAAGATCCCTATATATTTTGAAGCTTTATAATTAAGTGAAAGTATGATTTTGTTTTCTTTTCGGTCCCAATATCGAGTATTTTGTTCAGGGGCCTCCAAATTATAGGTACGGCCCTGCACCTCGCACTTCCAAAAGGAATCTCTGTTGCCTACTTAATTTGTCTACTCAATCTTCTAGTATTTTCACATCTGAAAGTAGTGGTTGGAGATTCAATTCCAAGGGGCAGTGAGATGGCGATAGTGGTGGTAGGGGTGAAGAAAAAAATGGCATGCTGTAGCTGGCCAATCATGTCACATGAGACTTTCAAAATAGAATCTTCATTGTCTGTTTTATCCCAATATTCTTATTTCTAAAAATAGCGGTTTTAGAGATACAATTCTAGCGAACCTTGTCCACATATCTTTTTGAAACAAGATTTTTTAAGTAAGGTTAGCATGAGGTGTCCAGACTCCAGAGTCCAACCGCTAGACCCTGAGGTGTGGACTCGCCCCTCTCCCTCATGACTTGCCCTAGCGCCGCTGCCGCAACCCCCACGCACCCCCCCCCGATCTTCCACCACCGTTGGTCCCCTCCCTTCCCCTCCGGCATCTCATCTGAGGCCGGAGGGAGTGGGGATCCATGGTTTTTTAATAAGTTTTCTATTAGATCGAGTCCTTAAGTTTAGGGTCTTTCCATGCCAAGTTTCTTGATATTGGGGGTTTATCATCTCCTCCTCTCTGGCGACGGCGAGGAGGCAGGGTGGAATCGTTTTCTCCATGATAGTTCTGTTAAAGATGAAGGCGACAACTACGGTGTCAACAACTTCATCGGCATAACGACATAGACTTTTTTTCCGAACAGAGACATCAAGGCGGAAATGATGTCGCCGTCATGGAATAATTTTCTCTGGTCTCTTCTTTTTTGTTGTGGTTAGATCTAGTCACGATGAAGGATTGGTGCGAATAAGTTTTAGATCAATCTTCCTTATTCTTCGGTGGCAGAAAAAAAAAGAAGGAAGACACGAGAAATAAGAAGATTCTTAACTCCGCCTGCAGGAATGTTGGTCGTCGTTCGTTAGGCATTTGTTCTCAGGCTTTTTACTGAGTGTTTACCTGTGTGGTCATCCATACGAAACGTCATATAGGTTTGATTTTGAGATTTGGAGATGTTCACATTATAGGTACAATATAGATGAAAATCAGTTTTTGGATATATGTAATATATTTTAGAGTGCTTGTAATGTGATAATGTACCCAACTATTATTTAATATAATTCTTCTTTCGTCTCAGAAAAAAAGATAGCATGAGGTTACCTCATATAACGAAGCACTACATTTTTACAGTGATTTAAAAAATTGTAGAAGATTTTAATTGCATCTCTTCAAATCTCAATCCGCCATTCAAGATCAGCACAGTAAAGGCCTTATTCTTTTTCCCATTACCCTCTCCCCTATCCCGGTACAACGCGCGTTTATAATAAATATTTACTGGTGGTTGATGGGCTAATTTGTGCCGGGCCAGCATAGCCGCATCAGCATGGCTCAAGGGGCAACACACACCCCCCTCCGAAAAAAATCCATTGTACCTCATTCCTTGCTGGGGTTCTTGGCAGGCCTTAAGGAGGCTGTGAACTTGGGGATCTCTTGGATTTCCATAGAAACGGATGCTATGTTGGTGAAGGCAGTAGTGGAGGAGGATTTCTAAAAAAAAAAGAAGTGGAGGGGGATGAATACCACCTGACGGGGGAGTGATAACTGAAATCAAGCATTTGATGTCTTTAGATTTTGTTTCTCGAAATATTAGTGTTTGCTCTCGAGTCTATAATAAGGTAGCGCATACCATTGCGTCTATTGGTTTGTAAGAGTCATAGTGTCCTAAAATAACTCGGAATGATGTACCTCACGGTGTTGAGTCGGTGTCCAGCGATTTAGCTGAGACTAATGAGTAATGAAAAACCATGAAAGTTCAAAAAAAGTATTGCCACACACCCTTGGAAAAAAAATCATGCTACGTCATTGAACTATTGTCATAATTTGAAATTTTTTTGTCCTCTAACTCAAACAATAACATCTCCCAATCTCTGTTCAGATGTTGCGTTTCAAAACATGGTAGAGTTTGATTTTAATCTTGAGAAAAGCCAAAGAATATAAACGTCCAGCGGAGGTACCATCACCACGCGAGACAAGACCTCTCTCAAGTCAAGTCACACTAGTCACCAACCGCACAAGATGAATAGTTAAATTTGCCATGGTTACTGGTGTGAGCACTTTCATGAATGAGCTATTCCTATTTGGATGTTTATTTAAGCAGAAGATACAATATTTCTTAATTTGGCAATTTTTTGTTCTAAACTACAATCTAACATTTGTTCTCTCCTACACGATGCAAGCCCCATAAGCTCTCCTTCAGCCCCTGCCCTATTCTTAATGCATATTATAATTATAAAAGAGAGAGGGGTTGGAGACCGGATGTTGAAGATAAAGCCCTCCTTCAGTTTGATGTTCATATATCCTTCACTCGACATATAGCAACATGAGATTTAACTTACACTTTTATGAATTTAGATGTTTGTAAAAGTTTCTAACCAAAATTTACTGCTTCCGTATCAAACTATGTCGTTTTGCCTTTTTTTTATTACTAGCAAAACATGCCCGTGCATTGCAACGGGACGTACAATTTATAACTCGTGACTATGATTCTTATAAAACTTAAATGACTGATTCTCCATCTCTGCGTAGTCGTGCACGCTGCAGTTCTAAAAAATCGACGAATTCATTAGACTGAGACCGAAAGTAATAATCAGAATAGAATACGTACTGTAGGCCCAATATCGATTCGTTCTTCCTCTTCATGTCGTCAGGACGAAGCGTTTCAGAGCTCGCTTCCATCATCCATGGCGTACAAGCAGTTCAGGCGTGGATCTAGCGATTTAAGGGGATGAACCTCTCAGAATTCAAGGTATGGCGCCATACCTAGCCATACCGGATCCTCCGCCCCTGGGAGATGGGACTTCGGCAATCGGCAGCTCCTCCACGTGACCATCAACTCCATACGGACAGGATCTCCTCCAGGGATCCTCCGCCTCACACCGCACAGGCCTCCGAGCCCGATCTCACCCCTCCCCGTGTCAACTTCCTCGCCCAGCCACGCCCCTCGCCACGCCATCATGCTCGTGGTCTGCATCACCGTCAGAGCCCAAGCGACCTCGCTGTCGGTACCAGATGACGTGCACCAGCAGCCAGGAAGATCTAGTTCCACGCTAGCCAGTCCCTCCCCGCCGGCCCCGTCTCCCCGATCACCGCCGACGCAATGTTGTTGATCACTTGCAGGGGTATGATGATCATCAGCACGTTCTTCTCGCGCTCCTGCACGCACGCACACACGTATGATCTATCGTCTATCGCTGGTCGTTGCGTGCAGATGATGCAGCATGGATCGATCGGAGGATCAGACGACTAGCTCATGCACCTGGATGTAAGGTTTCAAGGACCAGCCAGTGCCGTTGAGCACGAGGACGGTGAAGAGCAGGATGTCCTTGAAGAAGCCGAACACGTAGAAGGCGACCTTCCACCCCACGCCGGTGCGCTCCACGTACCACTGGTCCTCGGCGGCGCACGCGAGCTTGAGCGCCTTGAACAGCAGCAGCGTGCCCATCACGGCGTGGATGCGCTCCGCGGTCCTGCAGACACACGAACGCAGAGGGGAGGGGCCAGTCAACGAGCATGGCATGTTTTAGGGATGGCCATGAGAGCCTCGAGAAGATCACATGCATAAGCACCCAGAACAAAGAGGTTCACATGGAACTTACATCTTCCTTTTTCTTTATTAGCATGTATGGGATTGTCTTTTCTCACGTAAACAACCAGGACTTTGTACGTGATATTGTCTTGCATCTCTTATACATGTATAAGCATGTATAAGATTAGAAGTCTTACTTACATTTTACGCGAAAATTTTATCTCTTTATTATTAGGTATAGATATAGATACATTAAATATACACTATGTCTAAATAATAGTAAATGATATGGCTCCATTCACTTTAGCTAAAGTACGTAGTGTCCGCAAGTCTAGCACCAATAATGTATGGCTGCAGCAGCCGCTGTTTTAGCGCAGCCGAACAAACCATATGTGTTTAGAAAAGCCAAAAACGATCTGTAATTAGAAAAAATATGATTAAAATATGATATAATTTGATTATTTTCATATTAAATGAGAAAAGCCAGTAGTAAGCAGCATCACCACAAGTCACTCTACTAGTCACTCAACCGCACAAGACGACAAAGACCCGCCCGCACCTGAGCCGCGAGAGAGCCGCGTGGCCACCTGCGAGTGGGCCCGCGCCCTTCCAGAGATTTCCACCGCACTCTCCACTCCACTCCACTCCACCTCCACGGCTCCACTCCGGGCATTTGACACCGCACCGGCGCCGGCGTCCGCCGCAGCAAGTGTGCACGCAACAGACGACGCTCCAGCGCCAAACGGCAGCAGGTCCGGACGTCCGGTCACCTTCCGCGCTCTGCGCTCGTCCCCACCCATGGCGTCCGCGCCTTCCGCCCCAGCATCCGCCGCCGTCAAGGCCGCGGCCCTCCCCATCCCACCGGTCCAGCCGCCGCCCGCCGTTGCAGTAGTGGCGCGGCGCGCGCCGGTGCCGGTGCCGACCGCCCTGCGCGCCCTGGGCGGGCGTGGCGCGGCGCTGGTGGCGTCCGCCGCGCTCGATGACCTGCGCCCGGCCATCGACGAGTACCCCGAGGGCATCCTGTCCGGGGAGTGGCCCGGCAACTTCTCCCTCCTCAGCTACGCCGACCTCCGCGCCTACCTCGAGTCCCAGATCGTCACCTCCGACCAGGTACCCGCCGATTCCTCTCCCTTTTCCCCCTTTTCTGTCTCTGTCTTTCTCTGGGACCCGCTCTCGGATTCGATAGGAATTGGTTGTTCTTGGCTGGCAGATGAGCCCGGCGGCGAAGCTCGGGGACGTGATGTCGCGCCCCGTGCAGGTGGCCACGCCGGGGCAGCGGCTCGCGGAGGTCGATGCCATCTTCGCCGCGCAGCAGTTCTCCGGCCTGCCCGTGGTCGACGAGGACGGCAGGTGCGTCGGGGTGATCTCCAAGAAGGACAAGGCCAAGGTGCCCAATGGGGTCGGTTCACTAACTACCCCTCCTTCTCCTTGTTGCCTGTCACTTTTTATGCCTGTTAATTGCTTAATTGGGATGTTCTGTTCCTACAGATAGATTTATCAAATCATGAAAAACGGGGATGGAGAACAAAACCAATCACTAATTGGATGACCACAATGTTTTTTCAGTGTGTTCTTTAAGCATATCCTCAATTGGCTCTTTTCAGTTTAGTTTGGCCACATGTTCATCTCGTTTGCTGTCATTCCCTTGCTCGATCATTCATTTAGTTAAAATAATTAGAATTCTTAGTTGTACTTCCTCCATTTTGAATTAAAGTCGATCTAGACATAATGCACTTACAATTTAAGACGGAAGGAGTATTATGTAAGCATGACAGCTGAAATACAGCACTGCTGTTAGGATCTGAACTCCTGACTCAATTTCCACTCAGTTTGTTATAAACAAAACCCCTACTCAGTTATCTGTTATCACAGAACCAGAAAGTAATCCTTGAGGATATGATCAAAGTCAAGACCAAGGGTTGTAGCATGTCTGACGCTTGCTGTGTCAGACATGCTAAAGTGAGCAATATACAGAAAAGATAAACAAGTGGTCCAATCCTAAAAATTAGAGCTTATTTAGTGAAAATTTTTGGTCTCTAGTAGAATTAACTTAAACGGGTATATTATGATTGTTCCTCCAACAAGAGATTTTGCAATGATTCGGTCAGTGGTTTTAATGATATATTTTACAAATTAGCTTACCTGCTTCAAAAGTTTCTCAGTCCTGAAACATTTGAAGTATTTTCTGAAAAGCATAAATATAAAGGTAGTTTAAATGTTAGCCCGTCTGCAGTCAGATGCTCAGAATCCAATTGAATTTTTCTTTCTTATCAGAAATTTCTTTTTCTTACTTTGTTTGATGCATTTTGGACTGAAGAGAGGCTTGGTACTGACTGTTTCTTTCATCAGATATTGCAATTTTCACCTAAACAATCTATAGTTTTGTTGATGATCATGCATAAGACATGAGAGTTCCTTCCATTTGGAATAAATATTTTTTTGTGGCGTTTAGCGCACTTGGTTCTTTGACTGGTATCTTTAATACTGTTACATTTATAAACAGCTCAGCCCCATGCTGTGTATGGGCCTAGTGGTTGAGAAACATTTCCTAGTGGGGATAAATAAATATTTCTTTAATGAAACCTGTGCTCAAAGCATGTTAAAGAAGATGCGGCCATTTCCGATATCTTTGGTTTGGAAACTATCGGCTAATTTTTCAAGCTTGTTGCCGAGATGCAGATGGAGTCAACTGTAGGTGAAGTCATGTCATCTCCTGCGATAACCCTGACACCCCAGAAGACGGTCTTGGGTAACCTTTACTCCCCTCTACCCTAAGAACACTTGAAATCGTTACAACAACTTGCTAACAGGTTGCTGCTGGATATGTGAGCAGAGGCTGCAGCACTAATGCTTAAGGAGAAGGTTCACAGGATACCGGTTGTGAATGAACAGCAGCAAGTGATCGGTAAGGTTTTCCAGATTGCTTACTTTTTTTTTTTTGGACTAGGAGTACATAAATAAAGTCTATATATAAATAGAGCAACTAAACTTTTCAGCAGTGCAGTTTTACTTAGCTGCCTTGGAGAATACTGTTTTACTTTGTTATTAAGAGCTCTGTTTACGGTTTGGACTTGGTAAACTTTTTAAAACATGCCTTTGGCAAATTAACTGCAAACTGTGAGTCTGTGACAATAAGGTTTCACTAAAGCAATCATGATGCAATACAGTGCTACTGGTTCCAGTTAACTTTAGGTGGAAGCTGAAACATAGTTGATTTGGATTCAGGAACCTGTTACCCAGATGTTCTTTTTTCTGAAAATATAACTAGTAGAAATTACCCACCCTGCTCCTGACACCCCTGGCTTTACTCCCTGCAAATTTTATGAGGATACATTCGCGGTACATATACTAGTTTCTTACTCTGATTCAGGAACCTGTTACTAGTTTCTTACTCTGATTCTACAAATGATGCCCACATGATAAGTTGATAACCTTTACCTCATGATGGTAACAGGAATTGTGACTCGCTCGGACGTATTCCAGGCACTTGAGGCCAACAACAACAAAGCATGAGAAGTGAGGTCCCCTATTAGGCTTGTTCTCGCCAGTTGTAAATATCAGTCGAACTAGTCCGTACCCCCCGCGGACGCAAGCAAGAATAACGGTGGGCACTCACAGTATACCATTCCATGCCTGCCTGTGTATCATAGTTTTTGTGACTCTGTGTGTGCGCGCCCATTGTGTGTCTGTGTATTGTGTAATTCGAAAAAAATTAAAAAAAATCATAAAACCTGAAGTTGCATGTCATCCCATATATATGGTAGTTTCTTTTGAGTGGAATATATATGGTAGATAAGGAAGAAATATTGAGATATGTAAGATGATTTTTTTTTGATGGGTGGGTCATCACTCTTTGTGGTTGGGACTGGCTCACTGGCCTGGAAAACTAATCAGGCAGGGCGCAGGCCTCATGCTGGTTCATCACAGCCAAGCCTGCTGCCTGCCCATGAGTACCGACTTCGTCCAGCAGCCCAAGTGAGGTCCAAGCCCAACAAATGGTTGCTTCCCATCCGGAAGCGGCCCTAGCCGAGGACTGCAACTGCATCTCCTATCCCGCTTCCTTCCCCAACTCCGGCCAGCCGCCGGCCACTGATCGGTCTCCCCCGTCACGGACGACCAGCTCCGGCTGCCGACGTGAGCGGGGCCCGATGGCGGATTGTGCGTGCGTGTGCCTTCTTGCTTCCCCCCTTCCGATCCGACGGATGGCTTTCGAGATGCCTGCACCCGGCAACCGGTAATGTGGATGCCTTTCGTTCCAGTACTATGTATCCCATTGCAGCCACAAGTCTGCAAATATAATATTGTTGGACTGCTGCAGCAGCCTGCAGGATACATTACATTATTACTAGTGCCTAATTATAATTAAGCTGCTTCTCTAGATGATGCTTCTCCTCGTATAAACTAATTATCTAGGAATCCTCAACGAATTGAACATCTGATCTGACAGCGAAATTGTCTTCCCATCAAACACTACTTGACTCCTACACATGGGGGTGGTGGTATATATTATCAATCAAAGTTATATTATTCGAGTGCGGCATTCATCGCCTTTGAGCACAAATTCTTTTTCCTTACGCGGAGTCAGACGTGAGATACCATTTGCTAAAAAAGAAGGGTTAAATTCAGTGGGCGCGGTTAGAATTAGAACCTGCGGTATTACATTACATGGCATCCAATTGTGATGTTTCCGGCGCTAATGTATCATACCAGACTACCAGGGGGGAGGAATGGTATAATATATTCCTTGGCTTTATTTCTGTTATTTTAGCTTTAACGTGCTGTCAAAAAGATCAGAAAAGAAAGATTAGCTACACAGATCCGTCAGCTGTCAAAAGATAGCACTGTTCAATTTCAGTCCCAGGCTACTCCTCATTGACCTTAGCTTCCAGGAACCATCCCACCGCCCCAAGTATATATTACAGAAAATCGTTTACATAAGCAGCGAGATTCTTCGCAAACAGTGCAACATTGCACATGGGAGAACCTTGTACCAGCATCAATTTGCAGATATAGTGGATAAACTAGGTTGTTGATCGTCTTTGTTTTATGTCCCCCATTAATCTCTAATTATCCAATCAAGGGATGCTCTGAGCATCCCTCCCTTTGTTTATGACCCTTCTAGCAGCCAGGAAGTTGTACACCAGGGTCGTGTTTGGGTGAGGGCTGGTGCTTTGCTTTGGGCAGCTAACACATCAGTAGTCTCAGGTTAGGCTGTTCAGTCTTTGCAAAGGGCGAAATTTAACAAAAAACTAACCCGAGCCATGGAACTGGCTTTATATTCGGACTAATACAATGATGCGCAGCTCTCTTGCGTTTTCGAGAAAAAAACAGTCAGCTATAAAGGCCAGTTTTGCCATTCAACCTTCATGGATTACCCATTCCTGAACATTACTTATGTAAACAGTTGGTCGCCGCAATTTAGATGCAAAGGGTAATTTAACAACTTCTGAAGGTTTAGTGTAGAGTAGAGAATTAATATTCCAAGAGTTCTCTGTTCTCCCAGTTTCCAAATATATGTCACTTCTGATGAAACCATGCATATTCGGGGAACATCTGTTTTCTTTTAGGGAGTGTCGTCCATTCTTTTGAACAGGCCGTATTTTTCGTTTTCTGAAGATGGAAGTATTCGGGGTTCAGAATTCGCCCATTTGTACCTCCCCTCAGTCTTGATTGAGACTAGGTATGTACTGCATTACATATATAAATTTTTACAACGGTTTGGTATTAATACAAGAGACCCTCTTCTTTATAGCATAAGAGAAGAAAGGAAATAAAGTGTAGTTGGGTGAGCTGTTTCTCTATGTATTATATATTGGATGTGTTTGTAGCAAATAAACTAAGCTTGACAGTTTGAACCTGGTGACCAGAAAGTCCACTTGGTCGGTTGATTCGGCAAAAAGTAATCCGCGAGATGATGCGGCTACTTCTATAGCCACTATCTCAACGACTAAAATATTAGCATCGTATAATATTTTTTTCGAGGAAAGGGTGGCCACCTACTGGTTAAAATATATTAACTAATAGAAGAAATATTATTGAAGTACAAAGTGTTTATATTTATATTAATCTGTGCTGATCAACAACGTAATATCACATTTAGTGCATGAAGTTAAACTGCTAGATGATGAAATAATAAAAAATAGAGAAAATTTTCATCTTTCATAAGATATCATTTTTTTTAATTACATAAAAAACATAGGCACACTAAGCAGGAGTTCGCACATTAGTATATCAATAGTTTTGTTTCCAATGTCATGTTCAAACAGAGTTTATTCGCGCACAAAAAGGAAGTGACAATAATAAACTCATTATAGGTAATTATAATAAAAAGCGAAACCCATAAACAGGTGATTATTATAAATTAACTACAAGTTACACTAAAAGGAAAGCCCTATTGAAAAGTGAATATCACTCAGTGCTCCACTAGCAGTGTTGTTGCTTTAGGATTTGTGTATTTAAGTTTTGGAAGAGCATAGAAGCACCTCGCAACTAGCCAAGTGATTTATCATTATTCAAAGTTGGAAAGAAATATGTAAAGCATGTCATTTTCAACATATCCTAGAGCATTTGTTTTCTGTCCATAAGGTCATTAGCAATTTAGCATGATAACTAATACTACTTAATCAGGAGATGCTGGCAGGGTTAATTAATTATCTATGCTTCTCTCTTGCCTCTTGGGACTGCATTGAAAATGACTAGTTGGTGAAAATTTGTTCAAAGGGATGTACTATTATAAGTTCTTTATTTCCTCCCTATGCTAGCCTGTGCCGGTGGGCATCGACCCACCAAACCCAAGATTTTGTTATAAAGTTGTGCCTCCTTTTTATTTAACAAGTAATATAAGACCAAGATGAGAGTCTTGAGAAATGTAAAGAAATGCAGAGTCAGGGCTTTGAGCTAGCTGTCCTCCTGCACAGGGGTTTGTGTTGATAATGGCATTTAGTTAGTTAGATGTGGCGGGCTCTTCTCCGTTACTGCGTGCTTACAGATACTAAAATTATTCCTGAAACTATTTGACTGACATCTAGAGATAAAAAAAGGGAATATGTAGAAACTCTTATTTCTTATGGGACGTTTCTCGTGATATTTTCTCAATGTGCTTGCGCAACTTTGTTGCTCTCAGCCTGATTAGTCTTCAGTTTTTTCTATCCAATATTGCTTTGCATAGACGACGAAACAAAGTGTGACATATGCTCTTGGATACTCTGCATTGCCGCTAAGTGGAATTCCAGCCAGACATAGGCTGTGACGCGTGCTAACGTTGAAGAATGCTCCTACACCGTCGTTGTTCAATGCTATAAATAAAGGTGGTCAGCTCTTCCAAGTCCCAGGCACAAGCTGCCTAGCTCCGTTCTGCCAAGAAACGCCTCCTGCTCTCCTCCCTCCTCCATCATCCTCGCCATGGCTCTTGAGTCTGATCCTACCTATCTCAGTGATTTGGGATCCCACCAGGCTGCCAGAGCCCAGCAGCAAAGAATCAGGTACGCTTCATCGTAGGTTCGTTCCTAAATTCTGCTGCGAAATTTGTTCGGCTTCATCTGTTTCATTCTGATGCCTTTTCTTCAATTTCTTTTCTGTAAAAAAACTCACCAGGAAAGATGAGCGCGTCTGGACCTCAGACACATATGCACCCTACGACGACGGGCACCAGTGGAGGAAGTACGGCGAGAAGAAGCTCTCCAATTCCAATTTCCCAAGGTTCCTAGTCCCTCTTTGCTTCTTCATCCCCTTGCCATAGAGTTTTATTCTCCAAATAAGTTTGTTGTTTCAGTCCATGCATGCATCCCTATTGTGTGCAAAAACCTCTCTTTACTACTACGAATTGTCAACTTAGTTATTATACTATATCTGTAATGAGTTTGTACGACCTGTTACTTGGTGAACTGCCTGCTGAGGGTGGTTACCTCTAATCTTTGGAATTAATTCAGGAACAAGCTTTGCATGCCTTGTTTTACTGGAAGAATTCCTAGTTTTTAATACCTTTAATTTGTTCTATAATGGCTTCCAGTAGTATAATAAGTAAAGATGAACTATACATGCTTTTCCTATCTCTAACGCTGTAATTTTCTTCTTAAATGAAGCGTGTTATGGTGGTTTTGTAGGCACAAATCTTGAGCATTCCACTGTTTTTGTTTACCTCTGATGGAGGATATATCAAATTGTCTGTTTGTCTACTAGTCATACGGTTTTGCATAATCCTCTGTCTGCCACTGTTATGCCATTGAGACATTGGTGGCAAATAAAGAGCTGCAAAATTTTACAATGGCAAATAAGGAATTTCCCTTTTTTTTGTTACCATATATAGGCCATAGCCTTGATTGATTGAAAGAAACAAATTGTTTTATGTAACGATTACTGGTCTAGTGGACTAGGAAAATAACCTTCACAGTAGCAATCGTTTTTAATTATTGACAACTCAACTAGACAAATAAAAACTTGTAAAGTGTTACTTCCCATATGAATATAGTAATATACGATCCACATGCCACCTTTATTACCTGCCATTTGCAACTTGTTCAAATAATCAAATCTTATACTTCACTAGCAACTAAAAGTTCCATCATTTGCTTAGCACTGTTGTTCTCGAACTCATTTTTCAACTATTACTAGTGTGAATGCCAGCAGTCTCCGCTACCATTTCTTTTAACTTTCCTGGAGAGTGATTGGAATGTGGTGTCTTGTTAGCCCATAAAGAGCAGGTTGATAGATCGGAACTTTTGTTTATTTTCCTACAAGGCGGTGGAGGTAGAAGATGTCTCAAAGGTATTTATCAATGTTGTTCCACCTAATTTAGGTAGACTAAGTGTTAATGGATCGGGATAGGATATGACTAATATCATTAGTGGAAGATTTTGAGGTACTTATTATCACAAACAAGAAATGAAAAGTGGGTATAGACTATTTTGGTTAGTAAAGAGTAAGTTATTCTATTGTAAGCACTAAGCAGTCGGTGAAGTATTAGATTGGCCTCAGCATTTTTGTCCAATAATTCACTTCTTTCCATTCGAAGTGAGATTTCAGTACATGCCATCCTATTTTCAGGTTCTATTACAGATGCACCTACAAGAACGACATGAAGTGCCCGGCTACAAAGCAAGTACAACAGAAGGACACAAGCGATCCACCATTGTTCTCTGTCACTTATTTCAACCAACACACCTGCAGCAGCATCTCAAATCCCATAGGAAGCATGAGAGACACTGCTGCGCAATCGGCCTCGAGTAAAGCAGTGTCGATCTGCTTCAGCCCGCATTATTCTTTCAGAGATGAGCCACAGTCACCGATTACACATTCTTTCAGAGGCAACCAACAGTCGGCTGAGAGGAGTGCCTATGCAACGAGCCGGTTTCAGTGGACCGCTGCATCGCCTCCGTCTCTTACCAGTAATGACAGTCCGGTTAAGATGGAGGTTGACACTTTTTCAGGAGCAAGCGCTTCGTCCAGCTCCAGCAGCATGGGTTCTCTGCCGAGGACAAGGACGTTGCTACCGATCGGGCAGTCCAGATGCATCGAGTACTTCCATTTCTTGTGATGAGAAGAAGGTATCCGCTTGGTGTTTTTTTTGTGGAGCTCCAAGTGAAGTTTATATGTGGCGTTGGAGGCAACTAACATTGCTGTGCCGTCCCGGGCATGAACCAAGGGACCCAACCTACAGGTCCCCATGGAGATGTTCGTGCCCCGTTGCTTACTTCTTTACTGTCAGATTGAAGCCACATTTTTGTGCTTGAATATGATGTGAAGAATGGCATTGGCATTATTGGTGTTTCTTTTATCTGGTAGACCGAGGCCACATTTTCGTGATTGCATATGACGTGAGGAATGGCATTGGAGTTGGAGTTTTCTTTTATCTGGTAGACTGGTTTTTAAGGTAGCGCCATTGGTTTGATTAGGGATGATTGTAGTATGTATGGAATTCCTGACAGAAGGTTTGCCTGGTCATTCTGCTAGCTCTACTACTGAAATACTCCGTACTAGCGAATTTGAACATAATATGTTCTGCACTATTATAGTTCAATGTTGGAGTGGAGCTTGCGAGATGAGACTACAGTGTGGCTTCAGTGAGCTTACTGGCTCGATGGCCACCTGGGTTCTCCTTATATTTGTACATGTGAAGAATGCGGTTTGAAGTTTCTCTACCAAAGTATTAGTACATTATTATAGTAAAAAAGAGATGTTATCTTTGGAAGAACGAAAATAACCGTGGGTCAATTGCCAACACAAGCCATCCTAATCAAATCTAATGATTCAGAACTAAAACTCACTACTCGTCTCTGTCACCAAATGTACTTTAAACATTCTTGTATGTCTTTACTTTCAAAAATACATTCTTGTATGTCTGTATATTTGCACAAATATTTGCGTAAAAAAAATTCAGTAATGCTTGGCCACGATGGTCATCCCATTCGGACGCCGCGCCTCACTCCGCTCGCTGCTACGGCCTTCTCCCACCGTGCCCCCCACCCTGCATCGCTTGCCCCACATGCGCCGCTCGCTCCTCGCTCTCGCTCTCTCTCTCTCTCTCTCTCGTCGCGCGCTCCATCCGCAGCTCGCTCCTCTCTCTCGCCCATCGCGCGCCCCATCCGCGCCTCGCTCCTCTCTCTCGCCCATCGCGTGCCCTATCTGCACCTCGCTCCTCGCTTCGGCCGTGCGCCGCGCTGCCCGCTCCCTCATGTAGCGCATGCCGCTCGCTCGGCCGAGCCAAGGCTGGTGTTGTTGGTGCTGGTGGTGGTGGTGCTCGCGTGCCGCCGCTCGCCATCAAATCCCACCTCAACGACCGAAATCGACCGGCCCTGGCCTTCTTCTTCCCTATGTTGCAAACGTATATATAAGTGTTTCAGAAGTATGTTGCAGTTGTTACATATGGATGTTGCAAAAGTAGATCAGGATGTTACACATGTTACATATTTTACAAGTATTTCAGAGGTATGTTGCAAGCGTTTGTTCAAAATATATCATCTGTTTTAGATGTATGTTGCAGTAAGTGTTTTTATCAGGATGTTACATATATTTCACACACATGTTACAGATATTTTATCTCGATGTTGCATATGTTTCACACACATGTTGCAAGTATTTTATCTGGATATTGCATATGTTTCATACATATGTCACAACAATATGTTTCAAGCGTTTCATCTTTGTCAGACGTATATTGCATCCAATTGTTTCATATTGCAAGTGTTTCACAGGAGCATATTGAGTGAGGGGCGCACAGCCCAAGCGCTGAGAGATAGAGCGTGGTGAGCTAGGGGCCGACGGACGGGGGTGTAGCGAGCTGGGGCCGGCTCCCGGATCCCGCCCACGCAAGGAAGAGGAGGGTGTCGAGGGGAGGAGCGCGGTGCAACTACGGGGGCAGGATGCGCATGCGAGGCGGGGGCGAGGTGGACAAGGGTGGACTACGCGGCCGTTCAGACGCGAGGAACGACAGGCGCAGCGTCGAGGGCGTGGTGCGCGTGCGAGTCGGAACGAGGTGGACGAAGGTGGGCTGCGCGAGCATTCGTCCTGACGTTCGGGCGCGAGGCATGCCCAAACAATTTTGCACAAAGATTTATAGAAAAAGGACGAGAATAGTCGAACAAATGAAAAAGGGCAACGGTTTCATATTCTTAGAGATAAGACAAAGGAAGTATGCAGTTTTAGAAACTCGTTGCTTTAGCTCTCTTTATTTCTAAATAAACAGTTCAGTTTTGGAGACAAAACATGACAATCTTAGCTCAATCGGGTCTCCAGAGTTGGCACACGGACCAGAAGAATTTCATTTTCATCATGCTTTTAATCATGTGGATTGTGACTGTTTAGGCCGAAACGCAAATGCTACTACTAGCTAGTCGTTGTGTTGTGATCTTGGGCCTCTACATCCAAGCACGTGGGCTCAGTTGTTCGGTGCGTGGAGCCTGTTTTTGCGTTTGGGCTGTATTGTAGCGCTGTGGGCTGTCTAGTGGGCGTTTACAGTTAGTGGGGCTTTGCAGAGTTTCTCTCGTGAACTGGGCTAGTAATGATGTGCTATTTTTTCTTTCCTTGCAGACTGTTACTGATTTTTAGATAATGGAAATATCTCCGGCTTCACCCTCTTCAAAAAAATAGATCAGTCGGTTTAAAAAACATAGAGAGATCAGTCCACAAATTATCATTAGACCATCTCCAGAAGTTTTGTAAAACAACTCCCTATTTTGACTTTTAGCAAAAAGGAGAAAAATGTCCTTCAACAATTTGGTAAAAGAGCTCCTTAAAAATAAAAAAGTTACCAAATATCCTCTTCAACTCGTAAGTTTCACAGTCAAGAAGAACTCCATTCCGCTACGCATCTAGTGTTTTTCGCGGAGAATCAGAGTAAATTGGACGCATAAACAAATTAAAAAAAATAAAGAATTTTACTTCCTTCGTCCCAAAATAAGTAACATTTTTTACTTCTAGACTTCTTCTTTGACCATTCGTTTTATTCAAAATTTTATATAAATATTCTTTATTTTGTTATGACTTATTCTGTCATTAGAGATACTTTAATAATGACTTATTTTTTATTATTTGCAAACAAAAATGAATAAGACCAATGGTCAAATAAGAAGTTTAAAAATAAAAAATGTCACTTATTTTGGGAGAGAGAGCATGTGAGAAAACGCTATGAGACAAAGAAACTAAATAAAAAAAACTTCGATTGGTTAGAAATAGTTCAGGTTCCTAATGCAAAATCATTTAGCAAGCTATCAGAGAGGGCAATAAATTGAGGTTGCTATTTATTTTGTTAACTCGCTACATTTATTGGCTCAGCAAGTTAATTATATCAAACACACCTGGAGTTGCTCTTAGAAGATGGAGCATATCCTCAACTCAGACACATCAAAAAAACAAACAAAAAATTCCTCAGTTCAACATCCGTGAAATGCGAAAATATGCATTGACTTCGTCCCAAGCTGTAAAATTGACAGAAGAAATTGAAGCAACATTGAGCAGCCATGCATCCGTGAAATGCGAAAATATGCATTGACTTCGTCCCAAGCTGTAAAATTGACAGAAGAAATTGAAGAAGGCCGGTCGTGAAATTAAATTATGGCAATACTTTTTACATCATCATCGAGAGAGAAAAAAAGTCAGTTTCCGTGTCAAGAAAAGATTAGAGGATAATTATTTTATTTCAAGAGTTATACTATACTCTCTCCGTCCCAAAATAAGTGATGTTTTTTATTTTTATAAACTTCTTATTTATTTGACTGTTGGTCTTATTCAATTTTTTTACAAATAATAAAATAAATAATTCATTATTAAAGTATCTCTAATGATAGAATAAGTCATAACAAAATAAATACTATTTATATAAACTTTTTAATAAAATGAATAGTCAAAGAAGAAATCTAGAAGTAAAAAACGTCTCTTATTTTGGAACGAAGCTGGCAGGAAAAACACAGGACGCGGATGCCAGGATGGGGAAGATTCCAAAAGATTCATTCAAGGTATGGCGGTCACCGCTGACCCGACATAAGACTGTCCGCAGTGGCATACTCTAAATGATACTCTAAAGCTTTAGAGTATGAATATAGAGTAAAAACTGCTGCACTGGATACTCTAAAACGATACTCTATTCTTTCTCTTACTCTATATTTAGAGTAGTACAGCGTTTACTCTATAGTGCACAGTGGCGGGCCCTACTAGCTAAACCAAGGAAAAAAATGCTATAACTCACAAACCAAAAATCCAAATTAAATTTCGATTGCACCATTAAATTCGTCTCAATAAATCCTTCAAAACTAGATCACTCATGGATATATTTAGATAAAGTGACAAGTGGGTCCCACAGTAGATAGAGTGGATAGAGGATGATATAGAGGATGGATGGGTGCGGGAGAATTGAGTATAGAGGAGAGAATCTTGCTGACTAGGATGTATAGAGGATGAATATAGAGGACCATGAGTGCGGATAGCCTAAGTACCGGTCTACCACCGGACGCTCGAAGATTGTTGGGCCACACTGCATACGATCGACTTTTATGTTGGCGCTGGGTAGTTGAGCTCAGTTATTCTCGCGTTGAATCGCAATTGACCATAATATTATAGCTAGATAGATATATTATAGCTAGATAGATATATATAGGAGAATTGAATATTTATTTTTTGAAAGGTAGGAGAATTGAATTTTCAAAGACGACACACCGTACCAGCAAGTTAGGGGCGGTATATATGATGAGTTTTGTGCTGGATCTGGATCGATCGGACGCCAAAAACCACATATAACATCAGCGTCAGCCGGTCGGTCATCAACGGGCATGGCGGCATGCAACATGCGTGCGTGCATCCTACAAGGCACCACCAACCTAGGCTAACGAGACTGTAAGCCTCATCAGTACACATAAGCAAGGTAACAACGAGACTGTCAGCCTCCCAACCGAAGCATACAACCATTTGATGCAGCTTTTAGTTAGGTCCTCACATCCTTTTTCAGACGACAGACATATAGACTGCACGGCAGGCTTCAAGGACGTCTTCCACCACTCACCAACGCGAGACGAGCGGCTGCTTCAACTTTTCGTCAGACGGAGCACTCGCCACCTCTGCAAGCTACACTAAGCACATGCGAGACCAACAACTTTTTCTTTTTGATATCCGAGCCTACATGGCACAATGGGACAGTAGTACAGAGTGGAGCGTTGGGGAAGGGCTTAGGTATCCTGCTGCTAGCAGTATAGGTTGGAGGTCTCCCGCAGTCCCGTGCATCACTTTCACGTGTGAACGCACGCTGCGCCACGATTGAAGGGCGGACGACGACGCACACAGTGCGAGTGGCTCGGCCGACGACATAATAAAACCTGGCCTGATTAGTGCCTGCAGCTTTGTTTGCTTTCATCATTATGTGTCCTGTATGTCCACATGAACTTTGAATTGTAATTTCCATCGATCGAGTCGTCTCGCTCTCCTCATTTGTGCACATGTGCAGTTAATGCACGCAAGATACACATGTCACACTTCGTTCTAAAAAAGATACACATGTCACACAGGAGAGTGCTGTTAGTACTGATGGTCATCAACCTCGCATACACCCTCTCTTTAGAGAAACTAGAAAGTGAATAATCCAGCGTCTGAGTGTGGAAAAGAAGCGCACAGCACAAATAAGTAGTATATGAAAAAGAAACAAACAAGGCAACATGAGATGAAAAGAATGAGCAAAAAGCTAGGGTGGTGCAGTGCAAATCTAGCGAAGATAGGAAAAAAATTGCATGGAGCCTGTATGCATCCTGCGGCCGTGCATGCCTAGGGTACGGTGGACGCTTGACGCGTGTCTCTCTTTCTCTACCTGTCCGTCGTGGGTGCTACTAGATCGTATCGGCTTGGACACCATATTATTCTGTCAACATACTTATGTAGACAGAATGTTGCATTCCTTCAAAGACTCACTGGACGAGCTACACGTTGCTACCAAGCAAGTTTCACACAATCTGTTGCGCTTTTAATTATAATTACACCATATCGCATAAATTGACTACCGAAGGTATACAACCCTTCTCTATCTTAGTGATGAGTTAATCTAGCTCTTGCCAAAGAGCAAATTTCTTCAAAACAGTAGTTGCTTAGGGCCATTTTGGCAGAGCTCTTAGAGCAATTTCCAGGCTGAATCCAGGAGAAGCTTTGCCAACCAGTTTTTTTCTGAGAAGTGATTCTTTGCTGAACCTAAAAGTGATTCTCTGAAATTAATTAGAGGGCTGGGAGCTTAAAAAAAACTTCTCCCAATTCATTTCACACATAAAATCACTATATGCACAGAGTTTATCCAAAAGAATCATAGGGAATCAACTTTAGTCAGAGAATCACTTCTCATATAGAATCAGCTTCCACACATGGAATTTGAAGCAGGAAGAGCTCTGGCAAATTGGCCCTTAATTGCTACTTTGCTATAGTTACCCGAATTGTAACTTCATGATAGCGAGGCTGATAACTTATAAATATCTTGTTGTTTGCAAACACTATGCTAGAACAAACAATCGCCGCAAGACCAATATTCTCGGTTGTGTTGGAGCCAGTGGTGACTATGTTTCACTGTCGGGTCGTAAGCCTAGGATCCCGTCAATGATTGGGAATCCTTTTAAATCGGCAGTGAAGACATATATCACTGCCAATTGAAGGTATGAGTAGGCTAATAAGAACACTACCGGCTCAACTTTCCACCTGGCCACTCTGGCAGTGATATGTTACTATTGGTTCATTTGTTCACCCTGCAGCGACATGAAACCATCACTACCGGATTTTGGGTTGACCCGATAGTGTGCTACTGAACGGCATCCCAAATGCACCGATCAAGCATGGTAGAGGGCTGCGACAAGGAGATCCTCTCTCACCTTTGATATTCGTCATAGCAATGGATCCCCTACAAAAATTGCTCCATCTAGCAACAGAAAAAGGCTATCTTTCCAAGCAAGCTGAGGGGAAGAACGACACAACTAAGGGTGTCGATGTACGTGGACGATACGACAATTTTTGTCAAGCCAACCAGGGAGGACATGCTAGCGTTGGCCGACCTCCTCACTTTTTTCGGCGAGGCTTCAGGGCTCAAAACAAATTTTTAGAAATCAACAATCATCCCAATCTGCTGCGAAGGATTGAATCTAAACAATATTCTGGCCGGCTCTCCTACGGAGGTCTCATGTTTCCCAATCAAATATCTAGGATTGCTGTTAACGGTCAAACGCCTAAAGCAAGTGGACTTCCAGCCATTGGTGGACAAAGCGATCAGCAAGCTCACCCTCTGGAACGGGCGTCAAATCAACCCAGCAGGCCGCTTGACCTTGGTTAAAGCGGTCCTTACATCGCAGGTTGTGTACTTCCACGCATCTTTGTGTGCCCCAAAGGAAACACTTAAGGACATTGATCGACAGAGGAAGAAATTCCTCTGGGCGGGAGCCGAGGCACTAACTGGAAGAAAGTGCAAGGTAAACTGGCCTCAATCAGCAAGACCCAAATATTATGAGGCCTAGGCATCCTTCATCTTGGGAAGTTTGCCCCTCAGGTTGCGGTGGCTGTGGCGGGGTTGGTCAACAAATAGTGACAGACCATGGGATGGGCAGGAAACACCCTGCAACAAGGTAGACAAGCTCCTCTTTGCGGCTTCCACTATGCTCACAATTGGAAATGGGGAAAGGACGTCATTTTGGAAGAGTGCATGGCTAAATGGCCAACGACCCTGTGATGTAGCGCCACATCTCTTCTCCACCTCCAAGAGAAAAAACAGAACGGTGCACCAAGCTCTGCTTGCCAACAATTGGATACGCAACATCGACCTACGACATCCAAGCTTTTCTGCCCAACACTTTGCCGAGTACACATGTCTATAGCGAGAGACTAGGCGCATCCTGTTGAGAACGGGGACGCCAGATGCCCTCACATGGAAATTCAATGAAAATGGAGAATATACTGCTTCGTTTGCTTACCACACCCGGTTTATAGGCGCAACCCGCAACAACTTTGAAACCATTATATGGAAACCGTGGGCGCCGCCTAAATGCAAATTCTTCAGCTGGCTTGCCATATAGAACCGAATCTGGACAGCTGACAAATTGGAAGCTCGGAACTGGCCAAATCAAAGGATCTGCCCACTTTGTAGACTACACGTAGAAACGGGCCTGCACATTTTCAAAGACTGTAGGTTCATGAAGCGTTTGTGGAGCGAAATGGTCGTCTGGATGACAAATCATAATTTGCACCCGAATGCCTGGCCGCCTAGTGACACCCTCCGAGAAGTGGTGGACGGCCATATCAGCTGTACCTAGTGCAAACAGGAGAGGCCTCCGTTCGATCATCATCCTAGTTTGTTGGGAAATTTGGAAGGAAAGAAATGCGAGAGTATTCCAACACGCGGAATCCACAAACTTTGGGGTACTTCAGAGAATCAAGAAAGAGGTGAGAGTGTGGATCATGGCAGGAGCAAAACACCTGGATAATTTCGTGAATCACCACCGACTACAATTTTGATTGGCCCTCCCCTAGTGCACGTCTTTTCTCTTCTTTCGCTTTTTGTAGTTGTTGTATATTAGTGTGGTTGTACAGTGCCCGTCTAGGCTTCTTCTTCTTTTTAATATAGCGGACAGCCCTTCTGCTGGTTCGTTTCACAAAAAAATAAAAATAATGGTAGCTAGTCTGGTCATCGGTGAGTTCACCTTCACCCTCAACTGCTCCCCTGGTCCTATCGAATTCCACGCGCTCTGGTAGCTAGTCTGGTCTCGGTCCACGCCCACATATATATTCGGGGTGGGGGCTGCATATATAAGCAGGAGCCCAGGACAATGAGGTAGCTTGACACAGATAGCATCACCACACACAAAGCAACACACATACACTCACACTACTACTCCATAAGAAGCTAGCCCATATATCCAGCAAGAATTGAAGCTATAAGAAGATGGATCGTGACGGCGCGGTGAGGGAGGTGGCGCAGGTGTACGAGCACATCAAGCTC
The DNA here is from genome assembly GCA_022457205.1 of Saccharum spontaneum. Classification (NCBI taxonomy): domain Eukaryota; kingdom Viridiplantae; phylum Streptophyta; class Magnoliopsida; order Poales; family Poaceae; genus Saccharum; species Saccharum spontaneum. The sequence goes on from CM039607.1 coordinate 6,776,737, forward strand.
CAGCAGCCTGTCCTCCTCCACTACTCCTCCTCGTCCTCGTCCTCGCAGTCGCCATCCCCGTCCACGACGACCACCCGGCTGGCGCACAACCTCCTCGGCCAGGCGCTGCGAGCCCTCAACGTCGCCCTCTCCGTCATGAAGCAGCAGCAAGGTCCACCAGTGACACCACCACCAACCGAGGCCAAAGCTGAGCCTCGACCTCGACTACTACTCCCTGCCAATTCCCAAGAAGCAACAGCGACCAGAGGCAAAAGACGAAGGTGAGCTCTAGCTAGTCCTGATCCACATCATCTAACACGTTGCACATAATGCACATATGCAATATATAATCGACGAACTACACACGTACTTCTTGCAGATCATCGGCGATGGCAGGGAGAAACAAGCAGCCATCAACGTCGTCGTGGGTCGACTTCACCACCGTGCCGTACGAGGACGGCTACGAGTGGAGGAAATACGGCGAGAAGAAGATCAACGGCGCTGGCCACACGAGGAGCTACTTCAGGTGCACCTACAAGGACGACACCGGCTGCCGGGCCACAAAGCACGTCCAGCAGAGCGACGACATCGGCAGCGATCCGCCGGTGTACCAGGTCACCTACAACGGCAAGCACACTTGCAGCAGCAGCGGCGGCGGCGATTCCACTGCTACGGCCACCGCCACCTCAGCTGCCATTGTTGCCAACAGCAGCTGCGGTGCGGCCATGGTGAAGCAAGAACCACCACCAGCGCTGCTGCCTCCTCCTCTGCCTCTGGTCGCCGAGCCTTCCTCTGCCCTGCCTTTTGATCGGACGCCGCCGCCGCTGTGCCAAGACCTGTTGGTTCCTGTCGGTATGCGGCGGTTCTGTGGCACTGATGTAAGAGACTGCCATGGCAGCGGTGCGACGTCGACGACCAGTTCGTGCATCTCCGGCGAGTCCTCCGATGAGTACTCTGCAGCTGGTGGGGAGGACATGGCCGCGCGGATGGCGGGAGTGGAAGCGCCTGCAGATGACGTCCCTTTCAACGATTTCGAGCTTTTCCTCCTGTGCAACAGCTTCAAACACTACTAGAGCTATACAGCCTACGTACACAATAAGATGCAGGGTTCTTTTTTGAAAAAAAAAGGAAACTAGTGTGTGTAGAGGAATGTGCTGGTACACAAAGAAAGTTGAAGTAGTCGTGTGCTGTGTATCGCGTGTGAAAAACAAGCTAGTGCTGACCAATGGTCCTACTGGTGTCTGGTGGTATAGTTCAGTGTAACAACATATTATAAAAGGGACAAACGGTAAAGTATTTATATTGGTACTAAAAGAAAGAGAAAAATCTAGTGAAAGATCCGCGTTGCTTGTGATTGGAGTTGCAACGACTTTGACCGCCGTGCCTAAGCATCACAATACACCCCGTGACGTCGAAAAACGAGCGTCACTGCTGATGTCAAAAAATAGTACAGTACCTGTTTGGGTTCACTTTCTCTTTTTAAAATTTTTAATATAGATAACTCTCTTGTCGATTTATTTCAAAAAAAAAAGAGCTGGCCACAATTTACTAAGCAACAAATGAATCATCCAAAGGAAACTGGACTTGGACACAGTTATATATCGGACGACGGGACATGCTCCCACACGAGCGCGTGACACCGCCCGTCGCCGCCTTCCACGACGACATGCCGCTTCGTTGCACTGCTCGTCCTCCGCTAATCTATCGCCTCCATCAACTGATCGACCTGCCCCTGCTCCACCCAAACCACCGCCTCCACCACCATGACCGGCGGAGAAGTGCTCCACCGCCCCGCCCACCCACCGCTGCGCCAACCTGCCGCCAAGATCTAGAACTAGGGGAGATGGCCAAATCCTAACCCGCCTCCGGAATGTATTTTTTTGCGAGTGATGATGAGTATGATGCCACGCTAAAAAAGTAATTTGAGAATGTGCAACCGCTTTGTGTAGTTCATCAAAAACATCCGGCCAATGATGGTAATACCCCCTCCATTCTAAATTATACGTAAGACATTTTGACTTTGTTTGGATACAGGATACATAGTTTTTGTTATATATTTTGATATACAACACGTCTAGATATATAGCAAAAACAATGTATCTAGAAAAGTCAAAATGTCTTATAATTTGAAAAGTAGAGAGTAGTATTCTACATCAAAATAGAAGGGATGAGATGAGGATGCTTACTTTTTTTGCATTTTCTATGTTAAAATGATGGTTCTAGAACCTGCATATTTTGCTTTTTGCCTATACGACACACTGACGCTAGAAAGGAGGAAGCCTTAAAAAACTGTTATGTGTTTATTATAGTTAACACTAAAACACGTCGTTAGACAAGCACGTCATGTACAACTTGCATAGACACTCCTTACATCACTTTTTTTAACGAAATAAGAATTATATTATATAATAGCTGGGCACATCTACATGTTACAAGCACTCTGGATTACAGAAATATTCAGAAACCGATTTTCATCTAAATTGTACCCTACGCTGTGAATATCTCCAGATCTCAAAACCAAACTTGTACGACGCTTTGCAGTATGGATGACCGCACAGGCAAACACTCGGCAAAAGGCCTGAGAACAAATGCCCAACGAACGATGGCCAACATTCATGTAGGCGGAATAGAGAAACTTCTTCTTTCTGGTGTCTTCCTTCTTCTTTCTGCCACCGAAGAATGAGGAAGACAAATCTAAAACTTATTCTCGTTAGTCCTTCATCGTGGCCAGATCTAACCATAATAAAACGGAGAAGAGACCGGAGAAAATTATTCCATGGTGGCGACACCATCTCTGTTTTGATGTCGCCGTCCGAAAATAAAAGTCTTCATGTCGTCATATTGGTGAGGATGTTGATGCCGTAATTGTCGACCCCATCTTCAACAAAGCTGCTATGGAGAAAGCGATTCCACCCTGCCTTCTCGTCGTCGCCAGAGAGGAGGAGAAGATAAATCTCCAAAACCAAAAAACTTGGCATGGAGAAACCCTAGCCCTAAGGACTAGATTTACTGAAAAAACTTATTAAAAACGATGGATCCCCACTCCCTCTGGCCTCCGGCGATTGCCAGAGGAGGGGAAGGAGGGGGACCAGTGGTGCTGGAGGCGGGGAGCGGCAATGGGAGTCACGTGGGGCTTGTGTGCCTAGCGTAACACAAAGCATCCCTACATCACATTTGTGAAACCTGATTTAGCTAGTTTTGTCACCCGACATAAGGTTGTCCGCACTGGGAGCGCTATATTCATCCGCTACGACACCAGCTCGGCTTTTAGCGTGCGAAACGCGCCGCAGCGCGGTACTGAAAAAGTGCCTGTAAAGCAGCATACACGCTACATTTGAAGGAATGGAGGAGGAACGCTAAAGGCTGCGCGGGCCCCACTGCTGCTGCTTTTCTGCGCCAGAATGGGAGAGAGAGAGAGGGCATGTGTGGATCCCGCTGCTGCTGCTACTTTTTTCTCCTAACAAAAAATATTATAACTCACAAACTAAAACACCAAATTAAATTCCGATTGCACCATTAAATTCGTTTCAATAAGTCCTTCAAAACAAGATCTCACATGGATATATTTAGATAAAGTGACAAGTGGGCCCCACAGTGGATAGATGATGATATAGAGGATGGATGAGTGTGGAAGAATTGAGTATAGAGAAAAGAATCTTGATGACCAGGATATATAGAGGATGGATGAGTGCGGATAGCCTAACTAGTTTTGACAGGCTACAACGTTTGTCATCGTTGAATGCTGACCTAGGACATCGGGACAAGGGCATACCATTCTCCCCTAGACTCGGTAGGTCATCTAGGATGCCCCCTTAGCTAAATATGTTGGGGGGAATGAAAAAGATAAAAGAAGGAAAAAAAAAGATATTGTTTGATAGAAATGATTAGATGTTCTCAATTAGCTGTGGCCCTGTATTGTATCTATAAGGTGTAGAGGTCTTACTCTAAGTACAAGTGACTTTACTAACATGTGTTTGGTTCTGATAGGTGTTAGAGTGGACTGCACTGACTAGATAAACCCAAAAGCTTAATTCATTGGGAGAAGGTAGGCAATCCACTTATACACTTATGAAGTCTTTGCTATGACTCAAACTCGAGACCTCTGGCTTTAATACCATGTTAGAGTGGACTGCACTGACCACATGAATCCAAAAGCTTAAGCTATTGGGAGAAGGTAGGCAATCCACTTATACACTTCAACAATAGGATGGGTCTATCCTTATTTTTTGGGACGATCCCACCTTTGTGTCTGGTTGAGAAGATAAATTTATCCTATTTTTTATTTAGTAGGAGGGATTGAGAGGGATGGAATGATGTCATTTATCAGCACCGTTAGCAATAGTCATCATTGGCCCCGCCTATCAACCATGGCCCTCTCTGTCATACTCCTAGGCTATCTTTTTTTTGCTTTTTTTGGTTGGTCTTATCTTTCCGTGTGGTCTCAAGAGTTCGCCTTCGACTCTCCTCGTCCTCATGCCATGTTGTTCTGCAGGAGCGGGTTGGGTTGATCTGCCTACGCCGGAGCGGGTGGCCAAGGTGGAGCCGAAGGGCGAGGCTACCGGGAGAGCAAGGTGGGGCCACCGCCCACCAAGGCAGAGCAGGTCATCAGATTCGAGGCTGGCCGAGGCCCAGGGTGGAGTAGGGCAGGGCCACTAAGGTGAGGCCCGAGGTTGAGTAGGGTGAGCTCAGCTCCCGGGTGATTTGAGTCTTCAAAAGCTGCAACAGAATTTGGGGGTGGAGGAGGGTTGTTGAAGACGATTGTGGATAACCTGGGTGCGACGTATGACAACTTTGTGGTAGATTGTGGCGCTTGTAGGTGATGTCCGCCATGATCGAGCAATGTAGTCAGATCAGGCTGCGGTTGGGGATGCCCAAGAGCCCAATATCATGAGTGGTTTCATTGTTTTTTTAGATGTTCTCGTGCCATCGGCTTCGAGGAAAGCATTAATCACTAAAGTCGAAAGTAAACAGTCATGTTTAACTTTCCATAATAATGCTATAATGCTCCTCTCTATCACCAGTATGTTCGCTTGACTGATTTGGCTGGCTGAAAGTACTGCTGGCTGATTTTTTGTGAGAGAAAAACACTGCTGGCTGGCTGGCTGATTTGGCTGATAATCTCAAGCGAACAGGCTGCACATTTATGACCCAGACTCAAAACTTGTGCTCATGTGAGTTAAGAACGACACGTGTGTCTAACCACGATACAGAGTGTGATTCTAGGACATGTTGGAACACAACCGTTACATAAATCATCGAGCCTCAAGTTGTCCAGATGACACTATAATGTATATGTTTTATTGCAACGCATGAACAAGTTTGCTAGTTTGTTGGAAAAAAATTACCCACCTATAAATTCTCTAAGGGGCTGTTTGGATCTCTTCATTTTGGAGGAATTGAAATCTATATAATGGATTGGACTATTTGGTTTGGAATTTGACATTCCATAACTTTCTCAAGCTCACAAATAAGCCTATCTTAAATTCATAGGGTGAGAAATAGAAGTGGATTATATAGATCACTATGCTATAATTCTATTCTCCAACTTACAGAACACTCTTTAACTCACTTTCATACGATAGAAATTCAACATATAAGTATATCCCTTTTTGAGCTGAAACATATAAGTATATCCCTTGTATGCCTAACAATAAATATACAAATATATTTTATATACAACTATATTAGCTTCAATAAATATACAAATATATTTTATATACAACTATATTAGCTTAATTCATCTATATCTAAATTGTAATTATTAGAACGAATTTAATTCTAAGAATCCAAACGGGCCCTAATATATTATCCCCATGACTTCTAAATAGGTTGAGGAACCATCGTCTTCTATACCAAGCAAAAAATTCTAAATAAAAAAATGATTTTACTTGTAGATAGGGACAATTTTTTACAATAATGCTTAGATGTGGGCGTTTGTCCGGGCTTCCCAGACCGCAGAAATTTCCCACTCGCCACCGCGTCGTCCGCTCGCTCCAGCCACCGCGCGCCCCTACCGCCATCTCCTACAGTGCACCCCATCCCACGTCGTATGGCTCCTACATCCCACGTCGCGTCACGTCCCCCGCCACACCGCGCTCCATCCCTGCGGTGCCTCCATCCTGCGCCATGTGTTTTCGCCATCCTGCATCGTGCCACGCTCCATCTCTCGATGCACCCCCATCCGCCGCCACGCCCCATTCCGCCTCGTCCGTCGCAGTCACGGCATACACTGCGCCATTAGGAGAATGTCGCCGCCGGTCAGGGACATTGTCTCCCGTGGTTGACCGAAGACACCACGGTAGAAAGCTGCGCCACCACTAACCCGAGCTTGCTGCTGCTACCGCAGTTCCCCACCAGGAAGGTTGTGGCAGGCATGACACACGACCTCAGCAAGAAGATGTTGCGCTGAAGCGTATGTTGCAAACCTATATTTCACGTGTTTCAGATGTTTCAGAGGTATGTTGCAAGTGTTTCATTTGAATGTTGTAAAAGTAGATCTAGATGTTGCATATGTTGCAAGTGTTTCAGATGTATATTGTAAGCATTTGTTCAAAATATTTCATTTGTTTCAGACATATATTGCAAACGTTTGATCTGGATGTTGCATATATTTTACACATATGTTGCAAACGTATGTTTCAACTGTTTTAATCGTATGTTGTAGCAAGTGTTTCATTCATATTTCAAGTGTGGATGGGACGGTCGGAGTCTACGATGCGCATCTGCAGGCGGGGGTGCGAGCGCACGGAGTAGGCGCGAGAAGCGGGTGCAGACGCAAGCAGTCCTCACGTGCGTGATACAGAGCGAGCGTAGGCTATGTCCGTGTGCATGCGCACGAGAAACGGAGGGTGTGCGGGTGGTCCTCATGTGAAATGGAGTGGGCTCGAGTGGTCCCCGTGTGAGTGCGAACAAATTGTTGGTGGCATGATGTTTCCCGTGGCCGTGCATGACGGAGGAGGCGCACACGTCTCTGTGTCCAGGTGCTAGTATCTCAAATTTCTTTACTATATGTGGCACATAATAAAAGGCACAAAATTCCAGAAAATACCTTTCCACTTGTAAATTCTCCATTGGATCCCTATGACCATAAATAAATAGGAGGGCTATGTTCTGACCCAGCAAGAAGTAGCGTGTCAACATTTCGTAGAAAATCAGGGGAGAAACTGCAAAAGAACTCGGCGAAATGTCAGAAAAGGCAACGCCAGAAAATAGTGCGAGGCCGCACAAGTTCACGTACACGTACAAGCCCAGCGCGGGAAGCAGCGCAGGTGGCGGAGGCGGAGGCGGAGGCGGCGACGGCACAGCGGCGCCGCAACCGGAACCCTCTTCTCCGCGGCCACCTTCACCGCCGCCGCCCGACGACGACGACGAGGAGGAGGTTTGTGTTTGTTCCAGCTTCACGCGGGTCTCTTGGGGTTCCGTGCGTTGGCAGGTTCTTGATTTCTTGAGACGCTGCGCCCAATTTCTTGGGGATTCATTCTTTCTCCCGTTCTGATAGAATGCGAGGGATCCTCGATTGGGTCGGTGGCAGGCTGATTTTGGTTTGATTCGTTTGAACACGTCCCCGATTTGATTGATCATTGATGGGTTCTTGATGTCGGTTAGGAAGGAAGGAAAGGGGAAGTAGGAAGAAAGGGGAAAAAGCAATGCCGGTTACTGCATGTCCAGGAGTGGTGCCACGGCAATTTCGAATGGCAGTTTCTTGCGGTCTTTTGCGAAATGCTTGTCTCGTTCTGGCTGATTCTTGCCCTCTGAAGTTTTTGGTCGCTTTATTCAAAACCATCCGTTTAGATTACTGTCTGTCATAATTTGGGCTTCCTTCAGGCATTTGATCCAATTGCAGGCTGGTTTGTTTTTTTCTTTTTCTCTTGGTATTTCGTGAAAAGAAAACTCGGTATATGTTGAGTATATTATTTGGATTCTTTTTTCTCTTAGTATCTTTGTACCAGAGATCATGTCGTGACTTGCATATTTTCTGGAAAGTTTTTTTTTTAGATTATGTGTCCGTCATTTGACTAGTAGTAGAATGAAATAAGTGAATTTACTGGGACTATGTCATTGTGTTCTCCCTGCTTCCATTTGGAAAACATGAATTGCCTGATGATTGTAACTCACCAGGATTATGAGGGCTTCAAAGACGAAGAGCTGGACGCACTTGAAAGAAGAAGTGGATGGGGTTCTCTGTACATGAGTGATCCTCAAGTTCTTTGTATGGACTCGAGTGATCCACAAAATCCCCCTCGTTATATTGGCCGGCAAAATTGTGAGCCGCTCATCACACAGGAGTTTTTTTCACTGCACCACAATTGGCAACAGCTGCTAGATGGCAAGAAGACATACCTCCGCCCGCCAAAGAACAACCGTGTTGCCAAGGACAATTATGCCAACTGCCTCTTTGTAACCCCAGAACCTCTTGAGAAGGCAATACGATGTCAGGTATAAATATTGTAGCCTCATAAGCTACTTAACTGAATTTACTTGTTTGTTCCTTAATCATGAATTGTTTCTCCTTCACAGTGAAGTTTCTTTTTTGTGCTCAATGAAATGGTCTGGCATCAGAAAATTTCATACCATCATCAACTATCATTAAGTATCCAGAAGTGTTACCATTGTTCTCTATTGAAACATCTGTGATGCCCTGATCATACCCTGTTCATTGTGTTTGTAGATAAGATTTGATAATCAGTGGCAATAAATATGTGATGATGATTTGCACTAAACATTCCCTGGACTGTTTGCAGATTCTTTGAGTGCGTCCTAAGTCTTGGCTTAGATATTCCAATCATGATTTCTTAAATATATTAAAAATAAAGCTGATGCATCTCTCGGTCAGGCTGGATGTTTCTATTCCATTATCGAGAAAATGTTACCCATAAAATAGATTTGGTCTTTCCCACTAAAACAATACTTGTTTTTGTAATTTTGTGTCCTGGAAAAAAAATGTAAATATTGCCATGAACAGATACAATGTGCCCTGCAGTATTTGTACAATAAAAATATCATGAAAGTCAACCAGAAAGTTAAGTGTGTCTTAAACGATGTTTAATACTTGGCTACCAGAGACTTCATGGATTCATAATGTTTACTGCAAGCACTAGCTAGCTTGCAAGCCTTTATACGCAAAGATATTTTGCCATGAGTCTTATAGTATTTTTTTTGTAAAAAGAAAAAAGTAAACTCGTGTGCCCCATGCCTTGCCTCAGCATGACTTATCTGGATCATTTTAAGTGAATCTTATGAATCAATTATTATGCCTATGTGATGCTAACTCTCTTACAACCATAGGTGCCACTATCAGATTTTGTTCGTGCAGCTGCAAAAAATTCTATCGTTCAGCAAAAGTTTAAGGTTTGTTTTTTACCTTACAAACTTGACTCTAGAAGCACTGTCATTATTAACTGCTTTCTGCATTCCTGAAAATTATTCTTTGTGCAGATTCTTACTGAGCATTATGTGTGCATCAGACAAATGCGAATAGATGGATCATCTTTTTACAGAGCTTTCCTTTTCTCTTACTTGGTAACTATCTCAGTTATCTTGTTCATGATGATGTTGTTGCTTTCTTCTTCTGCACAAAATCTTAACATGCTAGGCTTGTAAACAGGAAAACCTTGGGAAAATGCATGGTAATCAAGCTGAGGTCACTCGCTTAATGGAATGTGTGGCAAGGTCCAGAGAGAATTTCTGTCATTTACATTGGGATAGTGCGTACTTCTCAAATCCTGAAGCATTTTTCTCAAGTGTTGTTTCTGTAAGTATTATCTCAACTTACAAAAGCATGAATTTGTATTGTCTGATTGTTTTATCCTAAATTTTTTCCTAGTGATCAGTTCAGCCAGTTATCCACAAAATAATGCTGTGGGACATCTATTTGTTGCCTAAATAGTTATTGTACCCCGTGCCTTGAATTCTAGATATTATGTAATGTATATTTGTTCAAAGGGTTTTAAGTACTGCTGGAAATGTGGCTCTGCTCTGTTTTATGGTTGGAGCTAGGGGTTTGCTGCAGCTAGAGTTTGCTTCATCTTAGTTCTCTGGGTATACATGCCTGGTCGTTCTCTTGTTCCTGTGGGGTGTATGTAACTTCATAAATGTGTTGCTCGAGAAAAAAAATCATAAATGTGTTAGGGTGTGTTTTACTTCAAATTTCTCTTCTTAATGCAATAAAACACAACTATCCTGCACATTCGAGAAAAAAATTGTAATGTGTATTTCTCTGGACTTTAAGACAATGTTTTAAATAAGCAATAGTAAGGCATAATTTATAATTTTATAGAAACCTGTGCTCTCATCCCCTACATGGGAAGACGGAGTGCCCAGACACATAGATAACATGGAGTACATGAACGAAACCAACTTAAAAACTCATGAATAATTACATATATCTGGGTCTATATCATACTTCTTTTCTCTTGAACACTATATCATATTTCTACACAGCAGTGAAAATGCACTTTACTATCTTGTATGCATTTCTTTTTTTCTTTTCCATTTCCCCTGCATTTTCACTATCTATTAAGATTATGTTTTATGTGTTACTTTTAAAAAATGGCATGTCATTATGCATCACTTAAGAGTATCTTTTCCTGAGATTATACTTTGAAGTAATTATATTAATCACCACAAATGTCTTTATTTTCTTTCAGGAGTTTGAGAACTTGGTCAATTCAGTTGCCAATGGGTACGCGTAGCTCATTACACCAGTGATCCAATTCTTTGAATAATATTTATGTTTACAGAACATTTATTTATTTTTCCTTTATAGGCTAAATGCTGATGAGCTTTACAAGAGAAGCCTACAGGAGATTACGTCATCCAGGAGTGAGGATACATTGTTTTTTGGGATGTGTTGTTTGTTTTTTTGTTCTCTATGTAACATTTTCTTTGGTTAGTTCTTTGTTTGCTTAGATTGCTGACAGAGGTTCATATCCGTACACATCATGCGGACTACGAGCCAGCATTCAAGCAAACCCAAGCCCTTTTGGTTAGTGTTTCTGGCTGCTATACAGTCATTTTCAGAAATTATGCTTGATTCATTTTAAGTAGTAGATTATTTTCCTCGTATGCTGCTTTAACAATTATATTTTGTTAACGATATCCTCACTTTCCCAAGTTAGTCTTCTCTCAGCAGAAATATGCAAACCCTAGAAATAAAATATGGGCAACTTTTTTTTTGGTAAATATGGAAGGACCAAGTTGACCAATACTATTTTCCCATTTACAAATAGCTCTCACTATTCTGCATTTGTGGCTTTGGTAACAGTTTTGCATAGCATCAGTGCGTCCCTTTGACGCTGAAGCCGATATGCTACAAATGAGTGCTCTATCAAATGCACTTGGCATCCGAATGCACCTGGCACTCGTGGACGGAACCATGAACAATGGGATTGCTCAAGTAAAGTGCTTTGACTTCTTTCCTCAATCAGAATCAAGAGTAAGCACAACATCAGGACCTCTCAGTTTAATTACAAGTTACTGTCTCTCAAGCGCAACTGATAAACATCCAGAGCAAGGAAGGGATGATAGCAACTCAGCCATGCCAGCTGGAAACTTACTTTCATCTGATCACATGCCTTTAGTCTCCTTACTGAGTAGGAAAGGTCAATGTGACATTCTTTATCGCAAGTGAATTCCGAATATGTGGCAACCTCTGGTGAACAGTTCTAACCGAAACTGTTTGGGTTATAACATGGAAACCTATTGATAACGTACTCTAGTATGGGTGTTTGATTGTGCATCTGCTTCCAAAATGTATCTGGTTAAACTTTTGCCCAAGACAAAAAATACTCCATTTGCTGGGATGTGGTGATGCACGCAGTTTATGAAATAAATTTGGACTTGGCATAAAATCTGAGGCATTGTTTCTCGTGTTGCTGGAGACTTAAGGGCACTAATACCAGTGGGAAGAACTCTTTACACTGGGAGCAATGGGATAAATCTGTTAGTTTTTTTGGTTTTTTTTTCTTACGGATGTTCTTCCTGTTGCTGAAGCATGGATGAAAGATTCATATTTGGTAAGAGAATATGAAGGACTAGTTGTTTTCTGGTACAGCAAGATGTGGTTTGGATCATCCATGTTCAAGGAACAATAATACCGAAATTTGCAGCATGAAGGCATTTTTTGAGAGTCCCAGTTACTGCAGGCTCTTCTTTGGCCAGTGATTGGTAATGCTTGCTAAAAGTTGGATGCGTTCTAGAAGGAATTTTAAATTGATAATGATATGGAGTTTGTATTTTTCTTGTGAAAAATCTTTGAAGACACTTGTGGAGAACTAAGATTAGCATTGACAGCAGACTTAATCAAATGAAAATGTAGTATGTAGGCGGTGATTCTTCTGGGAAAACTCATGTGGATGTGAATGGAGACTCGGTCGATCTTGTGTATTGCTGCAGCTTGCATGGTACAAATAGGGTTGTTGAGTAGAAAATTTAAAGCCATCTCGGAGATTAAATTGGAAATACAGATTTACTTCAATTGGAAGGTTATGGACATACAGCGCCCCTTACTAGACATGATGCATGAATGGTTCGTGACATTCAAACACATGCATAATAATGGAAACTTCAGCCATTTAATTTGGCTGTCTTTGGTCAGTTGCTGAACAGCGGCAGTTAATTCCAACAACAGAATTTGTCCATTATGTTTACTGTAATGTTGGTGCTAGCTTCCCGGTCACTGGAGTTGAGTGATCTGCAGAGAACAGAGACAGCAGAGGGAGGGATAGACAAATAGGAAGGTAACTTATAGAAGAAGATCAGATATGTAGAAACATAATTCTTGTTTCTTCACTTAGTTTAGGTTCTCATCAGTTACTGTCTCCCTCACACTGACCAATATGGCCCTCACACAAACATGGAAGAATTACAATCACAGCATGTACCCATGCAGTGCCTTGCATTCATTTGTATGCCAGATATGCTACAGAGATGCCTGATGGCTATGTGCCTGCATGTTTTAGCTTGTGTGGCAAGCAAAAGCACTGCTTGACAACGTTGTAATCCTTCTTGGATCAGGCATTTGACAAGCACTTGAGCAGCAGCCGAAGCACTGCCGTCCTTTACCAAACTCCTATCCAAGATGTATTCTGGCAAGAGCGACATATTGCCCAGATCAGGCAGCTCAGGGATCTGAGGGAGCACTGGTGTGCACTAAGTTGAGACATTAAGCACAAGGTGAATTTTTGCATTTTTCTGGTAGAGCTAAGTGGTATGCTGTTAAAATCCTTGCACTTTAGTACTCCAAATGGGCCAAAGTACTTTAAAGGGAGCTTCGCACATGGTTGACGAACCTGAAATTGATTTGGAGAACGATGCTTATCAGTTTGTATATTCATTTTGTTCTGAACTCAACTAAGTTCATTCTTGAGCCAAATTTAGCTGCCCATCTTATAGCAGAGTGTTAGCATCAGAACTATTGGAAAGCAGTGGAGGCATAGTCCTAAAGTTTTTTTTTGGAAGAGAAACAGGAGGGTACTGAGCCCCTAGTGCATAGTCCTAAAGTTAGAATCAGAGACATATAACACGTTACATGGTGTGCGGCCCAATGAAGTTTGATATGTGATAAATTCAGCTAGGTTCTATTTGATCCAAACAAGATCCATAGAGCATTGAAGAGTTTTTGGTTTCAATTACTAGACCAATGACTCCCCATTGATTAGACAAGAACCAAGTCCAAATGTGGAAGCCCAAGATACTGCAATACAATCTCCTCCACAGCGCAAAAGCAATAGGCTTGTTGAAAAAGCGAAAAGAAAGTAGGCAAAGGGGCAATCCAAGCAGCAGAAGAACTCCTTGTTAAGAAACTAGGAGCTGTATCCCCTAAGTCATAATCTTCAAGTATCTCTTTGAACAATTTGCCCAGCACTTTGATCATCCGCTCACCAAGGTAAGAATGGAGGCCATCCAAGCATTGATTTTTTGAGCGTATCCAAGCATTGTTAGAGCACGGACAACACCTGTTATTGCTCTCTCACTAAGCAAAATAGGGAAGCCAGATGGTCTGAACACATCTTATTGCTCTCTCACTTGGAAAAATATGGAAATCATTAAGTGCTGTGGGGAAGGAATGCTAACAATTCAACATTGTCCAAGGTTTTATCAGTCCAGCAAGCTATCTGAACCTTTCTCATGCTCCAGCTGTGGGTGGGATGGAAGGCGTATGGGCGTTTTTTCAGACTTCAGTTTGTTTATTGACACTAGCTTTGGTAGTATGGATATGTCGCATGTGGGCCTCTCTATTGTAGCAAGTGGTGCTCAATGCTAAAGCCCTTAACAAGTTTTTGTTGTGGTTCTTTTCTAGCCTTGTTTAGTGTGTTTCTCCTAGGCAAGTTGAGTTTAGCTGGTTGGAGGCGAGCTAGTTGTGCTTAGTGTATTTTTCTTTTCTTTTCTTGAGCTAGTTGTGGTAGTTAATGTTGGATACTGCACCTCTATTTGTAAGGTTTTTGGGCCTAGTTTTTTCCTTAAAAGCTGGGCCATGACTTTTATTTTTCTCTTCTAATAAAATGAGCCGCAAAACTTTTGCCATCCTTTAGGAAAAGAAAAACACACTGGTTTAGCCTACAATCTGAATAATTCTTGTGAGCAAGAGCATGTGGAAATCTTGTTCCTATCAGACTTAATAATATTGTAAAGCAGAATAGGTAGCTTGAGATATGCTTTAGGAATACCTTAGCAATTAGTGCCGTGAAGGGATGCTGTTGAGTTAAGAGGTGAATCTGTCAACAATCTCTAGGATAGCATCGCATCCTTCACATTTTTGGAAAGGAATCTATGAAATCCATGGAGAGGTTTCATCAAGCACCATCAGGAACTGCTAAATAAAGACTGAAGTAACCCAGGAAACTTGCAGTGTTCATGCTTGGCCTGCTGGCAAGCAGTGCATAAACATCCGATTTGAGGGCTGTCCTAAAGGGCAATGTCTTAAGTCTTTTGTAAGTCGCCTAGATCCGAGAATGTCCACCTATTGAAGAATCATGCAGCACTGATAACACTTTAGTTCCTTATAAGACCAGAATCTAGATAATATTGTTCATTCGCTAAGGCTACTGCTTGTTCAGCAAGTAGTTCATTAGTTTGAAGCATCACTAGAATAAGAACTGAGGACTTGTAGCCATTTGGGCTGTCAAAATTGAGACACCATGGAATTCAAATGAATGATCAACTTAAGATAATTAAGGCATCAGCAACCTATTGTCAGGACTCGGTACCCTTTATCATCATGAAAGCGTTGAACATGGCCATGACAATGCATTCAACTAAGGGGATGTTTGGTTCACACCTCCTAAATTTAGTCACTCATAAATGGTTTAGTCACTTTTAGCAACTCCAGAGTTGCTAGAGAGGACTAAAGCCCTTTTAGTCACATTTAGTCATAGTGTTTGGCAACGAAATGACTAAAAGTAACTAGATTTAGGAGCTACTAAATGAACCAAACACCCCCTAATAGTGAAACTGTTATTCTTCTTTTTCTTTCAAAACATAGTATATATGAAATTATTCTTCTCAAGAGTGAAAAAATTGTTCCATGATACCAGAATGGAGCTGAGGCTCCAACGAATGAAGCATTGTACCTATATTTGTGAAATCTCCTGGCAAAAAAATTATATATGTTGGAAGCATTTCAAAGGATTTTGCTCCTCCTAACGACAAATTATAGACTAAGCACTTCAATTTGAGATGAGATGTTTTTTTGCTAGATAAATAGTTTGCATGAGGGCCTAATGTGCCATGGGAGGGCTTGGTCGAATTGTGGTGCCTCCCTCCATCCCAAAACGAAATATAATTGTAGGTTAGACTAAGTCAAGGCTTTTTAAGCTTAACATGGTTTATAAAGAACATTATCAATATTTGTATCTCGAAACAAAGCTATTATGAAAATATATTCCTTGATAATACTTATTATGCATCATAGATATCAGTACATTGTTGTATCGGAACGCCTAGCGCCCGGACGTCTGGACACAGCTCCCTGCTCCGCCCCATCCGCTCGGGCTCGTGGCAGATCCGCCCCGCCCCACTCGCTCGTTGCACGCGCGCGGGGCCCTGTGGGACTGTCCCGCCCGGTCCTTTCCATGCACGCACGTAGTTCCGCTCGCTCTGTTGCGCACGCGCACGCGGGAATTTGAAAAGCAGATGGACTTTTGTAACCTTCGGGACTAATTTTGCAACATCCAGAGGAAAACACTTGCAACATATATTTGAAAACAAATGAAACATTTGGAACATAATTTTGCAGCATACATACGAAGCCATTGTAACACATGGAACATCCAGATCTACTTTGCAACATCCAAATAAAATAGTTACAACATCCGTCTGGAATAGCTGAACCACTTGAAACATACACTTGCAACATAAATGTGTATCCATTGCAACACATGCAACATCCTCGATATACTTTTGCAACATTCAAATAAAACACTTACAACATTCGTATGAAACACCTGCAACATGCCTATAAAACACCTGAAACACTTGCAACATGCATATGAAACACTTGCAACATGCATATGAAACACATAAAACACTTGAAACATACCTTGCAACATGCTTTCAACGCAACATCTTCTTCCTACTTGGACGAATGGATGCTCGTCGACGTGGAGAGAGAGAGAGGGGGGAGGCTGCCGGTCTTGCATGAGTTGGCGCCGGTGAAGGATGGAGGCACTCGAATCTCACCGCTCTGGGTCTTGTCGCTCCGGATCTCAGAGTGGGGCGCGACAGTGGATGGAAGACCACCAGTATTGCATGAGCTGGCGTCGGAGAAGGATGGAGGTGCTCAAATCTCGCCGCTCCAGGTCTCGCCGCTACGGATCTCAGAGTGGGGCGCACCAGTGAATGGAGGCGCGGCACAACCAAGGCGCGCGCGTGGCCAGGGGCACGACATGGGAGGGTGTGGGTTGGGCGAGAGGGGCACGCGCGGCTCGGGCAGAGGCATGGCGTGTGCAGGGGTAGGGGCGCTGATCGGGCAAAGGCGCATCGCGTCTAATGGAACAGAAGCCGCAGTGAGGGAAGAGGGCTGGAGGATGAGCAGAGTGGGTTTTTTGAGAGAGATGGGAACCAGTCGTACGCAGGTCAAGCTACGTCCAGACGGGAGTCACGGGCCCCGCCCTATTTGTTGGGAGAGAAAAATACTATTTATTTACTGACAAGTACTGTTGAAGTTGTGCCGCAACAGAAGCCGTCGCCACCTAAACAATGTCATGACTCATGAGTAGGGCTCTATACATGTTGTTGCTTAGATTTTTTTTTTGAGTAGAAAAGAGAAATTTTAACTCGTAGATCACTGGCAGCAAACAATTTCTTTACTACGCAGCACATAAACGATAAGCGCAAAAGTTCCAGAAAATACCTCGCCACTTGTAAAATTCCCATTGGATCCCTCTGGCTATAAATAAACTAGTGGGGCTACCCATCAAGAAGTACCGTGTCAATATTCCGTAGAAACCCAGGGGAGAAACTGCAAAAACAAACTTGCCCAAATGGCAGAAAAGGCAACGCCAGAAAAGAGAGTGCGATTCAAGTTCACGTCCAACCCCAGCGCGGGAACCAGCGCAGGTGGCGGAGGCGGCGACGGCGCAGCAGCACCGGCCTCCGCACCGCGACGGGAGCCCCCTTCTTCGCCGCCGCGCTCACCGTCGCCGCCCGAACCGTTCACGTACAACTTCGGCGATGGCGGAGGCGGCGACGGCGCAGCAGCAGCACCGGCCCCCGCGCCGCAACGGAAGCCCTCTGCTTCGTTGCCGCGTTCACCATCGCCATCCAAACCGTTCACGTACAACCCCAGCGCGGCAAGCAGCGGAGGTGGTGGTGGCGGCGGCGGAGCGGCACAGAAACTCTCTTATTCGGTGCGTTGGCAGGTTCTTGAGTTGCTGCGCTTGATTTTCTTGGGGATTCTTTCTCGCGTTCTGACGGAGGGAGAGGGATTCCTCAATTCGGCTGGTTGTAGGCTAAATTTGGTATGAACATGTTCCCAATTTGATTGGCGGGTTCTTGATTTTGGGGGAAACACAGAAAAAAAAATGAAGTGACGGATTAAAAAAAAAGCAATGCCGGTTCTTGAATTATCGCGGAATCGTGTGCCACGGCAACATCGAATGGGGGTTTCTTGCGAAATGCCTATCCCGTTTAGATGACTGTGTCGTAATTTGGGTTTCCTTCAGGGATTTGATCCAATTGCAGGCTGGCTTGCTTTTCCTTTTCCCCTTGGCATTTCCTGAAAAGAAAACTCGCTGTATGTTGAGCACATTATTTAGATTCTTTTTCGTACGTTCTTGGTGTAAATGGACATCTCGTGATGCCAGAGAGCATGCCGTGATGTGCATATATATCTTCTGGAATTTTTTTTTATTTTTTAGATTATGTGGCCGTCATTTGACCAGAACAAAATAGCTAGATTTAGATTTACTGGGATTATGTCATTGGGTTCTCCCTGCTTCCATTTGGAAAATATGAATTACCTGATGATTGTAACTCATTAGGATCCTAAGGACTCCGATGGTGAAAAGCCAGATGAATTTCAAACAAGAAATGGATGGGGTTCTCTGTTCATAAGTGATCCTCTAGTTCTTTCTATGTCCTCGAGTGATCCACAAAACCCCCCTTATTATATTGGCCGGCAAAATTGTGAGCCACTCACCAGACAGAAGTTTCTTTCACTGCACCACAATTGGCAACAGCTGCTAGATGGCAAGAATACATACCTCCGTCCTCCAAAGAACAACCGTGTTGCCAAGTCCAATTATGTCGACCGTGTCTTTGTAACCCCAAAACCTCTTGAGGAGGCACTACGATGTCAGGTACAAATATTGTAACCTCATAAGCTACTTGACTGAATTTACTTGTTTATATTCCTTAATCATGAATTGCTTCTTCTTCACAATGAAGTTGCTTTTTTTTTATGCTCAACCAAATGGTCTGACATCTGAAACTGAAAGTTCATACCATCATCAACTACAACTATCACCAAGTAATTCAGAAGTGTTACCATTGTAAAATGTTCTCCATTGACACCTGTGATGCCCTCATCATACCATATTCATTGTGTTTCTAAATAAGCTTTGGTAGTCAATGGCAATATAATATGTGATGATGATATGCATTAAACTTTCTTTGGATTGTTTGCAGATTGATGTATTTGAAACTAATAAATAATGTGTGGCCTTTGTTAGCTTATATCATGCAGGATAGTTACCCCTTCCTTGAGTCGTCCTAAGTCTTGGTTTAAATAATGCTGGTTATTGAGTTGTCGCCGAATCGTGTGCCCCGGCAACATTGAATGGGGGTTTCTTGCGCAATGCTTATCTCGTTTAGATCCAATTGGGTTTGCTTCAGGGATTTGATCGAATTGCAGGCTGGCTTGGTTTTCCTTTTTCCCTTGGTATTTCCTGAAAAGAAAACTCGTTCTATGTTGAGCACATTATTTGGATTCTTTTTTTGTGCGTTCTTGGTGTAAATGGACATCTCGTGATGCCAAAAAGCATGCCGTGATGTGCATATCTGCTGGAAAGTATTTTTTTTAGATTATGTGGCCCTCATTTGACCAGAACAAAATAGATGGATTTACTGGGATTATGTCATTGGGTTCTCCCTTCTTCCCTTTGGAAAAATATTAATTACCTGATGATTGTAATTCACTAGGATTCTAAGGACTCCGATGATGAAAAGCCGGACGAATTTAAAACAGAAAATGGATGGGGTTCTCTGTTCATGAGTGATCCTGAAGTTCTTTCTAAGTACTCGAGTGATCCACAAAATCTCCCTCATTATATTGGCCGGCAAGATTGTGAGCCGCTCAGCACACAGGAGTTTTTTTCACTGCGCCACAATTGGCAACAGCTGCTAGATGGCAAGAAGACATACCTCCGTCGTGCTGTCGAGTCCAATTATGCCGACTGCGTCTTTGTAACCCCAGATTCTCTTGATGAGGCACTAGGATGTCAGGTACAAGTATTGTAGCCTCATAAGCTACTTAACTGAATTTACTTGTTTATTTTCCTTAATCATGAATTGTTTCTTCTTCACAGTGAATTTGCTTTTTTTATGCTCAATGAAATGGTCTGACATCTGAAATTTCATACCATCAATAACTACAATTATCACCAAGTATTCAGAAGTGTTACCATTGTAAAATGTTCTTCGTTGACACCTGTGATGCCCTGATCATACCATATTCATTGTGTTTCTAAATAATCTTTGGTAGTCAATGGCAATATAATCTGGGATGATGATATGCACTAAACTTTCGTTGGATTGTTTGCAGATTGTTGTATTTTGAAACTAATAAATAATGTTTGGCTTTTGTTAGCTTATATAATGCGGGATAATTACCCCTTCCTTCAGTCGTCCTAAGCCTTGGCTTAAATATTCCAGTAATGATTTCCTAAATATATGAAAAATACGGCTAAAGCATCTCTCCATGTGGAGGCTGGATCTTTCTGTTTCATTATTATCAAAATAATGTTACTCGTAAAATAGATTTGGCCATTCTCACTAAAAAAAATTCTTAATTTCGTGTGGTGGAAAAAATTGTAACTTAAATATTGCCATGAACAGATACAATTTGTACAGTAAAAAAATTATGAACGTCAACCAGAAAGTTCACTGTCTTAATCGATGTAGAAAGCTTGGCTACCAGAGACCTTATGGATTCATAGTGTTTACTGCAAGCACTAGTTAGCTCCTTTACATGCAAAGGCATTTTGTCATATGGATCTTTTAGCATTGTGGCTTCATAAGCTTCTTAACTGAATTTACTTGTTTATTCCATAATCATGAATTGTTTTTGCTTCAGAGTGAAGTTTGTTTTTATTTTATTTTATTTTATTTTATTTTATTCGCGAAACTGTTTTTATTTTTTTTGTGCTAAATGCCAATTGTCTGACATCTGTAATTTCATAGCATCATCAACTATCACTAAGTATTAATACCATTGTAAAATGTTCTCCATTGAACACCTGTGATGCCCTGATCATACCCTGTCCATTGTGTTTCTAGATAAGCTTCACCCTTTAATGGCAATACAATATGTGACGATGATATACTCTAAACTTTTTTGAACTGTTTCAAGATTGATGTATTTTGAAACTGATAAATAATGACCGGGCTTTGTTAGCTTATATCATGCAGAATCAGCATCCTAAGTCTGTTGGCTTAAATATTCCAGTTATGATTTCGTAAGTACATGAAAAATACGGCCGAAGCGTCTCTTGATGTCCTGGATGTTTCTGTTCCATTATCTAAAAAAAAGTTACCCCAAAAACAGATTTAGTCTTTCCCACTAAAACAATTTTTATTTTCATGCCCTGGAAAAAAATGTAACTTAAATATTTCCATGAACAAATACAATGCACCGTGCAGTAAACAGCAGTATTTGTACAGTAAAAAGTATCACAAACGTCAACCATAAAGTTGATTGTATTTTAAAAGATGTTGAAAGCTTGCCTACCAGAGATCTTGTAACAGGTTCATGATTTTGCTGCAAGCAATAGCTAATTTTGCCATATAGGTCTCAAGCATTTCCTGTAAAAAGAAATGAACTCTTGTGCTCCAAGCCTTGCCACAGCATGACTTATCTGGATAATTTTAAGTTTTATAATCTTATGAATTTCTATTATGCCTAGTGTGATGCTAACTCGTATAATCATAGGAGCCACTATCACATTTGGTTCATGGATGTGCAGGAAAACCTATCACGCAGCAAAAGTTCAAGGTTTGTTTGTACATTGTAAACTTGACTGTAGAAGCACTACCATTATTAAGAACTTTGTGCTTACCTGAAAATCATTCTTTGTGCAGATACTTTGTGAACATTATTTGTGCTTCAGACCAATGCGAAGGGATGGGTCACAGTTTTACAGAGCTTTCCTTTTCTCTTACTTGGTAATGTGAACCAATATCAGTTGTCTTGTTCATGACGATGTTGTTGCTTTCTTCTTCTGCACAAAATCTTAACATGCTAGGCTTGTAATCAGGAAAACCTTGGGAAAATGCAAAGTAGTCAAGCTGAGGTCACTCGTTTAATGGAATGCGTGGCAAGGTCCAGAGTGAATTTCCGTCGTTTAAACTGGAATAATGCATACTTCTCAAATCCAGAAGCATTTTTCTCAAGTGTTGTTTCAGTAAGTATTATCACAGCTTACAAAAGCATGAATTGTATTGCCTGATCGTTTTATCCTATTTTTTTCCTAGTGATTTGGTCAGCCGGTTATGCACAAAACAATCATGTGAGACATTTTTTTTCCTTACGATTTTACAAAGAATCGTGCGGGACATCTATTAGTTGCCAAAATACTTATTGTGCCTCATGGCCTGAATCATAGAGATTATGTAATGTGTATCTGTTCAAGGAATTTTAAGTACTTCTGGGGATGAGACTCTCTGTTTTATGGCCAGGCTAGGGCTTTGCTGCTGCTTGCTTTGGCTTTTAGTTTTTTGGTATTCATGCTTGGTTGTTCTTTTGTATGTAACTTCGTAGGGTGTGTGTGTGGTGTGTTTTACTTCAAATCTCTTCTTAATGCAATGGAATGCTGACTCCTGCATATTCGAGTTTAAAAATGTAATGTGTACAGAATTTACAGTTCTATAGACAGTAATTTACAGTTTTATAGAAACCTGCACTCTCATTCCTTATACATGGGAAAAGAGGTAAATTTGTTTTACAAGATGGAGTGACAGACACATAGATGACATTGAGTATATGAACAAAACAACTTAAGAGCTCATGAGTAATCACATATATCTGAGTATGTATCATACATTCTGGTATGCATTTTTTTTCATTTTCTTACATTTTCACATCTAAGAGATAAAATTATGGTTTATAAAATGGTACTTATCTAAAAAAAGAATGGTGCTGCAAGACCGCATTATGCATCAATTAGGAGTGTCTTTTCCAGAGATTATACTTCAAAGTAATTATATTAGTCACTGCAAATGTCTTTATGTTCTTTCAGGAGTTTGAGCACTTGGTCAATTCAGTTGCAAATGGGTATGCTTAGTTCCTTATTTCAGTGATCCAATTCTTTCAGTAATCAATTGTTGCCATAATACTTATGTTTATGGAAAGTTCTATTTTATTTTTTTTCCTTTCTAGGCTAAATGCTGTTGAGCTTTACGAGATAAGCCTACAGGAGATTTCGTCATCCAGGAGTGAGGATACGATGCTTTTTGCGATGTGTTGTTTGTTTATTTGTTCTCTATCTAACGTTTCTCTTTGGTTAGTTCTTTCTTTGCTTAGATTGCTGACAGAGGTTCATATCCGTACATATGAAGCGGACTACAACAGAGCAGTAGTGAGTCAGAATCAGAATGAAAAAATAAATGCCCTTTTGGTTAGTGTTTCTGGCAGCTATACCATCATCTCAGAATTTATGCTTGATTCATTTCAAGTAGTTGATTGTTTTCCTTTTATGCTTCTGTAACAATTTTATAACATTAACGATGTGCATGTTTTCCATGTTAGCCTTCTCATGATGGAAATATGCAAACCCTATAAATGAAAATGTGGGCAACTTTTTTTGGTTAACAAGGAAGAACCAAGCTAACCAATACTATTCCATTTACAAATTGCTCTCACTATTCTTCATTTGTGGCTTTGTAACAGTTTTGCAAAGAATCTGTGCGTCCCTTTGACGCTGATGTCACCCTTTTACAAATGAAGGCTCTATCACAAGCTCTTGGTATCCCCTTGCACCTAGCAGCTGTGGATGGTGTCAAGATAGGTGGAACTGTGCAAGTAAAGTGCATTGACATCATTCCTCGATCAGGACCTCTCAGTTCAACCAGAAGATACTATCTATCCAGTGCAACTGATAAACAATCATTCTTGCCGCCTGGAAACTTATTTTCGTCTGATCGCATGCCTCTAGTGACCATATTAATAACTCCCAATGCTACCGCCATTCTTTATCGCAAGTGAACAGATTCCGAGTATGCAGCAGCCTCTGGTTGATGGTTCTAACAGAAAATGTTTCGGTGATAACATGGATCTCTATTGATAGTCTAATCTAGTATGGGTGTTTAATTGTGCATCTGCTTCCAAATTGTATCTGGTTACACTTCTTTGTCCAAGACAAAAAATACTCCATTTGCTGGGACGTGCTGATGCACGCAGTTTATGAATTAAATTTGGACTTGGCATAATATGCGAGGCACTATTTCTCTTGTTGCTGGATACTTAAGGTCAATGGTCCAAGTGGGAAGAACACTTAGGAGCTGTGGATAGATCAGTTAGCTTTTTTGGTTTACTTTTCTTATGGATGTTGTTCCCAGTTGCTTAAGCAGTTGGATGGATGATTCACATTTGGTATGAGCATATGAAGGATTAGTTTTCTGATACAGAAATATGTGGTTTGGATCATCCATCTTCAAGGAACAATAATACCGTAATTTGCAGCATGAAGGAATTGTTTTGTGAGTCCCTGTTATTACAGGCTTTCCTTTGGTCAGTGATTGGTAATGCTTGCTAAAAGTTGGATGTGTTCTAGAAGTTAAATCAATAATGATGTGGAGTTTGTAGAATTCTTTGAAGACACTTGTGGAGAACTAGGATTAACATTGATAGCAGACTTAATCAAATGAAAATGTAGTATGCGAGCGGTCATTCTTTTTGGATAAGAATACCACATGACTGTGAATGACATACTCGGTCAGTCTTGTGCATTGCTGCATCTTGCATAGTACAGATAGGGTTGTTGAGTAGAAATTTTACAGCCATCTGGGAGATTAAACTGAAAATACAGATTTGCTTCAAGTGGAAGGCTATGGACATACAGTGCAACCTATACTTGACATGATGGATGGTTCGTGACATTCCAACAGACATAAAAACTGGAAATGTCTGCAATTTAATTTGCCTTTTTTTTACTCAGTGCTGAGTAGTGGCAGTTAACCCCAATAGCACAAGTTAATTTGTCCAGATTATGTTCACTGTAATGTTTGGTGCTGGCTTCCCGGTCATTGGAGTTGTGATCTGCAGAGAACAGAGACAGCAGAGAGGGAGGGGTAGACAAATAGGAAGGTAGCTTTGAGAACAAGATCAGATAGGTAGGAGGATAATTCCCATTTCTCCACTTAGCTTAGGTTCTCGTCAGTTATCCTCTCCCTCGCACTGACCAACACGCAGTGTACACTGACTTTGTTTCCTAGCCTCAAGTTGTATGCCAGATATGCTACAGAGGTGGTTGGTGACTGTGCATGTCCCTGTAGTAGCTTGTGTGGTAGGCAAAAGCACTGATTGACGACATTTGTAGTCCTTCCATATCTATCTCTGGTTGAAATGGAGTCCATTTGACAAGCACCTGAGCAACAGCAGAAGCACTGCCTTTTTACCAGTCCTGTGTCCTAACCAAAATGGATTCAGGCAACAGCGGCATATTGTTCAGAACTCCAGATCAGGCAGCTGCAGCTCAGGGATCTCAGGGAACACTGGTGTGTACAAATGGGTACAATGTAAGGTCGTTAGTTTTGAGACATTCAAGGTGAATCTTACATTGTTATGGTAGAGCTCAGCAATATGCTGTTGAATCCTTGTGCTTTAGTACTCCAAATGAGCCAAAGTACTTTTGGAGGGAGCTTCTGACATGGTTGGAGCGTTTGAGCATAACCAACCTGAAAATTGGTTTTGGAAATGATGCTTATAAGTTTGCATCTTCATTTTGTTCTGAACCTAACTCAGTTCATTCTTGAGATCAAATTTAGCTGTACTTCTTATAGCTCAGGGAACTATTGGAATGATGTACTTGAGGCATAGTCTGGAAGCACTGAACATGATCATGACAATGTGTTCGACTGATAGTGATTTTTTTTTCAAAACATAGTATATATATGAAATATATATGAAATTATTCTTCTCAAAAGTTAATAGAGCGAAAAAAAATTATTCCATGATACCATAATGTAGCTGAGGCTCCAATGAATAGACCAATGTACCTACATTTTTTTTGAAGGTGACCAGGGGGAGGCGTTCCCCACCTGAATTATATATTATATATTAGCCCAAAACGGCCTGTGATAAATAAGACATTTGTGTACACACGCCCCAGCATAGGAGCGATTGGTGGTATAACCACATTTGTGTATCTACATTTGTTAAATCTCTTGGAAAAACATATATTTGAAGCATTTCAAAGGATTTTGCTCCTCCTAACTACAAATTATAGAATAAGCACTTCAATTTAAGATGAGATGTTTATGTTTTGCTAGATAAATAGTTTGAATGAGGGTCTGGGAGAGCTTGTTCAAATTGTGGTGCCTCACTCCGCCTCAAAACGAATCCTAAGCACTTCAATTTGAGATGAGATGCTTATTTTTTGCTAGATAAATAGTTTGAATTAGGGCCTGGAAGAGCTTGATCAAATTGTGGTGCCTCACTTATCTCAAAACAAAATACTCCCTTTATTTCAAATTATAAGTTGTTTTGGCTTTTTAGTTCTTAGCTTTTATTATGTATCTAGATATACCCTATGTTTACGTACATAGCAAAAAGCTATGAATCTAAAAAAAAGCCAAAATGACTTATAATTTGAAATGTATGTAGTATCATCCTAGGTTAGACCAAGTTAAGCTTTTTTAAGCTTATAAACTGGGTTTATAAAGAACATTATCAATATTTATACGAACATGGTTACTATTTCATCTAATACTTATTACGCATCGTAAATATTAGTACATTGTTGTATATATATTGTCAAACTTAATATTGATTGACTCATCCAAAAACAATGATATTTTTGTGGACAGATGAAGCAAGGCTATGTAGACTACATGTTGCTAGAACTTAGATTTTTTTTTCTGAAAGTACTTGTTCCATTTCAAATTATAAGACGTTTTAATATTTTTGTATATGTAGTCTTTACTGTACACTTAGATATATACCATGTCTAAATACATAATAAAAAAAACAACAACAACAACATAGCCTTTTGTCCCAAGCAAGTTGGGGTAGGCTAGAGATGAAACCCAAAAGAGACGATAAATAGGGAGACACATAAAGGGACATAAATGGCACAAGACAAAAAGAGGTCACGGTTCAGGCACGTTGATTGCCATTCTCCAAGCGCTCCTGTCTATAGCTAAATCCTTAGAGATATTCCACTCCTTAAGGTCTCTCTTAACGGACTCGTCCCAAGTCAGTTTAGGTCGACCTCTACCGCTCTTTACATTATCGGTCCGCTTTAGAACCCCACTACGCACCCGATGTTGAATCAATTTCTCCTCAATTGGTGCCACCCCAACCCTATCCCGAATATCGTCGTTCCGGACTCTATCCCTCCTTGTGTGCCCACAACACCAACGCAACATACGCATATCTGCTACACTCAATTGCTGGACATGTCGCCTTTTTATAGACCAACACTCAGCACCGTATAACATCGCCGGGCGAATCGCCGTCCTATAGAACTTACTTTTCAACTTCTGGGGCATCCTTTTGTCACAGAGGACGCCAGAAGCTTGACGCCATTTCAACCAGCCGGCTGAAAATTCTATGCCTAACATCTTCATCAATGTCGCCATCCTTTTGTAGCATCGATCCTAAATACCGAAAAGTATCCTTCTTGGCCACCACTTGCCCATCGAGACTAACGTCTCCCTCCTCATGCCTAGTCGCGCTGAAATCGCACCTCATGTACTCGGTCTTGGTCCTACTAAGTCTGAACCCCTTCGACTCTAACGTGAGCCTCCATAGTTCTAACTTTCTATTAACCCCTGTCCTACTGTCGTCAACTAGCACCACAGCATCAGCAAAGAGCATACACTAAGGGATATCACCTTGTATGTCCCTTGTGACCTCATAAGGGCTCAAAGCTGACCCCTGATGCAGTTCTATTTTAATTGGAAAGTCACTGGTGTCGCCATCACATGTTCGGACAAACGTTATCACATCCCTGTACATATCCTTGATGAGGGTAACGTACTTAGTTGGGAAAATAATATATTAAAAAACCAAAACGACTTGTAATTTGAAAGCAATGGAGTAGAATAAATAGAAAATTTTACTTGTAAATTTCACTAGCAGCAGACAATTTCTTTACTACGCGTCTACGCAGCACATAAACGATATAGGCGCAAAACTTCCAGAAACTACCTCGCCTCTTGTAAATTTTCCATTGGATCCCTGTGGCTACAAATAAATAGGGGGGCTATATCTTCTGACCCCTCGAGAAGTAGCGCGTCAACATTCCGTAGAAACCCAGGGGAGAAACTACAAAAACAAACTTGCCTAAATGGCAGAAAAGCTACCACCAAAAAAGAGACTGCGGTTCAGGTTCACTTCCAACCCCAGCGCGGGAAGAAGCGCAGGTGGCGGAGGCGGAGGCGGCGACGGCGACAGCGCAGCAGCACCGGCCCCCGCACCGCGACGTGAGCCCTCTTCTTCGCCGCCACCGTCGCCACCCAAACCGCTCACGTACAACCCCGTCGCGGGAAGCAGAGGAGATGGCGGAGGCGTCGACGGCGCAGCAGCACCGACCCCCGCGCCGCGACGGGTGTCCTCTTCTCCGCCGCCACGTTCAACGTCGCCACCCAAACCGTTCACGTACAACCCCAGCGCGGGAAGCAGCGGAGGTGGCGGAGGCGGCGGCGCGGCGGGACCGAAACTCTCTTATTCGGTGCGTTGGCAGGTTCTTGAGTTGCTGGCTTGCTGCGCTTGATTTTCTTGGGGATTCTTTCTCGCGTTCTGACGGAGGGAGAGGGATTCCTCAATTCGGCTGGTTGTAGGCTAAATTTGGTATGAACATGTTCCCAATTTGATTGGCGGGTTCTTGATTTTGGGGGAAACACAGAAAAAAAATGAAGTGACGGATAAAAAAAAAAAAAAGCAATGCCGGTTCTTGAATTATGGCGGAATCGTGTGCCACGGCAACATCGAATGGGGGTTTCTTGCGAAATGCCTATCCCGTTTAGATGACTGTGTCGTAATTTGGGTTTCCTTCAGGGATTTGATCCAATTGCAGGCTGGCTTGCTTTTCCTTTTCCCCTTGGCATTTCCTGAAAAGAAAACTCGCTGTATGTTGAGCACATTATTTAGATTCTTTTTCGTACGTTCTTGGTGTAAATGGACATCTCGTGATGCCAGAGAGCATGCCGTGATGTGCATATTTATCTTCTGGAAAGTTTTTTTTTTAGATTATGTGGCCGTCATTTGATCAGAACAAAATAGGTAGATTTAGATTTACTGACATTATGTCATTGGGTTCTCCCTGCTTCCATTTGGAAAATATGAATTACTTGATGATTGTAACTCATTAGGATCCTAAGGACTCCGATGATGAAAAGCCAGACGAATTTCGAACAAGAAATGGATGGGGTTCTCTGTTCATAAGTGATCCTCTAGTTCTTTCTATGTCCTCGAATGATCCACAAAACCCCCCTTATTATATTGGCCGGCAAAATTGTGAGCCACTCACCAGACAGAAGTTTCTTTCACTGCACCACAATTGGCAACAGCTGCTAGATGGCAAGAATACATACCTCCGTCCTCCAAAGAACAACCGTGTTGCCAAGTCCAATTATGTCGACCGTGTCTTTGTAACCCCAAAACCTCTTGAGGAGGCACTACGATGTCAGGTACAAATATTGTAACCTCATAAGCTACTTGACTGAATTTACTTGTTTATATTCCTTAATCATGAATTGCTTCTTCTTCACAGTGAAGTTGCTTTTTTTATGCTCAACGAAATGGTCTGACATCTGAAACTGAAAGTTCATACCATCATCAACTACAACTATCACCAAGTAATTCAGAAGTGTTACCATTGTAAAATGTTCTCCATTGACACCTGTGATGCCCTTATCATACCATATTCATTGTGTTTCTAAATAAGCTTTGGTAGTCAATGGCAATATAATATGTGATGATGATATGCATTAAACTTTCTTTGGATTGTTTGCAGATTGATGTATTTGAAACTAATAAATAATGTCTGGCCTTTGTTAGCTTATATCATGCAGGATAGTTACCCCTTCCTTGAGTCGTCCTAAGTCTTGGTTTAAATATTCCAGTAATGATTTCCTAAATCTATGAAAAATACGGCTAAAGCATCTCTCCATGTGGAGGCTGGATGTTTCTTTTTCATTATTACCTAAATAATGTTACTCGTAAAATAGATTTGGTCTTTCTCACTAAAACAATTCTTAATTTCGTGTTGTGGAAAAAATTGTAACTTAAATATTGCCATGAACAGATACAGTGTGCCCTGCAGTATTTATACAGTAAAAATATCATGAACGTCAACCAGAAAGTTCAGTGTCTTAAACGATGTAGAAAGCTTGGCTACCAGAGACCTTATGGATTCATGGTGTTTACTGCAAGCATTAGCTAGCTAGCCTTTACATGCAAAGGCATTTTGTCATTTGGGTTTGTGGTCACTCAAGGATGTACCGAGTTCGGAACGATGATATACGTGATCGTCTAGGGGTAGCATAAATTCAAGAAAAGCTT
Organism: Saccharum spontaneum; assembly: GCA_022457205.1. Taxonomy (NCBI): domain Eukaryota; kingdom Viridiplantae; phylum Streptophyta; class Magnoliopsida; order Poales; family Poaceae; genus Saccharum; species Saccharum spontaneum. The sequence continues at coordinate 6,807,155 of CM039607.1, forward strand.
GTCCAACATCGGTTGAGATGGTTTGGTCATGTCCAAAGGAGACCTTCAGAGGCACTAGTGCATTCTGGAGTCCTAAGTCGAGATATCAATGTGAGGAGAGGTAGAGGAAGACCGAAACTGACATGAGGGGAGGCAATAAAAAGAGATTTAAAGGGTTGGGATATCCATAGATATCTTTGTTTGGATAGGAGTGCTTGGAAAGCAGCTATTGACATGCCTGAACCGTGACTAGGGGCTCATGTTGGGTTTCAACTCTAGCCTACCCCAACTTGCTTGGGACTAAAAGGCTTTGTTGTTGTTGTTGGTCTTTTAGCATTTTGGCTTCATAAGCAACTTAACTGAATTTACTTGTTTGTTCCATATCATGAATTGTTTTTGCTTCAGAGTGCAGTTTGTTTTTTTTATATTTTTATGCTCAATGCCAATTGTCTGACATCTGTAATTTCGTACCATCATCCACTATCACTAAGTATTCATACCATTGTAAAATGTTCTCTGTGATGCCCGAATCATACCCTGTTCATTGTGTTTCTAGATAAGCTTTGCCCTTTAATGGCAATACAATATGTGATGATGATATATACTAACTTTCTTTGAAACTGTTTGAAGATTGATGTATTTTGAAACTGATAAATAATGTCTGGGCTTTGTTAGCTTATATCATACAGAATCAACATCGATACTTACCCATTCCTTGAGCGCGTCTTAAGTCTGTTGGCTTAAATATTCCATTTATAATTTCTTTTTCTCGAAAATTGCAGTTATGATTTCTTAAATACATGAAAACTATGGCTGCACCGTCTCTTGATGCCCTGGATGTTTCTGTTCCATTGTCTAAAAAAACATTAGCTCAAAAACAGATTTAGTCTTTCGCAATAAAACAATTCTTATTTTCATGTCCTGAAAAAATGTAACTTAAATATTTCTATAAACAGATACAATGCGCCATGCAGTAAACAGCAGTATTTTTACAGTAAAAATGTCACTAACGTCAACCATAAAGTTCATTGTATTTTAAATGATGTTTTTCAAAACGGGATATTTTAAATGATGTTGAAAGCTTGGCTACCAGAGATCTTACAGATTCATGATTTTGCTGCAAGCAATAGCTAGCTAGCCTTTACGTGCAAAGGCATTTTGCCATATGGGTCTCAAGCATTTCCTGTAAAAAGAAGTGAACTCTTGTGCTCCAAACCTTGCCTCAACATGACTTATCTGGATAATTTTAAGTTATATAATATTATGAATTAACTATTATGCCTAGTGGGATGCTAACTTTTACAATCATAGGAGCCACTATCGCATTTGGTTCATGGAGCTGCAGGAAAACCTATCATGCAGTACAAGTTTAAGGTTTGTTTGTACATTGTAAACTTGACTCTAGAAGCACTGCCATTATTAAGAACTTTGTGCATACCTGAAAATCATTCTTTGTGCAGATACTTAGTGAATATTATGTGTGCTTCAGACCAATGCGAAGGGATGGGTCACAGTTCTACAGAGCTTTCCTTTTCTCTTACTTGGTAACGATCTCAGTTATCTTGTTCATGATGATGTTGTTGCTTTCTTCTTCTGCACAAAATCTTAACATGCTAAGCTTGTAATCAGGAAAACCTTGGGAAAATGCAAGGTAGTCAAGCTGAGGTCACTCGTTTAATGGAATGCGTGGCAAGGTCCAGAGTGAATTTCCGTCGTTTAGAATGGAATAATGCATACTTCTCAAATCCAGAAGCATTTTTCTCAAGTGTTGTTTCTGTAAGTATTATCACAGCTTACAAAAGCATGAATTTGTATTGCCTGATCGTTTTATCCTAAATTTTTCCTAGTGATTTTTTCAGCTGGCTATGCACAAAACAATCATGCAGGACTTCTTTTTCCTTGCGAAGAATCATGCTGGACATCTATTAGTTGCCAAAATACTTATTGTGCCCCATGGCCTGAATCATAGATCATGTAATGTGCATCTGTTCAAGGAATTTTAAGTACTTCTGGGGATGAGACTCTCTGTTTTATGGCCGGGGCTAGGAGTTTGCTGCTGCTTGCTTTGGCTTCATCTTAGTTTTCTGGTATTCATGCTTGGTTGTTCTTTTGTTCCAGTGGGGACACGGGGTGTATGTATTAATCTTCTACAGTATGTAACTTCATAGGGTGTGTGTGGGGGGTGTTTTACTTCAAATTTCTCTTCTTAATGCAATGGTACTCTGACTCTCCTGCATATTCAAGGTTAAAAATGTAATGTGTACATAATTTACAGTCCTATAGACAGGAAAAACAGTAGTACAACATAATTTACAGTAGTATGGTATAATTTAAAGCTTTATAGAAACCTGCGCTCTCATTTCTTATACATGGGAAAAAAAAGGTAATTTTTTTTTACAAGATGGAGTGCACAGACACATAGATGGCATGGAGTATATGAACAGAACAACTTAAGAGCTCATGAGTAATCACATATATCTGAGTATGTATCATGCATTCTGGGATGCATTTTTTCATTTTCTTACATTTTCACATATAAGAGATAAAATTATGGTTTATAAAATGGTACTTATCTAAAAAAAAGAATGGCGCTGCAAGACCGCATTATGCATCACTTAGGAGTGTCTTTTCCTGAGATTGGCATGGAGTATATGAACAGAACAACTTAAGAGCTCATGAGTAATCACATATATCTGAGTATGTATCATGCATTCTGGGATGCATTTTTTCATTTTCTTACATTTTCACATATAAGAGATAAAATTATGGTTTATAAAATGGTACTTATCTAAAAAAAAGAATGGCGCTGCAAGACCGCATTATGCATCACTTAGGAGTGTCTTTTCCTGAGATTATACTTATATTAGTCTTTTTTTAAAACGAATTATACTTATATTAGTCACTGCAAATGTCTTTATGTTTTTTCAGGAGTTTGAGCACTTGGTCAATTCAGTTGCAAATGGGTAGGCTTAGTTCCTTACTTCAGTGATCCAATTCTCAGTGATCAATTGTTGCCATAATACTTATGTTTATGGAAAGTCCTATTTTATTGTTTTAGGCTAAATGCTGATGAGCTTTACAAGATAAGCCTACAGGAGATTTCGTCATCCAGGAGTGAGGATACGATGCTTTTTGTGATGTGTTGTTTGTTTATTTGTTCTCTATCTATATGTAACGTTTCTGTTTGGTTAGTTCTTTCTTTGCTTAGATTGCTGACAGAGGTTCATATCCGTACATATGAAGCGCACTACAACAGAGAAGTGAGTCAGAATCAGAATGAAAAGATAAATGCCCTTTTGGTTAGTGTTTCAGCTGCTATACCAACATCTCCGAATTTATGCTTGATTCATTTCAAGTAGTTGATTGTTTTCCTTTTATGCTTCTGTAACAATTATATATCATTAACAAAGTGCTCGCTTTCCATGTTAGCCTTCTCGTGATGGAAATATGCAAACCCTATAAATGAAAATGTGGGCAACTTGTTTTGGTTAATAAGGAAGAACCAAGCTAACCAATACTATGCCATTTACAAATTGCTCTCACTATTCTGAATTTGTGGCTTTGTAACAGTTTTGCAAAGAATCTGTGCGTCCCTTTGGCGCTGATGTCATCCTTTTACAAATGATGGCTCTATCACAAGCTCTTGGCATCCCCTTGCACCTAGCAGCTGTGGATGGTACCATGAACGATGGACCTGTGCAAGTAAAGTGCTATGACATCATTCCTCGATCAGGACCTCTCAGTTCAAGCAGAAGATACTATCTATCCAGTGCAACTGATAAACTTCCAGTCTTGCCAGCTGGAAACTTATTTTCGTCTGGTCGCATGCCTCTAGTGATCATATTAATGACTCCCAATGCTACTGCCGTTCTTTATCGCAAGTGAACAGATTCTGAGTATGCAGCAGCCTCTGGTTGATGGTTCTAACAGGAACTGTTTGGGTGATAACATGAATCTCTATTGATAGTCTACTCTAGTATGGGTGTTTGATTGTGCATCTGCTTCCGTACCTGGTTACACTTCTTTTCCCAAGACAAACAATACTCCATTTGCTGAGACGTGCTGATGCACACAGTTTATCAAATAAATTTGGACTTGGCATAATATGCGAGGCACTATTTCTCTTGTTGCTGGATACTTAAGGGCACTGGTACCAGTGGGAAGAACACCTTAGGAGCAGTGGAATAGATCAGTTAGCTTTTTTGGTTTACTTTTCTTATGGATGTTGTTCCCAGTTACTTAAGCAGTTGGATGAATGATTCACATTTGGTAGGAGCATATGAAGGATTAGATGTTTTCTGATACATCAATATGCGGTTTGGATCATCCATCTTCAAGGAACAATAATACCAAAATTTGCAGCATGAAGGAATTGTTTTGTGAGTCCCTGTTACTGCAGGCTTTCCTTTGGTCAGTGATTGGTAATGCTTGCTAAAAGTTGGATGTGTTCTAGAAGTAACTTTAAATCGATAATGATGTGGAGTTTGTAAGATTCTTTGAAGACACTTCTTTTGGAGAACTAGGATTAACATTTACAGCAGACTTAATCAAATGAAAATGTATGCGAGCAGTAATTCTTTTTGGATAAGAATACCCAAGTGACTGTGAATGGCGTACTCGATCAGTCTTGGGTATTGCTGCAGCTTGCATAGTACAAATAGGGTTGTTGAGTAGAAGTTTTAAAGCCCGGTTGTTGTGTAGAAATTTTACAGCCATCTGGGAGATTAAACTGGAAATACAGATTTGCTTCAAGTGGAAGGCTATGGACATACATCGCCACCTATACTTGACATGATGAATGGTTCATGACATTCCAACACAGACATAAAAAATGGAAACCTCTGCAGTTCAATTTGGCTATTTTTGGCTCATTGCTGAACAGCGGCAGTTAATCCCAACAGCACACGTTAATTTGTCCATTATGTTCACTATAATGTTTGATTCTGGCTTCCTGGTCTGACTTGTGATGTGCAGAGAACAGAGACAGCAGAGAGGGAGGGATAGACAAATAGGAAGGTAGCTTAGAGAACAAGATCAGATAGGTAGGAGAATAATTCTCATTCTTCACTTGGCTTAGGTTCTAATCAGTTATCCAGTTATCCTCTCCTTCACACTGACCAACACGTAGTGTATGCTGACTTTGTTTCCCAGCCTCAAGTTGTATGCCAGATATGCTTCAGAGGTGCCTGATGACTGTGCATGTCCCTGTTGTAGCTTGTGTGGTAGGGCACTGCTTTACGACATTTGTAGTCCTTCCATATCTATCTCTGGCTGAAATGGAGTCCATTTGACAAGCATTTAAGCAGCAGCAGAAGCACTGCCTTTTTACCAGTCCTGTGTCCTAACCAAAATGGATTCTGGCAACAACGGCATATTGTCGAGAACTCTAGATCAGGCAGCTCAGGGTTCTCAGGGAACACTGGTGTGTATAAATGGGTATAATGTAAGGTCATTAGTTGTGACTTGTGAGGCATTAAACACAAGGTGAATCTTGCATTGTTCTGGTAGAGCTAAGCAATATGCTGTTGAATCCTTGCACTTTAGTACTCCAAATGAGCCAAAGTACTTTAAAGGGTGTTTCGGGCATGGTTGATGATTGAGCATAACCAATCTGAAGTATGTTGGAGAATGATGCTTATAAGTTTGCATCTTCATTTTGTTCTGAACCCAACTCAGTTCATTCTTGAGATGAAGATTCAGCTGCCCTTCCTAGAGCAGAGTGTTAGCATCAGAACTATTGGACTAATGCAGTTGAGGCATAGTCCTAACATTAGAATCAGTGCCATATAACACGTTAAATGGTGTGCGGCCTGATGAAGTTTGATATGTGATAAACTCAGCTAGGTTCCACTTGAGCCAAACAAGCATGCAAAATTCAGAAGAAACTTTTCCAGACAGTGATTCAGCCTAGGATTAATAAGCTGGATTTAGATGCAATCTAATATCCAACAATCTGAATAATTCTTGCACGAAAGAGCATGTGAAAAATCTTGTCTACATCAGACTTTTAAATATTGTGATGTGAATCACAAAATGTGGCTTGACATAGCAGTCAGTGGTGCGGTGAAGGGATACTGTTGAGCTAAGAGTAGAGCACACTTTGTGAATCCGTTCAACAATCTCTAGAAATAGCATTACATCCATCACATTTAGGAAAGGCCCCTGTGAAATCCATGGGGAGGTTTCGTCAAGCACCATGCATCAGGTACTGGCAAATAAAGGCTGAAGCAACCCAGGAGATTTGAAGTGTTCCTGCTTGGCGTGCTGGTAAGTGGTGCAGAAACATCAGATGTTGAGGTAGGTTAGTCTTTGCTAAGTTGCCTAGATCCGAATGTTCTTGTATGGGAGAACCATGTAACACTGATAAAACTTTAGGAGCTCCAGGACTGCTTGTTCAGCAAGAGTGCTGTTTAGTTTGAACTTTTGAAGCATTAGTGGAATAAGAATATAATTGAGGACTTATTGAAGCCATTTGGGCTGTCAAAATTGAGAGCGTGTAGTACAAGAGTTACAACTTTTTTTTTTGAGTTCTAGGGACATACACCACAGTCCATTCTAGTATTACACAGGAACAAAGATTAACATTTACAGTTCCAAGATTTCTCAAGCCGAAAGTAAAACTAATAAGAAAGCCAAAGTCAGACACAGCTACTAGTTCAAAGATGTTCCCACAGCACAGACAACTAACATACTAAAGGAACATGCGGTTTGTGATAATTCAGGAGATAGCAAATATCCTCTGTTCTGGCCTGGGAGCAGCTGAGAGCACCAGTTGCAGTGGCTTCCGGTCCCCAGATCAGGAGTATCTGGAGCCTCTCTATTGCAAGATCAATACACCCTTACTCTAATGTACCTTCCAGACTGCAGTCGTAGTCAGCAAGGTTTGTTCATCATCAATTTTCAGACAATGTGTCAGGTTTGACAGCCACTGTACCCCAAGCTTCATTACCAGTGTACCATTTTGTAAGCTACTAATCTGACTTCAGATATTTCTTCAATTTGTTGTGGCCACATGCCTTGTAAGTGGTTACCTGGTCAGCTGGTTCTTATAAGTAAATTTGATCCGGTTATTCTGCTAATCACAGCTCAGATTATTTACTCATGTTCTTTGGTCTGTACATACTCTCTACTACATGGTTATAATCAGAGTTTGAGATATGAGCTGCAAAATTCTGAACACAGTTTTCCTTTTATCTGGAAGCCAAAGATGTACATTGTTATAATCAGAGTTTGAGATCAGAGCGAGGATTCACATGCAACGGAAATGAATTTCCTGGGGGCAAAGACACAAGTGAACGGGACTAAAATGGTCAAACAAAAAACCAGTACTCTCCTCAAATCTGAAATCCTCTTCAATTCGCTATGCTCGATTCATAATACTGCCCAGTTCTTGAATCAACCAGAATATCATCGCCTACGTTCACAAAAGAGGGCACAGTGACAACAGCTCCAGTTTCCAGGGTTGCAGGCTTTGTTCCTCCTACAAAATACAGTAACAGTATGATCCCCATTCCGATGATGTCAACTTCCACCAGAAAAGAAATGGCCAAGATAATTTTGCATTCTTCACATCTAGATTGAATGCGGTTAATTTGTTTAGCAACATGCGTGTTTAAGCAATTGCAGGTACTGCAGAAGCATGTTATGTATGAGAGCTTTGTACCTTGCGCACTATCACTTGCCCCTGGGTCAGTATCAGTTACAGTCAGCCTCACAGTGATTGGGAGCTCAAAATCAATGATCTACAAAATTATCACAATCAGCGTCCAGTATTTATTTGCTATGTAAGAAAACTATTCGCCCTAGAATTTATAGGAAACTATTAGAATTTTAATTCATTAAAAAAATTGAATAGCAAAGAATCTGAAAAACAAAACTAGGAAATACCTTCCCATTCCAGTACAACAAATTGCAGTCCATCCCCTCTTTCAGCCATTTTTGCTTTTCACCGACATCTGCTTCATTTAACCGACTTTCTTCAAATGTTGTCTACAAGGAGAAATTAAGAAGAGCATTGTAAGACAGAAAAAAAAACATGGAATTGTTTACCTATATCAGGATCCTAAGTTCAAATTTGTCCCCAAATCAGAAAGTGGCTAGTTTACGTCCAGACATCAAGCTTTCTGGGAAGACAAAAACAAAATCTATTTTTCTTTTCTGAAAAGGAAATTGAAAGTGAGTATTGTGGTGGTGGTGGACACTGAAAGTTTTTTCTGGTTCTTTGCCTTTAATCAAAACTTTTTACATTACAACTCTGAGTTGCCTTTGATAAAAACAAATGATGCAGAATTCCTTAAACAATTCCTATAGAAGCCAATTTGCAGTGGGTTTTCAAGCAAGTAGAATGCTACAATAGATGATCTAATGCCTCAGGGTGTTGAAGCGGGACCATGGTTTTTGAGGTGTTACCTAGGCGTACCCCCAGTGCCACAGGACACCACAACGCCTGAAACCATGTGGAGCAACATTCTGGTGAAGACTGAAAGGCGGTGGTCTGGTTGGTGACCACAGTACCATTCATTAAGAAGAAATCATTTAGTTGCCTTTTTTCTTCTGGAATATGCGGGAGTTGTGTGTATTTTCATTAAGGAATTGAGTCAATACAGAATTAAAATAATGTTTTCATTACTGGAATTTCCCCCAAAAAAAAAACTCTCAACATTAAGCTCATCTCCGACAACCGAGGCCAAGGGAAAAACACAAAAAACATAAAGTATGGTTGTTTACAATGACAAGAATTTTGACTAATTATTACCAGATCCATGAACACGAACTGGGCGCCATCCTTGTATGTAAATTGCTTGGTCTCCTTTGAAAGGGATGGTTCCTGTAGCTGAAAGTTTCAATGAAGAAGTGACTGTTAGTCGTTGCATAAGACATACAGTGAACAGAAAACATGTATTGGTGAAGCAAGAGTTTTACATAATTCATCACAGAAAATAAGAAAAAAGCAAGCGTTTTAGCTAACTAAGCTACATCGTGTACAAGTAATTTGTTGCAAGGAAAAAAAACATGTACTACTAGAACAGGCACAGAATGGGGAAGGGGAAAAGAACAAGTGCTGAATATTGTCAGATTCAGAAGATGTGAGTTAGAGGTGTGATTACCGTACTTCCAGCCCGGAAAGTTTTCTCAACTGTGTTGCCGGTTACATAGTTACGCATTTTTGTCCTGACAAAAGCAGCACCTTTTCCAGGCTTGACATGGAGGAACTCTGATGTTGGATGGAGAGGAGAAATTAACTGGCGTATTTTGCATAACAATGATGCACATTTTGTGCAGTGAATTCCTTTTGTTTTCATTCAAGAATAGAGCTAAGCAAATACTCCTAAATCAGTGATCGTTGAGAAGACAGGTACATGGACATTGGACTTGATAAGTAGTCTCCAAAACTTTATGCTGGTACAGTAATACAGTGTTGCATATCCTTGAGCAAATTGTAGGTAAAGGGATAGCCTTTAGATAAGAGAAGGAAGGGAAACACGAAGGGTGGGGAATGCTTGTGTCACCTAGAACTTTCCATGGCGCGCCGTCGACCTCGACGTTGGTGCCGACCCTGATGTCATTGCTGGAGAGCGCATAAACCCCTGCAAGCAAAGAAATCAGCCGGCCACCACCAAAGACACTGAAGCAAGACATTGGGCTCTCACACTCAACCGGTAGCGGAAGAAATTGGGAGCGGAAGGAAGAAAGGAGGCCGACGAGGACAGAAGGGGGAGAGGAGTTGTTACTTACCGGTGAGGGAGCGGGAGCGGGAGCGGAGGGGGCGGCAGGAGGGAAGGGGAAGGAGACGGAGCTGGAGAGAGGCGGTGGCTGCCGCGACGCCGTGGTGGTGGTAGGTGGGGCCGGCGGCGAGGTGGCGGAGCGCGGCCATTCCTTCCTTGCTGCGTGCTCTGCAGCCCGGGCGTTGCGATAAGGAGGTGTGGAAGACGAACAGAGTACAGAGAAACAAGTGTTCGCAGGCAGCTGGAGGGTTGGGCTGGGCCAGCCCGTTACGCTTGTAACCCATCATCGTAGAGGCCCAAAGTTGTTTGGGGGGGTGGGGGGGGGGGGGGGGGGGTGGGGGGGGGGTGGGGGGTTTGGGTTTCGAAAAGGTTTGGATGGTGGTGGGTTAGGAAAATGGAAAAAAGGTCCAATTTACTCCCAGGTATATGAATAGTGTTCAGGCTAAACTAATTTGTGTTCTTTTTCAGTTGGCCCATCTTTCCGTTAGCAGGATTTGTTTTTTTACTTTTTCATGTATAATAAGTTGAGTTTTAAGTTAGGGTGCCAGAGAATATCATAACATAAAGTTTTAAGCCTCAACTTGTATATTTTTTTTAGATAATAGAACAAAGTTCCAACATTACCATTCACATATGGTACATAGATGAGAATACACACCAGAGTCATAAGGCTTATGCTGAAATTTGACTTATGCTGAAATATGGTGAGAGAAAAACATTATTCCATGACTGAAAAGTAGCTCAAGCGAACAAGGTGAACAGAGTCATAAGGCTTGCATATCCATAAGAAAACATGGTTCGGCCCATCTAACGAGCGTAGCAAACAAAGAAAAGAGTAAAGTGTATACTCGGTCCTTATACTTGTTAGGGTGTGTCACCCGGTCCATAATCTCTCAAAACAACTAATTAGGTCCATAATCTCAGTTTTTGTGTCGTTTAAGTCCCTAAGTACGAATGGCATGGCATCTTATTGCAATTAGACCCCTCAGGTTACTATTCCGTGCTCATACAGTCATACCCCTTCTTTTTTTTACGACTTCGTCGCGCCCCTTCGGGTTTCATCGTCGCAGGCCACGGCGAGGGCGTCGAGGCGGGTGACCGAAGGGAAGGTGGTGAGGGCGGCGACGGTGGCGAGGGTTTCCACACTAGGGAGTAGGAGAGGCGGGCGACTGAGCACTGGAGCGGCGACGCTGCGGCCACAAGGATGGTGGCGAACACTGTATGTACCATTACTGCATCCTGGTGAAAACAGGATTCACATACGGAATTCACAAACAGAACAACAAAACACTTGAACAGAAGTATCATCTATGAACTACAGTAATTCCTAAGAAAAATAGCGGCAATTGCTCCTGGGTGAGATACAACAGCCGGTGAAAGGGCTACAGCAGCATTAGCTCAGTTCTTGTGCTCGGGGAGCAGGAGGCTCCTGGCGTGCCCCTGCTTGTGCTCGGGGAGCAGCAGGCACCAGCCCATACAGGACGCCGCAGCCACGGCCCCCGACGGCGCGCCTCCTGGACACGCCACCTGGACGCGGCCCCCGACGGCGCGCCTCGTGGACGCGGCGCCCAACGGCGATAGCAACGGCCACTGCCACGGCTGCCTCAGCCTCGCGCTCGCCACGACGGCCTCAGCCTCGCGATGGGCAGCAGCGGCGACCCAGATGGAGTTACGGCGCCGGCGGCCATCATGCGGCGGCGGTGGCCAAGAACAATGCATGATAGGGCAAGAGCGAATGAGGATATTTTAGTTTGTACCAATCTGAGGGGGTCATCTGCAAATATAACCACAACAACAGTCGGTTAGCACCATTTATGGACCTAAACGACACACAAATTGAGATTACGGATCTAACTAGTCGTTTTGAGAGTTTATGGACCGAGGTGACACACCCCAACAAGTATAAGGACCAAGTATGCACTTTACTCCGAAGAAAAGGATCTAATCCTGAAGTTCCATCCAAACTTCACAGGGACAGCCAAAATTAGCAGCTCCTAGCTTCTGCATGCACCCTGCTAGACACAACGACCGCTCCTATTCTCTATGTAGAATTGATCACTGGCGGATCCAAAACACCGCCTTGAAAATTACCTATATAAAAATGTTAGATTTAGCCTCGTTAAATACCATATCATTTCTATACAACCATATTGTCTAGCAAAGTACGGCAGCTCCTAGCAATATTTGGTTTCTGAGTTTATGACTCAATCCATGTAGCCAAGAACTGGACAAATTGGCAAAGCTAGCTAGCAGGTGGTTGAATTCCGAAAATGATATTTCAAACAAAAGCTTGCAAAAGTGATAGTCAAAGCACACCTGTCGGATAGTTTCAACTAGACTACAGAGGCAACATTTCACTTACCATTAATTTAATTTATTTAAGAAAGATAATTCGTAACTTATAAATCGATGGACTTATTAAGCCGCCACGCTGCCGTTTTTGGCGGCCGTCGCGACCAGTCCATGGCCCCTGCCCGGTCGCCGATTCCACCACGTCCACGGACTTCACCGCACGTGGCCACCAGCCCACCGGCTAGGGCTGGGCATGTCCTCGGCCATGCACGCTGCGACTCGGCCCAGTCCCAGGCACGGTGCAATCAGTCCAAGGTCTCGAAAGCAGCCATTTGATTTTGACGAAAAAGAAAGAAAAGATTACCACTTTCTTCCACGTGGATGGACTCGCGGGAAAGCCTGGTTCAGAAATTCCACCACGTGTGCCCGTGCCGATTGACTTGACGACTCCGTGCCGTTTGTATTGTATGATATGATCTCTTTCTCCTGGGAACCTTTGACAATTCTGTTATCCCGGCGACCTTGAGACCAAGGAGTGCTCCGGTGACGCAATTAGCGACTTTTACTAGTTGGTGGTCTGGCCTGATCTTGCCGGCCAATAAACCATCTTAGAGCCTGCTTAGATCTCTACTAGTGCTAATAGTTAGCGGCTAAAGTTAGTATTAATAGACCCAAACAGATCTGCTAATAGACCAACTAATAATAATTATATTTTTCAGGACAACATATATATTATTAGGTGTGGATCCAAACGGTAAGTCATTCTGGCTTCTCTAGATATATAATTTTATTATATGTATCTAAATAATGTATGTGTGAATACAAATGAAAAGAGAGTGCCGGCTTCATCAGCCACTGATATATACTACCACTTGTGTTTAGCTTTAGGTAGAGAAGCTGGGGACGAGAGGTCGAAGACGACGGCTGTGTTTAGATCCAAATTTTGGAGTGCCAAAATACACTATAGCATTTCGTTTGTATTTGGTAATAATTGTCCAACCATTGACTAATTAGGCTCAAAACGTTCGTCTCGTAAAGTACAACCAAACTGTGCAATTAGTTTTTGATTTTATCCACATTTAGTACTTCATACATGTATCGTAAGTTTGATGTGACATGGAATCTTTTTTTTGCATAGTGCACTTTTTAATGGATCTAAACACAGCCGACGTTATTTTTTTTAGCAGTCAGTCACACACTGGGACCGGGGTGATTAGGACAGGCCGGCGTTTCAATTTCAGTTCAACAAAGGGATCGGACCTGCTGACGGTACCTGCGCGCACGGCATGCTAGCTTTTGTCCCTGCCTGCCTAGTACATATACCAGTGTAGTAACTAGTATACCAGTATATGTATGTATGTACTCCCTCCATCCCAAATTATAAGGCATTCCAAGAATCTTGGAGAGTCAAATCATCTTAAGTTTGACCAAAGTTATAGAGAAAATTACAAAAATTTATAACATCAAATAGGTATACTATGAAAATATAATTAATGAAGAATTTAATGATACTTAATTGGTGTCATAAATATTATTATCTTATCCTATAAATTTGGTCAAATTTGAGATCCTTTGACTCTCTAAGATTCTTGGAATGTCTTATAATTTGGGATGGAGGGAGTATGTATGTATGTAGTAACTAGTATACCAATATATGTATGTATGTATGTATGTATGTATGTATGTATGTATGTATGTATGTATGTATGTATGTATGTATGTATGTAACTAGTATACCAGTGTATGTATGTATGTATGTATGCATGCATGCCTGCCCTGTAGTGCTGGTGCAGCTACCAGTTACATATATCTACAGAACTGTCTCTCTTCACCTGAATGTGTTGGCCCGTTCCATCATACTACCAACCAAGGGAATCTGTGTATCTATTGCCCTGTTCCATTCCATCTCAGACTCTCAGTAACGTCATAATCTGCCCATCACTTGCCATTGGTTCTCTTCTCTCCGCTGCTACCTCCTCCTACTACGCTACTTCGAAAAGGCTATTCAAAAAAAAAGAAGGCTACCATTTTAGAATATTGCTAAGTCAAACGATTTAAAATTTAATCAAAATTTTAAATAATAATAATATTTATCATGCTAAAAATAAGTCAAATTCACTTGAATACCGTAATTAGTTTAGTAATTAGAGGGGATACATTAAGGAAAATTGCAACCTTAGGGGTGGTGATTGCCCCCCTTTCCTCTACCACTGATTAGATTCATCGTGAAATCTACTTTTATAGTATATTTATTCAGAGTAATATGAAGTTATGTTGATAATATTTACTATAAACTTAACAAACTTAGATAGTTTGACTTTCATGAGACCTTTTTTGTTTGTGAGACGGAGGTGTGGTAATAATAAAAAAATAGAGCCCATGCGTGCACCTTCCAGTCAAATGAATAGTCACTCCATATATCAAGGAAAAAAATTGGATGAGGACTATCCCGACCAGCATCCATTGGTGCATTTATCGTAGATTCATGACACGTGTCTATGCATAATCATCCAATGTACCATATTATGGATGCCCCGTGGGGATTATAGTCCTCATCCAATTCTTTTTCCTTCAACAAACCTGTACGTACGCATTCATGTGTGTGTATTTGTTTGGTTGTTGGGAATACGAAATAAAAAAGGTTAGTCGTGGTCGCTGCAAGTTGAACAGTAGTTGTTGGCTGGCCGCACCATACACCTACCACTCCCCGTCCCGTCTGGCCTCTCCCGTTCCGGTCCATCCCTTAGCTAGCTAGGGACTAGCGAGGAAGTTCGTTGTCATTCGTCAATCGATGGGAGGAAGTTCGTTGTCATTTGTCATTCGATGGAATTAGGTCCCAGCCACCTCCCTTGCTCGCTTCCCTGTCTCTCCTCCCACCTAACCCTCTTCGTCCTCGCAACTGGCTCAACTTGCAACAACAACGCACATACACGAGCACGTACAAGTAGCTCCATCCCACACTCTTTTTATTGCATCTCCTCTCTTCCTTCCTGCACTTACCTACCGGCCAGCTACCTCTCCTCGGAGCAGCAGCAGCAGCGTCACCACTCACCACAAGAGCTCAACTCTTCTTCTTCCTTGTTGTGTTCTTCTACTTCTATCGATCTACCTCAGTTCCTCACTCGCATCCCTGCTTGCCGTACGTCGTCCTCGTTCCACACCAAGCGAAAAGTAAGTACATCGTCGATCGTCTTTCCATTATTCCCGTTCTTGTTTCATCATATGGAGACATGGTGTGACCAAGAGCAACGTTCGTACGTATCTTACATGCGCAGTGGGCTCGGAGACGGAGACGATCACCTTCGAAGGCATCCCGTTCCCGGCGGAGATCACCGCCGGCGGCGCCGGCGGCAAGCCTCTCTCCCTCCTAGCCAACGGTATCACGGACATCGAGATCCACTTCCTGCAGATCAAGTACAACGCGATCGGAGTCTACCTCCACGCCACCGACTCCACCCTCCTAGCCCACCTCGGCGCGTGGAAGGGCAAGACGGCGGAGGAGCTCCTCGCCGACGCCGCCTTCTGGGCCGCCCTCGTCTCGTCCCCCGTCGAGAAGCTGCTCCGCGTGGTGGTCATCAAGGAGATCAAGGGCTCGCAGTACGGCGTGCAGCTGGAGAGCTCCGTCCGCGACCGCCTCGCCGCCGCCGACCTCTACGAGGACGAGGAAGAAGAGGCGCTCGAGAAGGTCGCCGAGTTCTTCCAGTCCAAGTACTTCAAGCCGGCCTCCGTCATCACCTTCCATTTTCCGGCCACCCCGGGGCCTGCGGAGATCACCTTCGTCACGGAGGGCAAGGGCGACGCGAAGATCACGGTGGAGAACGAGCACGTCGCCGGGATGATCCAGAAGTGGTACCTTGGTGGTGAGAACGCCGTGTCTCCCACCACCGTCCGCAGCCTCGCCGACCGTTTCGCGGCCCTGCTCGCCGTCGCTGCGTGATGATATGATGATGCTCTGCTTTTTCCGATCCGGCCGCCTCATGGAGTCGCAATGCGTTGAGTTCTTGAATGTCCTGTGCGTGTTCTCGTGTAGTCGTGTATCGTTTGCAGCAAATTTGCAAGTAATAATTAATAACTAAGATTGGTTTTTGAAATTTGAACGATGCCAAATCCTTGGATGCTCTACACTTCTGAATAAAGCTCTTCATTATTTTGCCTCTGTATGCAATTTTAGCTTTCTTCTGTATAGTCTTCATCATGCATCAAATGAACAAGGTTAGAATTAATCCATCCTCTCAAGAGCCAAGAGTACGGCAATAGGCTATAGCACAAAACATGAGCAAATCTGGCCCAACCAAGGCAGAGCCCACCCCATGGCTGCAATTGGGCCAGGCTTTGACATAGGTAGCCAAGCCCAATTTCTTTTGCCCGGTGTGAAACTATTGTTATTATGCAATAATAAGAAAGAGCGGGCAGCCCAACCAAAACTAGGCCTGACAAGGAAAAGTAGGCCCAACCTTGACCAATGGGTAGGTCGAGCCGTGACTTTTGTCGGCTCGGCCCAGTGTGCAAAAATGATTAAATCTTACAGTTTTGTAACCCCAAGCATGGCGAACACATATCGCTCAAAGATAACTTTGGATGCTTTGATAAGGGTCATTTGCAAAAGATTCCAACTGTTTGTAAGAACTAAGAATGCCACTGGAATTTCATTTCTGATTATGTCTTTGCAATTTCCTAAAAGCAAGATTATTGCAATGATGGTTGTTGAAAGCGGTAGCATATTTGGCAAGAACTCCCTTTAACAAAAGAGTCAAGGATGGGAAATATACATGGCAATTCCTATGAAAGCAACGCAATCAAACATAGGTGATGGATTGTACGGTGTTATATTTTTTTATTCCTCAATTGTAAAACCGTCGATGGAGTCGTTATCTGCCAGTACACTGTGTGAAACGTCAAACGTGTAGATATATATATGGTGGGGTAATAGAAAAAAAAACTTTTCCAACATACTGCACAATGTGGCTGCAAATGCAAGGGATGATGAAGTGTAGTCGAGCTATGTCTTTTCATGTGGATCTGCCATTGCTATATCATCTCTAGTGGATCTGTAATTCAATAGTATTTTTTGTTGTTTTACCATGGACCAAATGTATCTAGTTGTAGGCTGAATTTAGGCTATCCTCTTACTAAGTTGAGTGGAAAAAAGTTCTAAAAGGATATTCCTATTTCATACTTGCCTCTGCACCCTCCATCACAAAATAACTGCACATCTCATTTTTTTAAGGAACCAAACTTTTCTTTTATGTTTGATAGAAAACATTATCAACATTTGTATCCTAATACGTTTATTAGCAAATATATTCCACTATTAATCTAATAGTACTTATTACGCATTATAAATATTATTAGTATATATTTGACTAAACATAAAATAGTTTGATTCCTCAAAAACAAGACACATATTTATTTTCGAAAATGTTTCCTATAAGGCGTCCATCCGTCCAGACGCCAGCTTCTCGGGCCTGCGGATGCTCCCATTGGTGAGCCGCGACGCCCTATGGCCCAACACTCGGATCCGCTTGTCCACACGCCCCAATTGAATCCGCTCGTCCAACCCACCACATCCGCTGCGCTACGACCACGCTCCACCATGACCGCGCCGCCACTGCCCTCCACGGCTTCGCGCGCGACTGTGTCTCTTTGGCGTTCTCCACGGCATCTGGGCGCCCCGCAGGCCATCCCACCCGCCCTCTGTGTCATCACCGGCTCGCCGCCCCCACCTTAGCCTCTGGGCACTACCACCCAACCCCACGACCACGTTGCAACTGGGCTCCACCAGGACCGTGCCCACTACAAGAATTTCCCTTATACATGACGGTTTACTTTCGTCATAGACAAGCGAAAATGCGTCACAGTTAACTCACGGTGACGATCAAGAAAAACGTCATGTATCCCGCGTCATAGATTTGTTGCACCAAAATAGACCGTCACAGATTGGTTATTTCGTTCGTCACGGATGAATTGGTCGGCAACAATAGGAAGAGGCTATAGTGACGAAATGAATCGTCATGAATCTGTTGCCATATCAGCAGTTGCCAAGTCATTTGGTGATTTGGATTTGACGTGGCAGCTACCTTGCCATGTCATCAGTAGGCTATCTATGGCCCATTTTCACCAATTTGGCCCATGTTCTATGTAGTTTTTTTAGTTTTAGTTAAGCCCGTACTGTAGCAGGAATTATTGGGCTAGCCCATTTGCACAACAGAATTGGCCCATTGTGGACCATAATATACTAGCAGATATTTAAATTTAAATTTCACCAGATTCAAATTCAAATCGACATCAAATTCAAATTTAAATTCACAGCACATTCAAATTTAAATTCACACCATTCAGGTCGTCACATATCACCACAAATCATCACAGATACATATAAATATGTCATCACATATAAATAGGTAGAGGTCCCATTATCATAGATACATCTAAATATCCAACATAGATATCAGTTACATATATATGATGTTTGGCACACCACATGCATGCATCAGACAAGTATCAGTTCACAGAACTGCACAGGTCAAAGTTTGGCACACCACAGGCATTACATCAGTTCACAAAACATGCATTAGTTCACAGAACTGCACAAGACCATGCATCACTTAAATTCAAAAGCCCTTGCATCCACTTGTTCACAAGACTAACAATGCAAGAAGACAACTCGCCAAAATGCATCCATCACCAAAAGAAGCACCCAACAGCATCGGTGTGGTAGCCAGTAACATAAGACAACCTTACTGTGTTGCTTGACATCCTTGAATCATGGATATCAAATTCCTGATCAATTTATCAGTGTCAGCTTGCCTTTTCTTCGCCTCCTCTTCTTGCTTAGCTCTAGCTGTTTCTGATTCCTGGAATTTCTTCACCATTCCTTCCATTTGTTGTTGTTGAGTCTTGATAACTTTCCTAAGATCACTTGAAGTTTGTTTCTCCACCTCCAGTTCCTCTACTAGGTCACGCTCAACATTGACACTACCTTTGCTTCTGAGCCCCACGTTTACAAGAAATCTATTCTTCTTAGTTTTCTGAACAAGAACCTCAGAGACCACATCAGTCACATCCTTTGGTTCAACACCATCATCTACAGGTTCATTCAGCTTCTCCTCCATTTCAACCTAGCAGTGGAGACATAGATAGCTCAATGATCATGATATATGAACATAATGTATCGTCTGGTTGTGAACTAAGTATGAATTTACTTACAATAAGAGATTGAACTGAAGGAGCAAACCCTTTCTTTTTGCTGTAGTGCATCTCTTTAAATAGTTCCAGTGCATTTGGTGGTTCATTTTTGTACTTGTCCGCCTGAAAATGAATAGAAAATGACAATCTGAAAAGTTACTGCTGATTCTATGTATTTCTAGCACACAAAATAGGCAGTAAACAAACTAAATTTACAGCATGTTGTGGTGAAAGTGGCATAGCCAATTTTACGGTCCCAAGTTTAGTATGTTGTGACATAATTTTGGAAACCAAACAACCAGCAACAGATTTTTGTTAACTATTACTAATCTATGTGGCATAGGTACAGACAAATCTCTCTTAAATATGAAAAGAAGAAAAGACCAAACAAACAAATGACAAGACTTGGTATTCAACTCAAAGTTAGTTCAGTAGCTTGCAATTGAAGCTCAAACAACATGTTCTAGTGAAAAGTTCCAGTGAGTTGTACTCACTAAATTTACAATCTGCATTTCATAGCTGCGAGAACCAGTGGTCTGATGGAACTGCACTTTGTTTCTATTCTCTCTGTTCTTCTCACAAGTCACCTACAACAACATAGTTATGTTGTTAAGCACATATGACATCAACATGATGAGATGTGGAACAGCTAGATGAACTTACCATTTTTTTGCTCATTTTTCCAGTGTTCCACAAGTTTATCCCACTGCTCATCAGTCGTCGAGGTCACAGGAGATGTTTTTGGCACCAGATGTAGTGGCAAAGCATCAAAATATCTCTTTTTGAGCTTGTAGCGCTGCTGGCGAATAGCTTTCTTCATCATAGCCACACATGCTTTTTTAATAGGTGTTGCCTTGACATCCGTATTAAACTTTGTCTAGTAACAGTAAACAACATTGCCAATTGTTACTGAATAGACAATGTTAGTGTTGGAAATAAACAGTGGGAAGAGGCAAGTTTAAACACTTACACCAACTCTTTCTATGTACGCCCTGATCATCTTAGGATGTTTCTGGTAATCCTTCCAATGTGGAAATATCGGAACATGGTTCCTTACAGCAATGTTGCACTCAGTTGCAAACTTTGCAGCAATCATCAGTGAGTTCGGTCTTTTCTTCCCTGGTTCAATAACCAAAGGCAGCTTGCCTTTCTTCGACCGAGTCATCTGAACAAGTTCTCTCCCGATATTAGGTCCCCTCATCCAATCCTCATCAAATTGGTCATCTACAAGGATATGCATAAACTTCAGAACTCTGATTCAAGAAATTCAGCACACAGTAATGCATAAACAAAAGTAGTAATAGATACTAGTTAAATATTATCCTATCAACTTATGAAAATTAAAGTTGTTGATTTAACAGTATTATCAAAAGTGGTGTTTAAGATTGAGCCAGTTTTCATTTTATCTTGAACTGATGCACGTTGAAGCATTCCAGTGGTTAGGTCCCTGCTCCTGGAACTGAGAGGTTCGTGGTTCGATTCGTTGAAGCCGCAAAATTTTATGCATATTTACCTTCCTCATCCCACCTTTCCTGTTTACATCCTCACAGACAGGTAGGTCCCACCTGCCGGCGCCAATCCCCTGCTTCTCAGTCCCACAGTGAGCACGACACGTAGGAATGACGTGGACGCTCACGTCAGCGCCATGTTGGATGTTGGATCCATGACATCCCCATGAGTCCGTCATAGATTGACTACACAGGTGCTAAAACGATCCGTGACATCCAACCGTGACAATAATTTAGCCGATCGTCATAGATCTGTCACCTTTGACTTGAATCGTCACAGATGACCAAATTCTATGATGATTTGGTAGAAGGTCACGGATAAACCGTCATGAATAAGAGTTTTTCTTGTAGTGGCCACCACGGTGTTCGAGCGCCCACAGGTCATCCCACCCACCCTCTACGTCATCCGTCACGCTGCCCCCACCTTTACCTCTGTGCGCTGCCACCTAGCTCCACACTACTGGCGATCTCTACAACGGTGAACTCCACACGTCGACGACTCTCCATTCGCCCAAGCAGCAAGAAGATGTTGCGCTAAAAGTGCTTGTTGCAAACGTATGTTTCAAGTGTTTCAGGTGTTTTATTTGGATGTTGTAAAAGTAGATCTGGATGTTGCATTTGTTGCAATGGCTACACATGTGTATGTTACAAGTGTATGTTCTAAATGTTTCATCTATTTCGGAAGTATGTTGAAATTATTTCATCTGGGTGCTGCAAAAGTAGATGGATGTTATATATGTTGCAATGGCTATGTTGCAAGTGTATGTTCCAAATGTTTCAGACATATGTTGCAGTTGTTTAATATGGGTGTTGCAAAAGTGTGGTCGTGCTGCTACCCGAGCAGTGTGGCGGCTACTGGTCTACCATGATGGATGACCATAGGAAGCAGCTGAAGGGGACCTCCGGTGACGACGGCGTGGTCGCCAGCAGGTGGATGTTGGACTCCCGCGTGGGCGTGAGAGGCACGGTAGACGCCTTGGTGACGCCCGCGGACATGGAGAAGGCCGGTTGTTGTGGCTCCCTGTCATATGGGCTGATGGCGAAGATGGAGGCCGCGGACGCGGAGAGCAACGGGGACTGGATGCCGTGGGTGACACGGGCGCGACGGGGATGGGACCTCGCGGGCGCAGCCAAGGGCCAAACGGTAATAGGTATGGTGGATCGGGCGGGATGGGGCATGGGCGTCTGTTCGGATATCCGGACGCTAGCTACTCTGATTTATTTTAGAGGGAGTAGCTTTCAAATTACGGTGGCCTGGCCCCCTTATTATGTCCCCAGTGGACTTAGCTTATCCAGCCTGTTCATCAGAGCTTATTAGCTAGCCATTCAGAAATGTTTTTTTCTCATAATAAATCAGCATCAGCCAGAATCAGCCAGCCAGAAACCATCCATCAATCAGGGTGGAATCATCTCCTTCAGTTTCCTCCTTGTACTCGAACTCTGACAACTTTAAAGCCAAGTATAAATGTTAAAATATCACCCGGAGAGCACTCTTTAAAATTGTTTCTACAGTCCTAGAATAATAAGCGTATTCTGTATATGGAAAATTTATATATTTTATTCAATAATTATTGAAATCTATATAACCTATATTAGATGGAGGCCCTAGTAATCATAATTGCTATAAAGCTCGCACCGCCACATCATTAACATTTGACAGCCGTCAGATCAAACTCATGCTTCAGCCCCAACTGAATACGAAGGATCGCTCTATCTTTCCGGAACAACCAGGTGGGTGGGCACAGCTGCTCAAGGACGGCGAGTGGGTGCACGTACGTGCTGCCCATATGCGCCACTACGTCGTGGTCAAACTAGGGGACCAGCTAGAGGCGATCAGCAACGGCAGTAGGTACTAAGGTACACATACAGGAGCGTGATGCACAGCCCGACGGGTTAACGTATAATATGCCTTACCTGCACATATTTCAATTTGCTTTGGAGGTAACCAGACCTGTCACCGTGAAATGATTCGATGCATTTTGCTCATTTCTACAAGGAGTACCACGTTTGATGAGGCCATTAACATTACTGCAAGACATCACACTATATTTTTTATTAATATGTGCATGTTCATACTTCATATACAAGCTAAGAGAAATCGCTTTTTCGCCGCTACAACAGTGTGTTTTCTGGAGAAATGCTTTCCCCCCCTTTTTAGGAATCCTTAGAAGCTTTAAGTTGTACTATTTGTTTTTTTCTATCGATCACCGCACCAATGCGCAGGGTCAATTACCTAGTTATATAAATTAATTAGGACATAAAAATTGCACCAACAGATTTATATTTTCAAAGTGCCTCTAAGGTGATGATGAGTTTTCAATGACAACATATTGTAAGAGAAATTATTAAGAGTCCACATGTACGATTTCTCCCGTTCAAAATACACTTGTTATCTCAGGAGAGAGAGAGAGGATATTCTAAGAACACTCTTATTACAAAGTTAGGATGGTAAGTATAAGGGCATGTTTGGAACGCAGAAATTTCACAGGAATCACGCGGAAATTTCACAGGAATCAGTTTAATTTCACGGGAAAAATGCAACATGAAAAAATTCTCGTGTTTGAAACGGTCAAAACTGCATTGCTCCATCTGGAGAATGCAAGTGGACGGTTAAAATTTGAAACATAATTTATTCTTTGTTTCTAAATATAACAAAGATTTTGTAACTTGGAGCCTTGGCAGTAGGCAACTAGGCGGCACCTATTTCGCACTCGAACACCTTACTATTATCATGCAAGAATTAGCATGGCAGCAGTGAACGAAGGAGACATCCACGCCGTCGTCTCCTCGCGGGCGGCAGTGGCACTGGCACCCTCGTCGTCGTCGAGGAGCGAGTCCCGGCATATCGGGCAGGACGAGTGCGCGGACAGCCACGTGTCGATGCAGTGGACGTGGAAGCCGTGGCGGCACCTGGGGAGCAAGCGCACGGCCTCGCCGTCCTCGAACTCGCCGAGGCAGATGGCGCACTCGGCGCCCGCCGGCGGGGCGCCCGTGGCCTCGTACACCGCCACCGGCATCCTCCTGAGCGCGCTCTTCTTCAGCCCGGCGCCGGCGGGCGGGAGGGCGCGGCTGCGGCGGCCGCAGTAGTGGAGCGCGCAGCGGAGCAGGGAGTGGAGGCCGAGCGCGCCGACGAGAGCGAAGAGCACCGCGGCCAGGATGAGGCCCGTGTGCTCGTCGAAGAAGATCGTGGTGCTGCTGATCCTTCTTCCTTCGGGCGTCAGCTGGCCCTGGCTCGCCGCCACGGTCCACCCCGACAACGCCGTGGCCGGTGCGGCGGATCCTTTGTCGACGCCGCCGCCGCCGGCGAGGGTGTCGCTGAGCATGCGCATGCCGACGAGATCAAGCTCCAAATCGCTCTGCGGTCTGCACTGCACAGTGGTGGTTGCACGAATGATTGACTGTATATATATTGTGGTTGTGAGGCCGGAGAAACGAGGTGTCGTGGAACCGTGCTTGGCGGCATCTGTCTGATCAAGCGTGTATATTGGCATGGGATCGATCGAAATCGAATCGATTGCGACGAGGGTACGTACGTATCAGGGAGGAATCGGGCTTGAGAGTGAAAGCGCCACGCTCCTTGCTGCTTGTTTGCTTTATTTGTGCCTTCCGTGTAAGCGATGCTAAGGTAGTGTGGTCAGCAGACGACAGCTGCATGCATGCAAGTTTCCATCCATCCACGATCCCTCTTTGATGTTCCCATCCCGTATTCCTCTCACATATCGCTATTCATCCACAGTCGTTCACTTCCATCCGTCCGTTCCTGCCTGCTGTTGCCTGATGCCCGCCACGCTCGCCCTGCCCAGCTCTCTGCTTCCCAGCTGGCCCCACTGGACAGCCCCCACATCCACTCCTTCAGTCGTGCCACAACGACGTCCACGCAAAAAAAAAAAAAAAACACCGTAGCCACGAGGTCCCCCACGGTCCCGCGACATCCGCGCCCGCCGGCGTAGCCCCGCCCCAGCTGCTCCCTCCGACTGTCGCACGGCGCCGCCGCAGCCCGCTTCGCACCAGCGCTGCCGCGGCCTCCCGCCGTCCCTCTCGCCGTCCCGGCTGCGGCGACGGCCGCCTCTCCGGCCTTCTCCTATTTTAGAAAAGGAAATATATTAATATCCCAGCTTCTGCATCGATTAATGCATATGACTGTTCAAAAACACAAAAACACAAACGAAAGTCCAGGGAATCTAAAAACGAAGTTTTGAGCCATAAAGCCAACAAAGTTTCTGAAAGAAAAAACTAAGGAGCAATTCTATTACTAAAACGCCAGCCGTGTCTTGCAAACACCTCCATCGCGGCTGTCTCAAAGATCCTACACCCCATTCTCACTGAGTGGCGATCTTCCTCCTTCTGTAGTAGGGATCAGTACCTGGTCCAAAAAGTCGCTTTGAAGATAACCTGCAAATAAGATGATGCTATGGCCTTGTCAAACACCATATCATTACGGGTTAACCAAAGCGCCCAGCAAATAGCACTTGCACCCACAAGGACTTGAGATTTCATTTTCCTATTTAACCATTCTAACCAACTTGTAAACAAATTGTGTACACTATTAGAGGCTTTAGGTTAAATGAAATATGAACAAGTCTCCAAATGAATTTAGCATAATGACAGTCAAAGAGTAAATGTTGTATTGATTCTTCAGAGGAACAAAAGCAACACTTCGTATCTCCTTGCCACTGTCGCCTAGCTAAATTATCTTTCGTTAATATCACACCCTTGTATAAGTACCACATGAAGACTTTAACTTTGAGAGGTAGTTTAAGTTTCTAAATTAAATTATTATACGGTAAAGCTTGAACACTTAGTGACGCTCTGTACATGGAATTCACTGAAAACAGCCCATTCTGATGCAACCCCCCACACAAAGCAATCTCTCTGGTTTGTGAGATGTACACGAGCAACCATGAGCACCACATTGTACCATGCTTGCAAATTAGGCCCCATCAGAGATCTCCTGAAAGCTACATTTAAAGGTGTCGTAGACAGTACAGTCCGAACAGATGCACTTTTCTTTCTCACAATGTTGTATAGTGTCGGGAAGATTGTTTTCAGTGGGCGTGGCGTAATCCACGAGTCCTCCCAAAAAAGTATTTGGGTCCTGTCACCTAAATCAAACCTGCCCATCGAAAGGAACTCATCCTTGACCTTCAGGAGGCCAGCCCAAAACTGAGAGTCCCCGGGCATGTATTGAACATGTGTCAAAGTTTTGTCCCTTAAATATTTTTTTCTTAATCAACTGTTGCCAAACACCATCTCCATTTAGCAATTTAAAGAGCCACTTGCATAGGAGGCACTTGTTATGAACATCAAGGTTTAACGCTCTCAAACCTCCTTGATCTTTTGGTGTACATACTACCTCCACTTAGTTAGCCTATATTTTTTCTTGTGTTCATCACTCTGCCAAAAAAACCGGGATCTAAAATAGTCCAATTTCTTCAAAACCCCTCTAGGTATTTCAAAAAAAAGACATCATGAACATGGAAAGACTACTTAGAACCGTGGCGCGGTGACGGCGTCGCACTTCAACCTCGACGGTAGATCCTGTGGCGCAGCGCCTTTGCCGTTCCTACGACCTCCTTGCACGGCAGGTGCACCGCCACCGTCCAACCCCGTGACCATTAGTAGCAGGTATACCCTCATTTTCCCTCTTTTTATTTCCTCACTCAGACTTTCGTACGAGATGTGCGTATATTCATTCTGTTCTCTGCTATCAGATTTGTAGTGCATTGTCCTCATACTACGAATTGATTCATTTTTCATTGTCCTTCCACGTATATAGAGAGAGAGACACACACACGAGCCTATTACAGAGACGCTTCTCTTTTGCATGTTTGCTACCAGAAAGGAAGGCGCGCCAAAGATCAGCCTGTTTCTAAGCACACGGCCAAACATCGCGGTCACAGGTACCACGTCGTGAGGCACTGAGGCGCTGGTCCATGATGCTTCCTGATAGTGTACCACACTCCGCTGATGCCGCCTCTCCTCATGGTATTCGCATTCCTTTTGCCAAATATGCATTGTTTACATACAAAACGTCTTTACGCTGTCATTTTACACTGATGCATCTTCATCCTTTTTGTTGCCAGCATCCACACCACCTGAGCCATCTGTTGCTTCTACAGCGGGGCGCAAACGTAGGTCAGACAACATCCTCCGCAACGACGGTCAGTGCAGCCATGTTTGCCTATATGTACCTGGTTGGTTATATTCACATCAGAAAAATTTACGTGCATCTATCTTCGTTATGTTCATCTTGCACAAGCTGCAGTTGTCGCTGCACAGGGTTCTACTATTTCAGTGTCCTCCTCTTCAAGACCTCCCCGTCGTCGGATTTCACTAACTCAAATAAATGCCCGCCACAAATTCTACTCTTCAATGCTCGGGTCAGCACAAACGTGAGCCTCTTCTCTGAAAACATTTCCTTTACCAGTTTAGTCATGCTTCCTGTCATCTCTTATGATTCCGAGCAACACTAAATTTTCACTGTTGTATCCAGTACTACACATACATGCTACAGTGCGTTCGTATGGTAGTATATGGCTTCAGACCATTGCCTGTAAAGAATGAAACCATTTTCAGAATGAATTCTTTATAGCCAGTGCTCATGCCGGAACACATAAACAAACATGTGTCTACAGTTTTTTCCCCAATTTTCAGATAGAATTTGGTTGCCTGAACTTAATTATTGGTTTCCTCTTTGTTCC